>JACAXG010000120.1:92149-298940 GCA_018881555.1 Amblyornis subalaris
GCAGAGCGGCGAGGTGCGCACGGCGCGCGCCGTGTCCGAGAGGGACGCGGCCAAGCAGCGGCTGGTGGTGGCGGTGAAGGACCACGGGCAGCCGGCGCTGTCGGCCACGGCCACGCTGCACGTGGTGCTGGCCGAGAGCTTGCGGGAGGCGCTGCCGGAGCTCAGTGACAGAGACGCTGTGTCCGAGCTGACGTCTGATCTAAACCTCATTCTTGTAGTGTCGCTCTCTGTCGTGTCCTTGTTATTCGTTTCCACSGTCATTTTTGTATTTTTCTTCAAGTGCCGACGGTCGAGGAGCCCTCCTATTTTTATAACGTCTGATAAGGAACTGTAYTCCAGCCTGGGCTCAAAAGCACCGTACAACTACTGCAGCAGCACGCTGCCCTTGCCCTATTCCTACGAGGTGTGTTTAGCCTCCGAGTCGGGGCAGAAGGACTTCACGTTCCTGAGACCGGGGACGGCAGCCTTGTCTGCCCGTCTCCTGGGCGGTGATCCCGGCTCAGGCACTCATCCTGGGAAGGACCCTYCTAGCCCCGGGAGCTCGGCTCAGGTGAGCTTCTGTCCTACGGTCCCTCTCTGTGGGTTTGTGTGAATCTTTTTCCTCTGTTCTGCCTTCGGTGGTCTGTCGGCAGAACGTCACCTTCCGGCGCACTGCTCAGTAGCTCAGGGGCGTGGGGATGTGAGTGGGTGTCTATGTGAGATCTTGACTCATCCTTTTGACCTGCCCAGTCTTAACCGCTAATTGCTGATCTTTCCTGTGGAGCGACGCAATGTTGTGAGTACGTCTGTCTGTCCTGGAGAAGGACAGACAGGTGCGAGTTTCGCCAATCCGKAGTGGTGAGGTGGACTCGGGGTGGAGCGGGAACAAAAGTGTCGTGGAGTCCGAAGCTGAGACAGCCCTTTCGCCTTGGTCTAGTGACTAATTGTCTCAGCCATATTTGAGCGCTAGATGCGTGATCTATCCCGGCGTGTTTACTCAGTGGGAGCAGCCACGCTGTATTTCTCTTCTTTACTAGCAAGCTCGGTTCTTGAGTACTCTGAACCTTGAACGAGTGTGTACACCCACAACTTAACTTTTCCCCTCCSTCTGTAGAGCCCGAGCTGGTGCTCCACTGTAGCTCCAAGCCTGAAATCGAGCAGAAGCAGCTTTGGRTTCCCTGCTGCCACCGGCTTCTCTGGAGCCCTGGCAGAGCCGGGAAAAATGCCGAAGCGGGCAGCTCGGGCTGGGATTTGGCTTGAATTCGTCCCCGAAGGAATTCCTTGTGCAGGGGAAGGCGCCTTCCCCCTTAGCTGTCGTACGTTYCCACTCCTCTCCCTCCAAACGGCGCTTTCAGGCGCTCTGAAGCGTCGCCTGCAATATTCAGGCTTCCCATCAAGTGGAGGAGACGTAATGTCTCCAGATTAATCGAGATACGGTAGATGGAAATGTTCAGTCTTCCATGCCTTTCCCGAGATCTCTTCTCTGAACTCATCTCTCCGCTGCTTGGCCATCCCATCCCACTACTGCTGGGATTAAACGGACAAGGTACTCTGGTGCGGGTGGTGTGTGCACTCATAGGAAGGGAAAATACTTGAGAACTGCTGTCCCCACGTTAGAGAAATTGTTCGGTAAACCGCGTTTAGGAAAAACAGGAAATGGGCAGTGATTGAAAAAAGGACTCAGAGCTTACAGTGGTTGGAGAAACGATCCAGAGTTTATTTCAGAGAAAATAACTCACTGAAGACTGTTTCAAGATTTGTGTCGAAGAGARCTGTGGATTTTCTTGGGTTTAGATTACGTGTAAGAAAGAAAGAAAGAAAGATAATTGTGATTTGGTTTTCTGTGAGAAAATAAGTGCTTTGGGAACGTTAGATGACTAASATTAGATTTTATCTGTGTGGACCCTATACTTTTATCACATTGTGTGAACTGGTGATAAGAATGACAAATAGCGCTGACAAAGATTATCTTTTGGCAACGATTAATTAGGACAAAAGGAAATAGCTGAGCATGTGGATAGGACAGACTGCGCCGACTCGTTTGATATTGCCGATTCTTCATGCAAGCGCAGAACTACTGCCCCTCTGGGTGGATCCCATGTGCTCACGACAGGTATTAGGATTGTGCGTGCGAGGACACGCAGACAGAGCCGAGATCCCTCTGGCTCTGGCCAGTGTCGTTGTCCAGCGCTGGTGCAGGTGGTTTGCAGCCCCTTACACAAGGAGCTCAGCCACCACAAGTAGAGGGGTAACAAATAACTCTCCGCAACGATTCCGAGCCAGTTCTGCAGGGCTTTGAGAGCCTCCATAATCGAATGAACGCGTGGGCGCTGATTTCCAGTTCGTGTTTTCCCGGACCGTCCCTTCCTTATCAATCTTGGTTGTGGGATGACACCTGGACGCTGKGTTTTGACAGCCGGGTTTTGACAGGATTCCTGGCACTCCCTTATCAAGCTTCYTCGTCCTCTTTCCATTACCCCGTGACAGCCGAGCGGTTGTGCGGGTGACAGACGACGAACGCCGAAATTTGGGTCATTTTATCCGTATGGGTACACGAAAAGTCGGAAAACCCGACGTAGCACGAGTTGTTGATGACAGCAGCAACCCCAAAGGCGGGAAATGGGCTGATTTTCACYCAGGCACTGCCGGTGCCGTGACCTGCCAGGCTGTTGCTGCGCGGGAATGGGATCCGTTCCCACCCCGTTGAACCTGCATGTCGCAGATCTTGATTTCCCTGTGTACGGCTGGTGGAAAAAAGTACCGGGAAGCAAGCTGGGAGGTGRCGAGAGTAGGAGGGCGTATTAAACCGAGATTTCTGCGGTTTGTCGGGGAAGATGCCTGCTGGGAGAGTGGTGGCAGTGGGGATCCCGCAGGAGGGGCGATGCTCCTGGAAATCCTGCGGCGGGAGCCGCCCCGCGGCGTGACTCTGTTCTGCAGCCGGAGGAGCTGCTCATAACTCGGCAGCACGAAATCAGTGTCGCTTTCCCGGCGACGGTGCTTTGGTGGCACACTGAGCCGCGTCGTGGCGACGTCGTGAGAGGAGTTTCCCCCCAGGAAGGGGCTGGCCAATATTTGGGTGGGAGGACCGGCATCCTGAAGGTCCCGCGGGACACTGGGAGCTGTCGCGTCGTACCCGTGCTGGCTCTCCCCGGCACCCTGCTTAGCCTGGACTATCCTCCCCRCTCATCCTCCCTCCCGCTCCACCTCGCCCTCTTACTCTCGCTGCCTCGTTCCAACGAGGTGTTCCCGGGACACACGCACCGAACACTCCATTTCTCCCTATCGCCCCTTTTGGCGTCATCCTCTCCGCCAAGTCCTACACCTTCCTGCCCGCACRGGCAGTCGCCGTGCCCGATCTCCCCTGCCTCTGCCAGCGCTCTCCCCGCCCGGCTRTTCTTACAGCGGGGTTTCTCGCAGGGCTGTGCTCTCCCTTCGGGTTCTGCCCGCCCGAGCCCCGCTGTCCTCGGGCCGGGGTGTCCGCGCTGCCTCCGGCGGGGCTCGGCGGCGGCGGCGGGGCTCGGGCGCCCTGCGCTCTGTGCAGTTATTGGACGGGACTCTGTGTGCCGCTGTCGGCCAATGATGGAGCGGGGGGGAACTGGCGGCCCGGCCCCGCTCGGAGCCGGGATGAGGCGCAGACGGTCTCAGAGAGACTCTGGGAGTGAGTSACGGCCGAGCCCGCCGAGCAATGCCCGGCTCCCCGCCGCCGCCGCCGCTTCCCGGGGCCGCTGGGCAGCGGCATGACGGGGCGAGCTGAGAGTTTCTAGCCGGGGCGGGGGGGCGAAGCGGAGAGCGCGGCCGTCCTGTGCGATGAACGGCGTTGCTGTAAGGAGCCGCGGGGTGACGACGGGGCAGGTACTGAGCCTCTTGCTTTTGTTCGGCGTTTCCGACTGGGTTTCCGCCGCGATTCGCTATGCGATTCCCGAGGAGGCGCGGAGAGGCTCCGCGGTGGGGAATGTGGTAGCCGACCTGGCGCTGGACCTCGGGCGGCTGCCGGGACGCCGATTGCGGGTGGTGTCCGGCGGCAACAAGAAGTACTTCGGGGTGGATCTGACGAGCGGAGCGCTGCTGGTGAACGAGAGGATAGACCGGGAGGAGCTCTGCGGCGCGCTCTCTCCCTGCTCCCTCAGCTTTGAGATCGTGGTGGAAAACCCGCTCGAGCTGTACAGCGGCACCGTAGAGATCCAGGACATCAATGACAACGACCCGGTTTTTCCCAGCAGCCAGGCGAGGCTGGAAATCAGTGAGTCGGTGGCGGCCGGAGCGCGCTTCCCGCTAGAGAGCGCGCAAGATCCCGATGTGGGAATTAACTCTTTGCAGACCTACCAGCTCAGCGCCAACCCCAACTTCGCGCTCGACGTGCAGACGAGGGTGGACGGCAGCAAGTACGCGGAACTGGTGCTAGAAAAGGAGCTGGACAGGGAGGAGCAACGGGAGCTGAATTTGGTCTTGACAGCGCTGGACGGAGGCAGCCCGCCACGGTCGGCCCATGTGCAGATCCACATTGACGTTGTAGATGCCAACGATAACGCCCCGGTCTTCAACCAGTCCACCTATAAGGCAAGTGTGAGGGAGAACACGCCCAGCGGTACCCTGGTCGCCAGGATCAGTGCCTACGATCTRGATGATGGGCCCAATGGAGACATCGTCTACTCCTTCAGCAGCCACACCCCCGCCAAGGTACGAGAACTCTTTGCTCTGGACTCAGCCACAGGGGAGTTGAGGGTCAAGGGACAGCTGGACTATGAGGAAACGAAGCTGTACGAGATTTACTTACAGGCTAAAGACAAGGGGGCCGTTCCTGGTGTGGCTCATTGCAAAGTGCTGGTGGAAGTCATAGATGTGAACGACAATGCTCCAGAGGTGACAGTGACTTCTGTGTACAGGCCTGTGCCTGAAGATGCAGCCCCAGGGACAGTCGTAGCTCTGCTGAGTGTAACAGACTTGGACTCCCATGACAATGGCCAGGTGAACTGCTTTATTTCCCCTGGGATCCCGTTCATGCTCAGCTCCTCCCTCAAAAATTATTACACACTGAAAACAGAAGGAGCTCTGGACCGGGAAAAGGCATCAGAGTATAACATCACTATCACAGCCAAGGACTCGGGCTCACCACCCTTGTCTGCAGTAAAGCACATCCTGGTGCAGGTGTCAGATGTCAATGACAACGCGCCCAAGGCGTCCCAGGACTCCTATGATGTCTACGTGCTGGAGAACAATATGCCCGGCATCCCCATCCTTAATGTGAGCGCCACAGATCCGGACCTCGGGCGCAACGCCCACCTCTCCTATACCCTTTTGCAGGGTGACCCCACTTCTGGCCACCTCTTCTCCATCAACCGGGAGAATGGCACCCTCTACCTGCTCACCTCCCTGGACCATGAGGACCAGGTGGAGTTCAGCATGAYGGTGCAGGTCCAGGACGGCGGCTTTCCGCCTCTGGCCACTAATGTCTCAGTCAGTGTGTTTGTCACTGACCTCAATGACAATGCCCCAACCGTGCTGTACCCTCACCCCAACACCACCGCCACCTATGCCGATGTGGTGGCACCAGGCACTCCCGCCGGGCACATGGTCACCAAGGTGGTGGCGGTGGATGCGGACGCAGGGTACAATGCCTGGATCTCCTATACCCTGTTGCAGGCCACTGACCCCAGCCTSTTCTCAGTTGGGCTGCACAATGGGGAGATCTTCACGGCCCGCCAGCTCCGCGAGGATGACGCTCCCCAGCACACCTTGGTCATCCTGCTGAAAGACCACGGGGAGCCTGTGCTGTCCACCAGTGCCACTGTCTCCATCTCTGTGGCCGAGATGGTCAAGGAGGTGCTCACTGACGTCACTGATGTGGCACCTGCCAATGATCCCAGGAGACACGTGACTTTCTATCTCATCCTGGCTGTGATTTTGGTGTCAGCAGCCTTCTTCATCACCATGTTGTCCGTGGGCATCTTCAAGTGCTACAAGTGGAGGAAGTCAAAGGAGCTGTACAGCAGCTCCAGGAGCACCACGTACAGGACACCAGGGCCCTTCCACCACATTGATGCCGTGCGGGGTGGCTTCACGCCGCCCAACTTCTACCACCAGGTCTATCTCACCACGGACTCTCGCCAGAGTGATCTCCTGTGTAAAAAGCCCTTCACTTCCAGCCCCCTGGGGAGCCGCCAGGGCACCATAAGGAATGGTGAGCCGGGGCTGTACCACCAGATTGTGGGCACCGCCAGCCGGCTCCCCACACCTGCCGAGGTAACGTAGCTCCTTCTTGGCATGTCCCAGTGCTGGGCAGAGCCACGGTTCATTTGTGCCGTACGCCTGTGGTTGTGTGTTGGGGTTGGGAGGGATATCCAGTCTCGCCATGCCTCTAAAGAGTGGTCAGGACAGCTGAACAGGTCTTCTTTGCAGTCAAATGAGCCGTCCTGAGGGYTGATGATGCTTGCACTGTGGTGAGCAGGATCAAGTGAGTCAGTTTGTTCAGGCTGGCAGACATACGCCTTTTGGATGCAGTTTTGGGTACGCCTTGTGTGAGTAACCGGTGAAGGCTGAGGTCAGCTTGAAACCACTTGTCAATCCTTGGCACAAAGTTTGTTGCTGATGGTATTTCCTTCCCGTTGCCAAAGGAGAGCCCAGGGGAGCACTTGCACTGCGGGGGAACAAAATCTCTGTGCGTCGTGACTTAGTGGGAGCTGAAGAGGTGGAGGGGCAGATGGGGCTGGGCTCTGGGGCCCATGTGTCACCTCTCACAGTGCAGCAGGCACAGCTGAAGGACGATGCTGGTTCCTCTGTTTGACAGACTGTGGCCACAGAGCAGTCCCTCCCATCTGTGCCGCTCGTCACGTTTGACTCCTGAATGGTTCCGGTTTTGTTTCCATGGCAGTTCTGTGATGATGTTCGCTTTGGGGTAGGGRGTGGGATTGTAGAGAGCCTCAGTTGCTTGTAGGGCTCCACTGAGCTGGACTGTGGCTCTGGGCAGGGTGGTGAGTCGTCCACTCAGATGTTGTTGAAAAACCCTGTTACCAGCTCTGCAGGATTTGTAATATGCGATCTCTGGGTGATGTCTGATGTCCTGACTGAACAAACTGCAGGCAGGAAGGCGTTTGCGCATGGCAGCAGCTTCTGCTCTTCTCCCCCGATGGGAATCGTGCTGCTTAATTTGAAAGCTTTCAATTACAGGAATGCTTCAGTCTTCAGAGGAGAGGCCAGGTAGAGGATCCAGTGGTGGGGGGGTGTGGATGTGATGGATTTCCAAGGTCGTTGGTGCTGGTAATTTGCCCTTCCTGGGAGGCAGTGAGTAGCGGCGACCGGTTCCTCAGAGCAGAAGGAAGTGAGGTGCAGCGGAAGCTGTGCACGGGTGTGAGGCTGCGTGTGCCGCCTGCTCAGTGTGGCCAAATCACAGACGCAGGCAGAAACCTCTCAGAATGATTTTATGCCTTTTTTTTCCCCCTGCTTGCGTCACTGCTCAGACTCAGCACTTCTGATTTGTGGCAGGTGAGAATGGCTGCAGCAGCTGCAGGAGCAAGTGTTCCTCTGCATTGTGTGGGCTGTGCTATGGCTGGGGACAAGGATGTTCCCCCCACCAAAGGGTCCTGACAAGATGCCTCTGGGGGTGAGGGCAGTAAGCCTGAGCCCTAGCCATGACTTCCTCCTACTCCCCAGTACTGCACTGGAAAGGCATTGGCAGTGAGGAATTGGCTGGGCTGGCACTGGGCCCTGGATTTACACTCTGTGGTGACAACTGACTGTGTCAAGCCTGCAAAGGCTTTACACCTCTGTGCTCTGCAGGACACAGCCAGCCCCCAAAACTGATGCAGTGGGAAGGGTGTTGGCTCTGTCTGGAGCCTGTGGTGTGTCCCGCTATGAGGGATCCTACCCTGCAGGATCTCCAGTGATCCCTGGGTTGTCTGCTTGTCTACTTGGTGCCTTTCCACAGGGTGACCTCTGACCCTGTGGAATGAGGAACATCTCCTTCTCCATCCTAGACACCCTGTACCCTTCCTGCCTTATCACACTGTCCCCATCCCAGGTTTTGACAGACCCAAGCAGCAGCAGGATCCCCCGTGTAAAGCCCTTGCTCCAGCTCCTTGGTGGCCGAGCCATCTCAGGACACTGAGTGGATTCTCCCAGACTACGTGGGCTTTGCAGGGGGCTTCTGCTGCGGCACCACAGCAGCTCCAAACCCATTCCCAGGGGTGCAGCATCCTGTATTGCCAGTGAAAATTTCTGTCACCCAGCTCTACCATCGAGGGCCCTGCCTGGGATGGGGAATGGGAACAGGGCACGTTCCAGAGTCAAGGTTGCTGGGACAGCTTCCTGCTGGTGGCACCGCCGGAAGCCCTGGGGGAACGAGTATGTGCGAGCAGGAATTGGTCTCTGTGTGCTGGGGAATCCCTTGTCCGGTGTTTTTCTGCATTGGCTCTTTAAGAATGCTGTCTCCCCTCCTCCGGAGCACGCAGTAGGTGGGACCCGGGCAGTGTTCCCACCATTCAGGAGCTTCTTTGCTGTGTCTCTCCCTGACTGGCAGCAGGGTGGTCCCGCCTCACGGCTCTTGGAATAGGTAGGGAAGTGCTGCAGACGGGAGGGAGGACCCTTGACAGCAGCACCTTCAGTCTCTGTCCTCGCCAGGAGGATGGTGTCCCCGCCACCGTCCACTGCGCCGGGCATGGGTGCCCTCAGCCTCTCTCCCCTATTCCCCAGGTCCTTCTGGTGCCCAGGTGGTGGGGACAGGCAGGATCCCAGGCAGGTGCTGGGTCCCCTGCCTGCCACACCACTGCAGCCCCCAGCCCCCCCGGGTCTGTGTGCACCCAAGGGAGGGTCAGGGTGAGCTCCAGTGCATCAAGGATGGAAGGATGGAGAGGGACCTTTTACAAGGGCATGTAGTGACAGGACAAGAGGGAGTGGTTTCAAACTGACAGAAGGTTTAGATTAGATAACAGGTAYAAAAATTCTTCCCTGTGAGGGTGGTGAAGCACTGGCACAGGTTGCCYAGAGAAGCTGTGACTGCGCCATCCCTGAAAGTGTTCAAGGCCAGGCTGGATGGAGCTCTGAGCAACCTGGTCTAGTGGAAGGCGTCCTTGCCCATGGCAGGAGGTTGGAACGAGATGATCTGTAAGGTTCCTTCCAGCCCAGGCCATTCTATGATTCTGTGACATCTGCAGTGATGTGAACTGAGCTAACATCCTGCAGCTTGCCAGCATCCTCTGCAACAGGGAGAGCAGGAAATTACTGCTTGCTGCCCCCTGGGCAGGCTGAGACCCCTGCTTTTGCCCTCAGGAGACTGTTTGACTGCAAAGCTGTGTCTGTCCCAGAATATCAGTGTGTCTGCCAGGTGGGAGGCTTGGGCTTCCTTCCCAGTCTGACATCCTGACCTGGTGTTGTGTCCAGTGGTGATCTAGTGGCCTTATTGTCTAGCTCTGTGTGTTTGCAGTGATGTGGGTACTGTGAAGACTGACCCCTTCCTTGCCCCAGGGCGAGGAAGCGGCTTCCAGGCAGGTGTGCATTGGGAGCAATTGTATTCCTGCTTTGAATGGGTCACCTGCCTTTTCTTTCCCACCTTCAGCCTCCCACTCCCGACGTGTGGGCTGGCAGGGGTGGGCGTCCCTGTCCCAGTGCGAGGTCTCCTGGCTGGTGGTGGTGCTGGTGGCAGYGATGCCTCAGTCTGAGAGGCAATCATGGGTTGCAGGCAGCGGCCAGAGCACTAGCTGAGGGGGAGAAGAGGAGTGAGAGAAGAGCCCCTGGCACCTCAGGGCTCTAACAAGCACCTTTTCATCGGGCATGAAAAGTCCTTTGGCCTGAGTTCATGACAGCTGCCCTTTGTCTGTGGGCATGATGTGAAGCCACCATTGTGGAAGGGGGAGCACACAGGGAGGGCTTGTACCTAGCTTCCAGGCTGCCAGGACGTGCAGTTTCCCTGTGAACGCAAAGCGAGCTGTCGGAGCAAGTGAGTCAGGCTGGCAGAGGGGAGGCCGGGGGTGGCAGCCCCGCTGTTGCCGGCTCGGGCCCCTGCTTCCCGCACCTCCGGAGCCACTGCCGGCCGAGAGGGGATGGAGCTCTCGGCCAATTGGGCGCTGATCTGAGGCGAGGGGGGGAAATCTGCTTCTCCCCCCCCCTTCCACCTCCGCGCTGGGGCTGTGATTCAGTTCCCCTCCCCCAGCCCACCCCCTCTGCTCGGAGGCTGACAGTTGGAGCCGCAGCCTGCCGGAGCCCCGGAGCTGTTTTCTAAGCCGTGGAAGAGAGACCCAGGGATTTATTCGCAGTTCCTCAGTGCCTGCTGTGTCCCRGGCCGGATGCGCACGGACATGGAGAGTGTCAGCCTCCAGCGACCCGCCTGGAAATGGCAAGTACTGAGTTTGTTTTTGCTCTGCGGCTGGGGCTGGGTCTCCGGGCAGATCCACTACTCGGTGGTTGAGGAGTCGGAGTTGGGAACCGTGGTGGGGAACGTGGCCCGGGACCTGGGCTTGAAGGTGGAGGAGCTGCCAGGTCGCAGGCTGCGCCTGGGCTCAGAGGAGAGCTTGCGCCACTTCGCCGTGCGCCTGGACAGCGGCACGCTGGTGGTGAGCCAGCGGCTGGACCGCGAGCGTCTGTGCGGAGCAGCTGCCAGCTGCGTGCTGTCGGTGCAGGTGGTGACAGAGAACCCCCTGCAGCTCTTCCGCCTGGAAGTGGAGATCCTGGATCTGAATGACAACTCCCCGAGCTTCCCCACGGCTCACCGCACCCTGCGCATCGCCGAGTCTGCCACGGTGGCCGCGCGCTTCCCCCTGGAGAGCGCGCAGGACCCCGATGTGGGCACTAACGCTGTGAGCTCCTACAGGCTGAGCCCCAACTCCCACTTCTCCCTGGACGTCAAGCAGCAGCCGGATGGCAAACTCTTCCCGGAGCTAGTGCTGGAGCGTGCCCTGGACCGGGAAGAGCAGCCAGAACTGCAGCTGGTGCTGACGGCCGTGGACGGGGGAAGCCCAGMTCGCTCGGGCACGGCGCAGATAACGGTCCAGGTCCTGGATGTCAACGACAACGCGCCCACCTTTGACCACACCACGTACAAGGTGAAAGTCCCGGAAAACACGCCTGTGGGGGCTGTGCTCCTCCGGGTCAATGCGTCTGACCCTGACGAGGGTCCCAATGGGGAGACACAGTACTCCTTCGGGGTTCACACCTCCGACTCAGTGCGGAGGCTCTTTGCGCTGGATCCCCGCACTGGYGAGGTCCGGGTGAGTGGGGCCCTGGACTTTGAGGAATCACGTTTCTATGAGATCTATGTGCGAGCCCACGACGGAGGGGTCCCAGAGATGGAGGGCAATTGTGTACTGCAGGTRCAAGTGGAGGATGCCAATGACAACCCCCCGGAGGTGCTGCTCACCTCTCTGCTGAATCCGGTGCCAGAAGACACCCCACCAGAGACTGTCGTGGGGCTCTTCAACGTACGGGACCGAGACTCAGGGGCCAATGGGGATGTGAGCTTGGAGATCTCTCCCGACGTGCCTTTTGCCATCAGGTCCCTTCAGAACCACTTCTCCCTGGTCACCCAGAAGAGCCTGGACCGCGAGTCTACCTCACAGTAYGCAGTGAAGCTGATCGCCCAGGATGGTGGGTCTCCTGCCCTCACCACCACACTCACGCTGCTCCTCAATATATCTGATGTGAATGACAACCCCCCACGCTTCTTGCAGCCCTCCTACGATGCCTTTCTCCAGGAGAACAACCCGCCTGGCTCCCTGCTGTGCACCGTCTCTGCCTCAGATCCTGACGACGGGGATAATTCCCGGCTTGTTTACTCCATAGAGAGCGGCCAAGTGCAGGATGCCCCCATCTCTTCCTTCGTCCACATCAACTCTGACAATGGCAACCTCTATGCTCAGCGCACCTTCGACTTCGAGGTGCTGCAGGTCCTGCCGGTCTCTGTGGTCGTGCGGGACTCGGGGTCCCCCCCGCTCTACGCCAATGTTACTGTTTACATCTTTGTGCTGGACCAGAATGACCACGCCCCCACCATCCTGCACCCTGCCAGTGACAGCGATGTCCCGGCACCCCAGACGGTCCCACTGTCTGCGCCACCGGGCTACCTGGTGGCCAAGGTGACAGCAGTGGATGCGGATGCCGGGCACAACGCGTGGCTCTCGTACCGACTGTTGCCGCAGTCCACCGACCCCTCCTTGTTCCACGTGTCGCTGTACACCGGGGAGGTGCGGACGGCGCGCGCCTTCCAGGACACCGATATGGCAGTGCAGCAGCTCGTTGTCCAGGTGACGGACAACGGTGACCCTCCGCTCTCCACCACTGCCACCATCACTGTGGCCCTGGAGGAGGCGGCCCTGGAGGAGAGCTACAAGCCTCGGGATTTCCTGGCTGGTGCCAAGGAGAAGCCGGACCTGACCTTCTACCTGATCATCGCGCTGGCGGCCGTTAGCACGGTGGCACTGGCCACCGTCACCCTCCTGGCCGCCCGGTGCCTCCGGCGCAGGGGCCGCGCCGCCGTCTCGCCCTACTGCTGCTGCTGGCTCAGCGAGTCGCCCTCCCGGGACTTCTGCAAGCACTCCAGCCCCAAGCTGCAGCTCAGCTCCGACGGCACCCTTAAGTACATGGAGGTCACGCTGCGACCCACCGACTCCCCGTCCCAGTGCTACAGCACCTGCTTCTCCCCCGGCTCCGAGCGGAGCGACTTCACCTTCCTGCGGCCCTGCGCCACCCCCGCGACGCTGCCGCGGGAGCGCGGGGCTTTCCTGCCCGCGGCCGGCACGCTGCGGGAGCGCGGCCAGGTGAGCGGCCGGGGCGGGGCCGCGCGGGGCGGCGGCGGCGGCGGCGCGCGGCGGCGGCGCGCGGGCGGCGATTGGCGCCGGTGTTGCTGTCCGGGGCACGGCGCGCGCCCATTGGAGCGGCGGCGCCGCGCGCGCAGCCAATGGCGGCCCGGCTGCGCGAGCGCCCCCCCCCCCCCCCCCCCCGTACCTCCCCCCCCCTACCAGCCCCGCCGAGCCGCGTCCGCCCCAAACAATGAATGGGAGCGGCGAGCGCTGAGCGCGGCCCCCGGCGCCGAGGGCATCGCTCCCCGGCCCGCCACCCGGCAAGGATGCCGAGGGCAGGGCAGGCGCGCCGGTCCCTGGGGCTGCCGCGCGTCTTCTCCTTCTGTTTGTTCTTGCACAGCTCGTCTGCTCAGATCCGGTACAGCATCCCGGAGGAGCTCACGCGGGGTGCCTTTGTGGGCAATATCGCGAAGGACCTGGGCACCGATGTGGCAAAACTGGCGGCGGCTAACCTGCAGGTACTGTCGGATTCGGATTCCCAGTACTTCTCCGTCAATGTGAACACCGGTGTTATAATGGTCAGCGAGCGGATAGACCGGGAGCAGCTCTGCGGGCAGAACCCACGCTGCTTCCTCCACTTGAAACTTGCCATCGAGAACCCAGTGGAGTTTTACCGCATTGAGGTGGAGATCCTGGATATCAACGACAACCCCCCGGAGTTCCCCAGTGATGAGGTTTCCTTGCGCATCTAYGAGCTGGCGTCTCTGGGTGCCCGCTTCCCCATCCAGCCAGCCCAGGACCCCGATGTGGGCACCAACACCTTGCAGACCTATCACCTGAGTGCCAATGACAACTTCAACCTCAACGTGAAGGCGCGCACTGATGGTGGGAAGTTCCCTGAGCTGGTGCTGGAGCGGGCCCTGGACCGGGAATTCAGAGCTTTCCACTACCTGGTCCTGACTGCTGAAGATGGGGGCTCTCCCCCACAGTCCAGCAAGATCCGCATCACCATTCAGGTCCTGGATGCCAACGACAACCACCCAGTCTTTGACAGACCATCATATGGAGCACGCCTGGTGGAGAACTCTCCGCTGGGCACCCTCGTGGTGAAGTTGAATGCCACCGATGTGGACGAAGGACCCAATGGAGACATCCGCTACTCCCTCAGTAGCCACAACTCAGCTGCCTTACGCCAGATCTTTGCCATCGATGAGCAAACTGGGGAGATTCGAGTCCAGGGCAACCTGGACTTTGAGGAGGCGACAGTGTACGAGATCGAAGTGGAGGCCAAGGACATGGGTTCGCCCACGATGGAGGAGCACTGCAGTGTGGTGGTGGAAATCACTGATGTCAATGACAACGCMCCCGAGGTCATTCTTACCTCCTTCTCCAGCACCCTGAGCGAGGACGCGCTGCCGGGCACAGTGGTGGCCGTGATACACGTCAGAGACAGGGACTCTGGTGAGCAGGGCAAGGTCCTGTGTCACGTGTCTCCAGATCTCCCCTTCCAGCTGCGCAAGGACTACGAGCACCAGTACTCGCTGCTAACCAGCACCCGTTTGGACCGGGAGCACGTTGCCTACTACAATGTCACCGTCTCTGCCTCGGACCTGGGCACTCCCCCACTCTCCCGCCACACCATCTTGCCAATCACCCTGACAGATGTCAATGACAACGCTCCCCAGTTTGAGCAAGCGTCCTATGAAGTGCTGGTGGCAGAAAACAACCCAGTGGGCAGTGTGCTGGTTACGGTCTCTGCTGCTGACCCTGACTCGGAGCAGAATTCCCGCCTCTCCTACTCCATCCTGCGAGCTGGTGGGACAGATCCAGGCCTGGATCCTACTCGCTACCTCTCGATACATCCCATGAGTGGGCAGGTCACTGCCAAATTCCCCTTTGACTATGAGCAAACCACCTATCTCCAGTTCCAGGTGGAGGTCTCTGATGGTGGCTCCCCGGCCCTGAGGAACAGGACACTGGTTCACGTTTTTGTAGTGGACCAGAACGACAACGCCCCACGGGTGCACTTCCCCAGGGCTGGGGAGGACTCTGCTACTCAGTTGCGAATTTCCCCCTCCATCGTCCCTCCTGCTCTCATCACCAAGGTGGTGGCAATAGATGCGGACTCGGGGCGCAATGCCTGGCTGTCCTACCACCTCGTGGAAGCCACAGACCTGGGGCTTTTCAGCGTGGCCCTGCGTTCCGGGGAGGTCCGGATCACGCGGGCTCTGCAGGAGACGGACGCCTCTGCGCACGAACTGCTGGTGGTGGTCCGGGATGCCGGGGAGCCCCCGCTCTCCACAGCCGTCACACTGGTGGTGCTGGTGGAGGAGAAGGGTCCGGAGGCCCTGCAGGGCTCCGAGGCTCGGGCCGCTGACGGTGGGGGCTTGCCCACTATTACGCTTTACCTGATTGTGTCCCTAGTGCTCATCTCCACCGTGTCGCTGGTGGGACTGGCAGCGCTGGGCATACGGTGCCTCCGGCGGGGCTCTGCACCTGCCAACCAGGGCTGCTGCGTGGAGAGCGTGAACACGCTTCAGCCTCCTCCCAGCCACATTTTTGGGCACTTGCACTACGAGCCTAAGCAAGGGGACACTGTGATGGGCGTGCAGGTGACAGCAACGGCACCTCCCGCCCCGCGTTACCGCTCCTGCTTTTCGCCGGTCTCGGATATCAGCGAGTTCATGTTTGTGAAACCCTCCGCGGATCCCGCCCTGTGCAGCGAGGTGAGCTCGGGAGTGTGGTCTCCAGCCTGAACGCAAGCCGGTGTCCGCGGGGCTCGGCACCGAACCGGCTCGGCATGCKACACCCCCAGCCGGCTCTGGGGAGGGGGTGTCCGCCCGTGCCCGGTGCCAGCAGCCGGGCGGGGCGGAGCGGGGTTCCCGCTGCCGGGAGTCCCCGGCGCCCTCCCGGCGCTGCGGGGGCGGAGTGGCGGCGGCGGGGGGAGGGGGGGGCTACGCCGTGCGTATTTTGGGGAAGGCGGTGAGATAGAGAAGGGGAGGAGGAGGGAGAGAAAAAGGAGGAGGAGGAGGAGGAGGCTGTGGAGAGACGTAAAACTGTCACTCGGTCCATCCCCTCCGCTCGCCGACTTTGTGTGTCTTTGCGTAGCGAGGAGCGGTTCAGCCGGCCGGGCTGCGCTCGCCCCCTGCCCCGCCTCCTCCATCCCTCCCTGCCCGGCTCCGGCGGCTCCGGCGGCGGCTTCCTCTCTGCAAAACCCGCTCGGAACCCCCCCTGGGGCGCGGGGGTTCCGGCTGCCGGGGCCGGCTGCGGGGGCGGGGAGGCGGGGGAGGCTGCGCGGAGCCCGCCGCCGCTGCTCTCCGCGCTGCTCCGTTCGCAGAGCCGGCACGGGATGCTCGCGGGACAGAGTTTGCCATGGCAGCTCCCGCTGCTGCTCGCAGCCGTCTCCTGCCTGCCGGCTCCCAGCTGCGCGCAGCTCCACTACTCCGTGCCCGAGGATCGAGAGCCGGGCTTCTCTGTGGGCGACCTGGCCAAGGACCTGGGGGTGGAGGTGCGGAGCCTGGCCGCCCGCAACCTGCGCCTGGTGAGCGAGGGTGGGCAGCGGCACTTCCAGGTGGACCTGGCGGCAGGTGTGCTGCTCCTGGACAGCAGGCTGGACCGGGAGGCGCTGTGTGGGCAGAGCCCCACGTGCTCCCTGCACCTCCAGCTCGTCATGGAGAATCCCCTCCAGCTCCACCGTGTTGAGGTGGACGTCCTCGACGTGAACGACAACGCGCCCCAGTTCCCCAAGCCGGAGGTGGTGTTGGAGATCACTGAGGTAGCCAACCCTGGGACTCGGCTACCCTTGGAGGTAGCAGAAGACCCGGATATGGGCTCCAACTCCATCTCCACCTACGAGCTCAGCCCCAGCAAGCATTTTGCCCTGAGCATCAACGTGAGAGGAGATGGTGTTAAAATGCCCGAGATCGTACTTGAAAAAGCACTGGATAGAGAGAAAGTGCCTGTTCATCATCTGACACTGACAGCCCTGGATGGAGGGAATCCAGTGAAATCGGGCACTGCCAAGGTTACCATCCATGTCCTGGATGCAAATGACAACCCTCCTGTCTGTGACCCACCCATATCCAAGGTACATCTGGAGGAGAACGTGCCAGTGGGCACTCTGGTCACCAAGCTGAATGTCACCGACCTGGATGAAGGTCCCAACGGGGATGTGGAATATTCTTTCAAAACTAGCAATAATGCACCTGGTAAATTCACCAAGCTGTTCTCCTTAGATTCCCGGACAGGGGAGATCAGAACCAAAGCCCTTCTGGATTATGAGGAGTCCAGTGCTTACGAGATTGCGGTTCGAGCCAGGGACAAGGGATCCCCAGCCATGGAAGGCCACTGTCACCTGCGAGTGGAATTAATTGATATCAATGATAACAGCCCAGAGATTGTGCTGACCTCTGTCTCCAGCCCAGTGCAGGAGGATGCAACCCCAGGCACTGTGATTGCCCTGATTGGTGTGAAGGACAGCGATTCCGGGGACAATGGGCAGGTTCGTCTACAGATAGCGAAAGAGCTCCCATTTAAATTAGTGTCGTCTTTTAAAGAGCATTTCTCGCTGGTCACCAGTGGTCCCCTTGATCGGGAGAAGGCCAGTGGATACAACATCACTGTGAGGGCTGTGGATTCAGGGTCCCCCCAGAGGGCCACGCAAAAAACCTTTTACCTCCGCATTGCTGACGTGAATGATAACGCACCGAATTTCTCCAGCCCTTTTGATACAGCTCACGTTCAGGAAAACTCCCTTCCTGGAACTTCTGTCTTCTCAGTGTCAGCATCTGATCCTGATGAGGGTAACAATGCCAAGCTGTCTTACTCCATCCTGGACAATGGGATGCAGGATGTACCTATCTCAACCTACTTCCGAATAGACCAGGACAACGGCACCATCTACACCGTGCGAGCTCTGGATTACGAGCAGGACAAGGTGTTCCAGGTGCCTGTGGAGGTGAAGGATGCTGGGTCTCCTGCGCTGAGTAGCACTGCCGTGGTCCATGTGTTCGTCCTGGACGAGAATGACAATGCTCCCAACATCGTCTACCCGTCTGTCCCCAAGGGCTCTGCCTTCCACCAAGCCATCCCGGCCTTGGCAGAACCTGGCTATCTGGTAACCAAAATTGTAGCCGTTGATGCTGATAGTGGCCATAATGCCTGGCTGTCCTACCAGCTGCAGGAGTCTGCTGAGGCTTTGCCTTTCCAAGTGGAACGCCGCTCCGGAGAGATAAGGGTTGCACAGGCTCTCAGGGAGTCAGAAGATTCCCACAGGCTGGTGGTCGAAGTGAGGGACAATGGCACTCCGTCCCTCTCGGCCTCCGTGGTAATAGTCGTTTCTCCGGAGGAAAACAGCGTGCAGGACTTCTCCAAGTCCCTGGACCTCCCCCAGTCTTCTCCCGAGGATACCAACCTAACGCTTTACCTCATCATCTCCTTGGTGTCCATCTCCCTCGTGTCCTGCGTGATGTTTGCTCTGGCGGCTGCCCGGTGCCTCAAAGCTGGCCGTGCCAGCTGGACCTTCGTGGGTTGCTGCCGAGGGACCGGCCGCAAGCCCGCCTCCCATTTCCGAGGGCAGATGAAGCCAGATGGCTTCATCAAGTACCTGGACGTGGGAGGAGCGGGCTTGACCTCCCAGGCACAGAATTACACCTCGTGTTTCTCGCCCATGTCTGACCAGAGCGATTTCCTCTTTGTAAAGCCCTTCAGCCATTCTAGCACTGCGGAGACCGTGGCTGCCTATGAGCAGGTGACCAGCACCTTAGCGAGTCCCTGCGATGGGGTAAGAGATGGCTGTTCTTACTGTCCTCTCCGCTAAGTGCAACAGTTTGCCATATCCAGGCCAGCTGGCTGTTCTCTGCCTGTCCTTCCTCCTAAGACAGTGGCCTCAGGGAACATGTGTCACTGTCATCTCCTGGGAGGTGGCAGGTGAGAGTTTTGGCTCGGCTTGGTGGAGGTGGGGGAAGGGGCTGAGCAGTGCTATGGAATCAAAGACTCTGTGTTCGTAGAAGTGGAGAGTTTCCCCTTGGCCCCGTTCGTACTCGTTTCTTTTTAAAGTGACTCTTAGCGTGGTCGGGAACATGTTTTTTGGGGGTTTAACTTCTTGGTTCTGTTTAATCCCTTCTCCCTGCACGGCATCTGAACTGAGATGTGGAGGAGGTTATCTGAAAGGAAAGCCTGTCTGTGTTTCTTTTGCTCAGTTTTAGAGGTGCATTGTAGAAATTTCTCATTTCTTGAGCCCCAAGTGTTATTAATTACAGACTGTGCCTCGGCAAGGGATCATTTTCCAGCTCGGTCATGTTGAGCGAGGGGCTGAATTCTCTATTCAGCACTAAACTACTGAAATGTCAGTAGTGACATTATTCACAAAGATCCTGGTGACCTTACGTGCCCTTGGGCTTGCGAGGCTGAGGAGTGGCAAGCTTTGAAAACTTGAGCTATTTGTACTCAGATGTCTAAATATAGATGTAGGTGACTGTGTTTAGCTGTAGCTTTTATAACTCCGGGATATAAAAAGTAAAGCAATTTTGTGTCACAAATGCCTGCCCTAAATTTGAAAATGGTAATTACAACAGGAATTCGAAATATAGAAGGGCTATTCAAAATATTGGGAAGGGCTTATCTAGTGCAGTATTGTGTGTCAGCTTGTGCAAAAATGCATTTCTGAAATCTGGAGGGCAAGTCTTTAAACGGCTTCATTTGCATGCAGCATGGGGACCAGTAGGGCATCTATTTTAGGGGAGTAATTTATTCTAATATCTTCTTTCATGAGTATCATCAAAGCTGCAGAGAAATTAGTGAAAGCACATCTACTAAATAAAAATCTAGGTCATCTCTACTCGTCTTCACTTTTCCTTAGTAATTGCATGTACAAGCAGAATAATCCTATAAAACTGATGTTCCACTGTATGGACTACGAACTGCTCCGTCCTAAAATAGCTGAGGGAAGTGTTGTCCCTTCCAGGTAGTATGTCATCACCCCGGAGTTAATTAAGTTGATTATGATTTTCGGAAGTATGTGTCTTCCCGACAGAAAACAGTTCTGCTATTTAGTGCTTCCCACAAAGGCGTGATTCAAACAGGAATATACAAGCTTGCTCCATGTCCTTCCTTATTTACAAACTGTTCATTGTCTGGTGGTAAAATAACACGGGCAGAGAGCGATACGGGGGCTTATTAATGAGGTTACAAAGTGTGCTGCTGTGTCTGGAGGTTATTGTGTCTCCTAAACAAATAATGCTCTTTCCTCTTGCTGTCGGAAGTTTATCCTTTCCTCTGTGGACAGAAAAATATTGTAGTGCTCCAAGGCCACAGCATCTGGGAAAAGTCATTCAGATACAATGCACGAAAACAAGATCTCAGGCAGGCCTTTTTAAGGACAGGAGAAGGAGAGATTAGGAAGGTCTGTTACTATTTTACCTTAGAGTATTAAAAGCATCTTTCTCAGTATCAATTAACTCTGCCACCCCCACACACCCCCCTTTCCTCCTCCAAGCTCATTACTGTGGTACCACTGCTCCTGCTGAATTCATGCCCTTATCAGTTTATTTCATGCTTCATTTCTTTCACAGCCTGGTTTCCTGAGCTGCTTTGGAAGATTATTCTCTGAACAGTTTTTGTCATGCTTTTTGGTATTCATGCTGGTTCAGAAATACTCAAGAAAGGGGGGAGGGGGAGCTTTCTCTTTGTTCTAATTGATTTGCTTCACTTGGACAGAACATGCTGATATTCCAGACTGAAATAATCCAGGATCAGTTTGCTTTCACTTTCAAAGGCAAGAATGGAGGTATTAAAACTCTTCTTTTTCTTTGCAGCAAGCTCAGCCCAACACAGACTGGCGCTTCTCTCAGACCCAGAGACCTGGAACAAGTGGGTAAGTGCCTCTTTGTCCATTTTCGTGTGGGGTGAAGGTTTCTTTTCTTTGTGTGCCGTTTTCAGTGCTGGAAAGTCCATGAGTGGCAGCTCTGAGAATGGGTGTCCCTGTCACCGATGGAGTCAGAAATAGGGCTGCTCCTGTGTCAGCTGTGTTGGGTGGGGGTGTGACAGCTGCTGTTGGCAGTGGTGTGTCTGGGGTTTGGTGTCTGCAGCTTAAGGAGGGCACTCAGGAACTGTAGGGAACTCCAGGTGAGGTTGTGAGATGGTTAAAGGACTGGACAATGGGTTTCACAGAGAAAGACCTCTTAGCTAATGCAGATTTTGAGCATATAAACTCGGTCCTGAGTCAAAAATCTTAATTCCTCTCCCTTGGGGCCACCGGAAATCACTCCCTTTGTCAGTCATGGAACTTGAGCTCTGTGCTGCTGAGGAGTATTCAGCAGAATCACAGAATGGGTCGGGATGGAAGGGACCACAGAGCCTCACCTGGTCCAACCCTGCTCGGCAGGGCCATCCCAGAGCACAGGGCACAGGATTGCATCCAGATGGTTCTTGAAAATCTCCAGTGAGGGAGATTCCACCACCTCTCTGTGAGGTGTGTGTGAGGTCATAAAAGAAGCCCCAGCAGCAGGGCTGAGACCTCCCAAGCCAGTGCCCCACTCTTGACTGGGCACTCTTTTGCCTCTGACCCAACAAGGTTTGCTTGTCTTGGTCCACAGTGAGAGACCATTGACAACAAAATGTTGTTCTTTACCTCTCCCATCTTCCCTTCTGGTTCAAAAGCATGGACAGGGATCCTCTTCAGAGGGTGAACTCCCTTGAGTGCCACAAGGTTAAGAAAGAATTTAAACTGGAGTCCACTTTCCTCTGTGAATGCTCCAACCAGAGGTTATTCTGCAGAGGAGACTGGCTCCAGGAAAATTTACATGTGAAAATATTGTATCTTTTGGGGCTTAATTGAGGATTATACCCTCAGGTATATTATAATATATTACATTTGGATAATGTGCTTCCTCATGTGCCTGGGTCAGGCACCATATCTCTGTGCTCTGTCATTCCTGGTGGCCACTTGGGCAGCTCCCATGGAGGCTGAAATGGTGACTTGGGAGCATCAGGTCCTGGATTTCGGTGTCAGAACTTGCAGTTAAACATCTGCAGCAGCTGGTTGTGCCTGAGTCTTTCCCTGGGTCTGGCTCAATAATTTAGTTTATCAGAAAATTAAGAGATGGCTATAGCCAACTTGTTGAAGTGATTAAACTTTGCTATTAGGCTCTTCTAGCTGATAAGGCTAAAATGGACTGAGGATTTGATGTAATTAGATAAAGTGTTCATAGAAGAAACTGGCCATGGCCTTTAAAACAAGGCTATAGCTGGAACAGTTTTCTCAGAGGTTTGTTGAAGTGCCCATCACTGACAACATTTTAATCAAGGAAAATCTTTCTAAGCATTTCCGCTCTAGTTCAAATGACAATTAACAAAGCCCTGTTAATGCAGAAGTGCACCACAGCTGCTGTAATTGTTTTGTTGTGAGAAGCCAGTAAATGAGCCTCATCAGAGCAAGCTCCACTGCTCCCTCTTCTAGCATCATGCTGGGGCTCTTCAAGGCGCAGAGCTGACGCAGTCCAGACCCCCTTAGCTCAGTGACAGGGACCTTTTCTCAGGTCATGGGACAGTGACACTCACCCCAGCTCCCAGCCTCTGCCTGGATCTCTTCACGAGCTCCATCCCCTTCCCAGTGCCTAAGAGGGAGCAGGAACATGTGGCGTGGGAAGAGAGAGGGCAAGAGGAAAGGCAGCCTCGGACTGTTTGTGGGGAGCTGAACGAGCGTGACTTGTTAGTTCTGCTGCATGAGCCACGATGTTACTGCTGAGGAGCTGTGACCTGGGTGCCCAGGACAGTCCCTCAAACAGCTGCTCTTGAATCACAGCATGGTTTGGGTTGGAAGGAACCTTAAAGCTCATCTTTTTCCACCCCCTGCCATGGGCAGGGCCACCTTCCCCTAGAGCAGGTTGCTCAGAGCCCCATGTCAGTGCCTGTTCAGACAGAGGTTTCCCATGGCATGGGCTGAACCCTGGGTTTGGAAAGAGACTTTGCCCAAGCACAGGCTGGTGCTGAAATAACTGGAAAAACACAGTGGATTTTAATTCCTGCTGGTTTTCCCCACTTGCCTGTGTCCACATTTGCAACAAAAAGGCTCTTGCTGATTTTTTCCCCGTTTCTTTCATCCTGTTTTGAGTTAAATCGAGGGGGATGTTTTTGTTCTAAACCTGTGTGACAGAATTAAAGGATGGAAATAGAAAGCGCTCTCATATGTTCAGTGCCCAGCCCTGACGTGTCCGTGGTGATCAAACAGGCAGATCCTGGAAAGCAGCCCACTCCCCATTGTGCTGTTCCCGTGCTCTTCCCAACGTTTTGATGCCCGGCGTGTGAATTCCCCAGGCACTGCTTGGCAGTGCAGGTATTAAAGAGGGGGCAAGTGCAGCTGCCTGAGCCCGGCTCGCTGTTCTCTCTCCGATGGTAAATCCTGTACAAATGTGTCTCCTGCTGACAGGTGAACCTTTGTGACCACGAGCTCTCTGAACTCTCTCGCTGCCTGGGGAGCACAGCCCACCTTTTAGCTGAAAATCAGAACAAGGGATGTGCTCTTAACTCCATTTGACCCAAATTAAATAGCAATAAAGACACGGCAGCTTAGGCCAGCCGTTCGGATGGGTCCCAGAGGGAGTCTGGCACTGACCCTAAGCCAGAAAACAAGCTTAACCCCATTGTGTGATTTCTCCCTTGCTGTCTCCATGGGAGCTGGGGAAGAAACGATCCCGTCTTTACTCCGCACAGCCCTGCCCATCACAACAAATCCCTCATGTCTCTGGGCACCTGGAACCAGGCAGAACAGGGGAAAGCTCAGTGAGGCAGGGACCAGCCCTTGATCTCGTACATCCCTGCGCTCAGAGCACTGTACGGGACAACAAAGGGAATTGGCTCTTTGTTCTGAAACACGGGAGAGCTGTGCTGCACATGCTCCGCAGATAAGAGCCCAGACAATATGCCCTGAAAATGTGGTGGGGAGGCAGAGCAAAACAATTCTGAATTAATCTTGTTTGGGAGAAATCGGAGGATAGGATGATTAATTTAATGATGTTTGTGTTTTGTTTTTTTTTAAAAAAAAAGCAAGCACCCGTGCTGTCGCTGGGCAAATGTAAATGAACCCAGACTGATTCCGAGCAGCAGATGCCATCCCCAGACAAATCAGATCAGTGGCTGTAGTGGAGATTACAGCGATGAATTGGCCGAAGTGGAGTAAATGAATGGTCAGGCAGCATGGCAGGGTATCCCTGTGGGATCATCAGTGTGGGGTTTCCCTGTGGGAGGAGGCTGGTGGTGTATGGAAGGAGATTGCAGGGACTGGGACTGGTATTGGGACCCATCCTGTTGCTTTGGTTTGTATTTTTGTTGTGCCCTGCGTGTTCATGGTACTTGCCTGATGGTGGTTGCTCTTTGTTTTGATGTCTGTGTGAGCATTTGTTCAGGAAAACACGGGGCTGAAGTCAGGATTTCCTTCCTGGAGGAGTGGGGAGGGCTCTGTGTTGCTCACAGGTGGGTGTGGGAGGGTGAGACAGGCTGGGGAGCCAGTGTGTCCTGGGCGTCTCGTGGCAGGAGTGAGGACAATTCTGGGCTGTGTGGACAGGCTGGGAGGAGATGCCAGGCAGGAGACACCCCAGAGACAGTGGCAGAGGACTTACAGGGAGGTGGGAAGCAGTGTGGGAATCCCTAGCAACTCCAGGGGAGGGAGGAGCAAAGCGTGTAAAGAAGCAGCAGAGTTGCCATTTCACACCCTCCTTCTATTCGTCGTCTCCAATCCTAAATCTCCCTTTGTTAATGCTTCCCAAAGCTGTTGCTAGCCAGGCTTCCCCTCCCAGGCTGAGCACAGCCAATAGTGATGCTCACTTCGCTTGTTTATTGAACAGCATCACAGCTGCCCTGTCTGACCCCAGCCATCACCCCCTGCCTGCAGCTCGAGGGGTTTGGGGCTGACAGTGGAGATGCTGCAGCAGGAGAGAGCCTGGAAGGAAAAGAGGATTTTTTAAATTCTCTGTTTTGTTTTCACGCGAGAACTCCAAGAGTTGGGCTTGCAGGACTGTCAACAGGCTGCCTGTGTGTGCTGGGCGCTGGGGAATAAAGGTGTCCCAGGAATAGTCCTTTCAGCTCTTAGGAGTGTTCTCGGGGCTCAAAGCATGCAGGTATTGCCAAGGAGGGGCTTGTGGTGTGTTTTTGGGGTGCTCAGGAGGTCCTGCATGGCAGTGTACCAGGACACTGACCCCATATGTGTGAATCTAGGGTGGGACATCCCAGAGCAGGCAGCAGCTGGGGCCAGAGCACCAGGGAGAGGGAAACAGGGACATGCATTACATGGCACAGGGGTGGATATCCAGCAGAAGGACAACTGGCCCCAGCTGCAGGCTTTGCCCACATCCTTCCTAAAAATAAATACTTGCAGCCTCAGGAGCCACGGGGGTGTCTGTGGGCGTTACAAACCCCCAGGGATTTACGCTGCGAGCTTGTGTCGTGTCACTGTGGATCCAGCAGCAAGTGCTGCGAGGCACATGCACAGGGCACCAGTGGGGCTGTGCAGACAAACACTGGCAGATTTACCTTCTGCTCATTCGTGGAAAACACGTGGAAATGGGCACATGCCAGGCAGGGCTGCAGGACAGGCTGCAGCTTCTCCCTGACAGGAGCAAGAGGAGGAGCAGAGAGAACTGTCACCGTGGGAAGTTTAGGAAATAATTATAATGCACCACAGGGCTGAAGCCAGCAGTGGTAGTGGCTTTGCCAGGTGTGGTTCCACAGGTTTTGCAGGTGAATTAGAAAGGTGTAACAGTCTTTGGGCTGAAATTCCTGCCTTTTCCGACTGGGTTGCATTTGTCTGCCTGTTCAGTATTGAGTATATAGTGATTCCTCCACAACTCCTGCAGCATGTGGAGTGTGGAGCTGCTCTCAGCTGCCACCCCAAGGCCTTGGGAAGGTGTGAGGGGAGCCCTGCAGCCTGAAAAATCACAGCAGCCTCTGGAAATCTATTTGAGGTCATCACTTTGAAGGAACAGCCATAATCTAAGTGACAGCGTTCTCCTAAGACTGAGAGCTGCTGTGCTTTAATGGGGGCTGTGAATCTCTGACTGCAGGAGGAGTTGTGCCAGTGAAGGAGCTCTGCTCTTCAAGGAAGAGTTTTCCCCCAGCTGAAATCACCAGCTTGTGCCAGGTCCTGGGGAGCCTGGGAGAGAAGCTGCCTTTTTGGGGAGTATTTGGGGTGGTTGTTCATGCCCAGTGATGCAGCCCAGGCCAGTCCCCAGCCTGTTTGTGTGGCTTTTGCTCAGCAAACACCTTGGAGGGAACCACAGAAGCCCAGCAAGGGCCAGACTGTTGTACCTGTCAGGTTTGACCCCGTGGGTTGTGAAACAGAAAAGGTTGAAGGCAACTTAGAGCCTCATGGCTTTGAGATGCTAGGGGGTGTCCAGGGAAGGGAACGGAGCTGGGGAAGGGGCTGGAGCACCAGGAGCAGCTGAGGGAACTTGGAAAGGGGCTCAGCCTGGAGAAAAGGAGGCTCAGGGGGGACCTTCTGGCTCTGCACAACTCCTGACAGGAGGGGGCAGCCAGGGGGGCTCAGGCTCTGCTCCCAAGGAACAAGGGACAGAAAGAGGAAAAGACCTCGAGTTACACCAGGGGAGTTTAGATTGGATATAAGGGAAAATTTCTTCAGAGGAAGGGTGGTCAGGCACTGGCACAGCTGCCCAGGGCAGTGGTGGAATCGCTGTCCCTGGAGGGATTTAGCAGTCATGTGAATGTGGCACCTGGGAACATGGAGTGCTGGAATTGTCAGTGCTAAGTTAGTGGTTGGACTCGATGATCTCAGAGGACTTTTCCAACCTAACAATTCTGTGGTTGTATTACTGGGATTTCCTATCAAACCCTGCAGAGAAAACACTGCTTTTAAAGGACTGTGGGGCTGCCCAGAGCCTGGCTGAGCATGGGCTGCAGCCTTGTGGTGCAATCTTGGGGTAGATTTGGATTGCTGGACAGGCAGGAGCTGTTTTGATGCTGGGAGCAGGACTTGTTCCTGGATAACTGCTCTCCCTCCCCCTCTCCCTGCAGAGCTGAGCTGATCTGATCTTGGGATTGGAAGCTGAAGATTTTGTAGAGTCCTGGTCCCACCTCACCTCCCCTTCCACAGTCAGGAGACCACGGAGCTGGTCCCCTGTGCCACCTGTGAGCACTCCTGCTTGCAGGCTCCACACTTTTGTCTGTTAGCAGCTCAAATCTCAGCAAATTCAGAATTTGGGCTTCTTTCTACACCACGTAGCCCTTTTTAGCTAAGTGTTTCCTTCCCTTATTGACCATTCTGGGCCAATAATCCCTTTATCTGCATTTGCCATGGCCCAAATGAAGTCTGAGCCACCCGGATCCTGCCAAGTGGGACAAAAGCTGTAAAGTCTTTTGTGGAGAAAAGGAAACATCCAAACGATGGGCTGCGCTTCTCATTCTGGAGAGCCCCCAGAATATCAGGAGTTTCATCACCAGTTTTATGTATGGAAATGCTATTTTAGGTAATTTAACAGGTGCTACGTGTATTAGTTTAATTTTTCTCTCTCCATCTGCTTCCTGCGCAGCTGAGCGCATGCCATGGCCGGCTGCAGAGAGGGATCCAACCAACAGGCACAACAACCTTTCCAAAGAATTTCTCAAAATATCCTTCCTGGCATGTCTGGGACACGGGTGGTGGCAAGATGGCCCGGGGGAAATAATTACTTGTCCCAGCTCTGTCTCCTTCAGGGGGGTTAGAAGAGTCCCTGCGAGGGGGGACACTGCCCTGGTCCCTCTTTTAGTGACATTGTGGGCTTTTGTTCCGCCTTTATCCAGCAGAGCAGCATCCCAGCAGCTCCACGGGCTGGAAGTAAAGCCTCCCCGGTGCTTTGGGAGGCTGGAAATCTTCCACCCCCACTCACGCTTCCCTGCTAACATGTTCAGTTCCATCTTTGCAAAGTCATGATCTCAAAGCTGGGCCTCATCCAGGCTCCCTCCAGCCCCTGTAATTGCATTACAGAAGTGGACGGGAATGTGCGGAGCCGGGGGAACGTGGGGGAAGGGCAGGCAGCATCCTCTGTCAAGGAAGGGGGAAGGACAGGAAATTGTGGCAATCCTGGAGCCGATCCCATTTTTTTCGGAGGCTGGGCGAGGGTGGTGGGCGGTGGGGTGCTGGCGTGGGAAGCGGGACGGAGGGATGCTGGCCCTGGGGCTGTGTGCCCGAGCGCGGGGCTGTGTCCCCACACGCCTTGAGCAGAGCGGAGGCTCCGCAGCGGCAGGGACGGATCTGCTCCCTCTCCCTTGTCACTGTGCCAGCCTGGGAACGCTGAGATTCCACTGCTGCTGCTGCTGCCTCCGGCTGGAGCCGCGTGTGGGAGGCGGCGGGGGGGATGGGGAGAGCTGGGAGGAAGCTGGGAGAGAGGAAACAGCGGTGCGAGGGGGGCTTAGGCAGGGGGCAGCCTGCGGGGAGCAGGGACTGCTCGGGAATGGGGATGGAGGAATGGACTCGAAGATACCCCTGGCTCTGGGAGCTGGATAGGGAGGGGAGGGCAGGATGCTGCCCCAGGCAGTCTTCTGGGAAAGTGGGAGCAGCACCCGGGGCTGGGGTGCAAATGGGAGTGAGAGGAGAGGAGGTCGGGGGGAGAAGTAAATCCCAGTCACATCCCCCTGCCCGGAGTGGGGAAGCCTGGGAGCAGCCGGGACTGCGGGTTGGGAGGGGTCGTGGCTGGGAGAGGGCACTGCCGTAGGAGCCAGAAAGCCCCAAATAAGAAGGAGGGAGGATGCTGAGGGAAAATCCCCAGCCCATGCACTGCCCTCAGCCCTGCCAGGCGCCTCAGAGTGCCAGGGTCTTGTCCTCGGGGCACTGAGCTGCCCTCTCCATCCCCTGGGGCTCTGACAGCACTGCTCTGGCACGAATAAACTTTTCCAGTTTGTTGTGGCGCTGCTACAGCTCGTGTTTCCAGCTGCAGAGCAAGGAAAACAATTTTTCAGGAATCCATCGGGCGGTTGTGCAAATAAATGTTTGCGAGGCCTTTGGCTGCCATGGAGACGAGCTCCATGGCAACCCCSCAAGGAAATGAATAATTCTGTGCTCGAAGTGGAATAATTTTGTGCTGGAAGTGGAAGATAAAAAGGGACCTGATGGCTGAGGGAGCTGCAAAATAGCTGATGAGCCAAGCACCCAAGAGTTCACACCGTGGTGTGGGTGCTTGTGGAAGCCCTCGGTAATGGGGCAGCGTTGGGATGCAGATGGATGCAGTGGGGCTGTGGCAGGGCTTCCAGATAAGCCTTTTGTCTAGTTATTCCATGATTTCCGTGTAGCCAGGTTTATTGAAGGCATCTGCAGGTCGTGCACAGGCTGTACCTGCCCCTCCTGACACAGCACCTGTCCTGTGCTCCGTGCCCACCATGCCCTGAGCCCCTTAGGATGCTGCACCCCTGGGTTTGTCTCAAATGTGGCTTTGACTCCTTCCCTCCAGTTCTAGTTGTGCTGGAAGCGTTCCTGAAAATGAAAGCCAGCTCTTTCCTGAGCTTTGAAGTGTGGAGTAGAACTGAACAGAGGAAAATAAATAAAAAAATATCTATCCTATGGGGGATGGGTTTTTAGAAAAAAAACACCCTATTGAATCAATGGCATTTGTATGAAAACCAGCAAGTCCTTGGAGTATTTCCATAGGAACCAGCCCTCCCATTCCGGGCAGGCTCCCTGCAGCAGCGTCCAAGGCCGTGGCCGAGTGGGGAGCAGTGTGGCCAGGGGGGGGCTGCGGGGTCTGCCCACCCCCGGCAGGGAATGCTGCTCATTGTTGAGTCAGTGATTCGCAGATGTGATTCACAGCCCCATCCTATAGCCGTGGAAGGCAGCCAGGTCTGGCCATCAGCTGTGTGCCTTTTCCACTGTGAGAAGTTATTTTTGGATGTTTTTAGATTACAGCCCTCGGGTTTTTTTTTTCTGTGCCTGTGAATTCTGGATGATTGCACTGCAAGTAATTGAGACAC
Source organism: Amblyornis subalaris (assembly GCA_018881555.1). Taxonomy (NCBI): domain Eukaryota; kingdom Metazoa; phylum Chordata; class Aves; order Passeriformes; family Ptilonorhynchidae; genus Amblyornis; species Amblyornis subalaris. The sequence continues at coordinate 121,798 of JACAXG010000120.1, forward strand.
TTGAATTTCCTGCTTAGAGAAGTGAGTTCAATACCTTTTTTTTTTTTGCAATGCTAAGGCTTTTCTGAAATAGCTTTTCTACGTGGCGTGATGAGCAGCAGGCACACAGCTTTGGGGCTCTTTGTGCAAAATTTGGGAACGCTGGGTGCAGTCAGGTTGCAGAAAAGGACCTGGGGGCTGTCACGTTGAACATGAGTCACCAGTGCACCCTTGCTGTKGTGGAGACTGACTGGTTTTACTGGTAAGGTTGTGGGCAGCAGGACAAGAGGTGAGATGGTTGCCCTCAATTCAGCACTCACGGGTCCACACCTGGACCCGCTGTGCCCCGTTTTGGGCTCCCCAGTGCAACAGAAGCAGGGCCATATGGGAGCCACCAAAATGATCCGAGCCCTGGAGCCCAAGGCAGGGTGGGAGAGGCTGAGACAGCTCCTTCAGCTTGGAAGTGTGAGAGCTGGGAGCACTAGATGACCTTTAAGGACCCTTCCAACCCAAAGCATTGTAGAATTCTATGATTCATGCCCCTCTCCAGTCTGATTTTGTGATCCCACAGGGCATTAAGGGGATGTAGGGGATGTAGGGCTTTGAGTCTCCCCCTGACAGTGGGGTACAGCCATAACGCAGGAGCTGGTGAGGCTCATCCCAGGAGTTCAGGTGTTCATTCCCTCACTAAGACCAGAAGAAAGGAAAAGGGGCTGAAATGCTGCCCATCCTGAGCTGGCTGGCGATGCACAGTCCTCCCTCCCTGGGGCACACAGCTCTAAACCAAGAGCTCAAAACAACCTGAGCAAGACCCACACGTTCCTTGGTACAGCTGCTCCCCTTGTGCCGTGCACGGAGGGGTTGGACTGTGCCACTCAGACCCCTCCCAGGCTGCAGGGACCAACCAGCATCCCCTCATCCCTCTCTTCCCAACCCATTCCTGGACAAGTCTGGTGCTTGGTGGTGCTCTCCTGTCCATGCCTTCCTGCAGCCCTGGGGCCAAGGGCTTTTGGGGTGGGGGAGTGAGGACAACCTGGTGAGGGAGCTTAGTGGGGTCGTGGGTCCTGGTTGCAGGTGAATTTCCTGACCATAGCGTGAGCCTTTCCTCCCCTGCATTCCCACTGTTGTAGGGCACGGAGGCTTTGGCAGGAGGCAGGAGGAACTTCTGTATAGGGAAGCCTGTTGCCCAAAGGAGGGGTGGGAGAGGAGAGAAGAGTCTTTTGGGAGGTGGAAAGTGTAATGCTGACGCTGCCACATCAAAGAGGGAGCTGAACCGAGCCTCTGATTTCAAAAGAGAGTTCAAACCATCAGAATATTACAATCAAAAAATCCCAAAATGTATTCGGCACTTTCTTGTGCTTTCCCTTCCCTCATCTCTGGATGCCACCATCGTGCCAGGGCAGCTCCCAGAGCCAGGACCAGCGGCTAGGAGGCACAGGGGTGTTTCTGAGCAGCTTTCCTGAAGCCCTGAAAAACATGGGAACCTCGGCGTGCAGCTGTGGGGTGAGGCAGGAGCTGCCGGGGTTAACTGGCGGCTGAATGGGTTGTGGTTTGCAATGGAGTTTAGGTGCCTAAGTCCTTTATTGGATCTAGCCCGGGGCTCTATTCCCAGCCCTGTTTGTGACATTAACAGGTCACTGCGGCCCCAGGGCTGTCCCCACCTTGTCCTGGCTGCCTGCAGGGCGCCGGCACGACCCCGAGCGCGGGGCAGGGGGCCCGGCGGCCGAGGACGCTCGGCACAGCCACCACTCTGGAATCAGTTTGGGAGGCGAGCACGCCTCTCTGCTGGCTGCCTTGAAACCGTGCCACCTCACAGGGCGCGCGGGAGGGATATAAATAGCGCTCAGGATGCCCCGGGAGGCGGCAGACAGCAGGTATTTCGGGATGCTGCGGGCAGGGTCGTGCCGGGGCAGCCTCTGCTACATTAGTGGTTATTTGCATCCTCTAAAGATTAACTGGTGTGAGAGCAGCGCCCCGTGCCCGGCTGGGGATGGATCAGGCAAGGGATGCGGAGGGGATGGGTGGGCGTGTGGTGCTGGCACAGGTCCTGCACGTCTTTGGAGAAGTTGCTTAAGACCAGATTTTCTGCAGAGCACCTGGGAGTGTCCACACACGCATCCTTACATCGGATATTGCCTTTCAAAGGGAGTTTGAGCATATGTTCAGAATTCCAGAATGGTTTGGGTCAGAACGGACCTTAAAGACCGTCTCATTCCATCCCCTGCYGTGGGCAGGGACACCTTCCACTACCCCACRTTGCTCCAAGCCCCRTCCAGCCTGGCCTTGGACACTTCCAGGGATCCAGGGGCAGCCACAGCTTCTCTGGGCACCCTGTGCAGGGCCTCCCCACCCTCCCAGGGAAGGATTTCACAGGGATGGTGAAAGCTCGTGTGCATTCAAGGCTTCTCCCCTCGCAGAGCTTTGATGCAGCCGGGGCAGTAGCTGCCCACGCCACGGGGTCACTGTGGCAGGTACAACCTTCAAGAACACGCCTGTGGGTCCGTCCCAGTTCCCAGATGTCCATATTGAGCCTGTTCTGTGTGTGGGGGCGCAGGTGGAGGGGGCACTGGGGCGGGGGGATGCTCAGCACGGCGTGAGGAGCCCATCTGCTGCCCAGCACTGAGCTGGCACCAGCCGTGCCTGCGCTGCCGTTTGCAGCGTGCGCGGTGCTGAGTGCTCGGGCACGGAGCTGCCAGCGGGACACCCCAGAGCTGGGGATGTCGGCTGCTTGAGCATGGCTGAGCAGGAATTCGGGGGCTGAGCAGGAATTCGGGGGCTGAGCGGGAATTCAGGGGCTGAGCGGGAATTCTGGGGCTGAGCAGGAATTGGAGGGCTGAGCAGGAATTCAGGGTCCCAGCAGGGTTTCAGGGTCTGAAAAGGGCGTTGGGGTCTGATCAGGGTTTCGGGATCTGAGCAGGGTGTCGGGGTCTGAGGAGGGTGTTGGGGTCTGAGCAGGAATTCAGGGTTTGAGCAGTGTTCCAGGGTCTGAACAGGGTGTTGGGATCTGAGCAGGGTATTGCCCTCTGATCAGGGCATTGGGGGGTCTGATTAGGGTAATGGTGTCTGAGCAGGAATTCAAAGTCTGAGCAGGGCATTGGGTTCTGAGCAGGAATTCAGGGTCTGGTAGCTCCTGGGTACAAGGGCTGGGACCACAGTGCTGAAGGATGCCACCTCTCTGCCTTGTAGCTTGGTGGTTTGAACACTTTCCTGGGAAATGGGCTAWGGTCTCATCACGGGAAGGGCTTTCCAAACTCTCTCCATCTCACTTCAGGAGAGCTCCCCACTGCAAGAGCAAAACAGCTCTCATCCCAAGGGAGCCAGCACACAGCCAAGGCGTAAATCCTGACATCCCAGTGGGTGGGAAGGGCTGTGGGTGGTCAGAGCACTGACTGGGAGAGGAGAGAGAGGCAGTCTGAGTGGTGCGGTCGTTTAGGGACAGAGCAGAGGGGAGCCCAGGAAGCCGGTGAGGTGTTTAGGAAGTGTGGAGGCTCTGGAGGGGCTCTGGGAGCACAGCCCTGACCAGAGAGYGGTGGCTGAGCGCAGCTGACACCTGGCAGACATGAAAGCAGGGCTTGTTAGACTGCACACAGAGTGCTGATTGTAGCCTCGGCCACAAAACCTCCTCGGCCCCAGTCTGGCARCATCCCCCGAGTGTTCCCGGGCGGATCTGTGGTGCTCAGCACCCCCAGCAGCCGAGGGAACCAAGCCCAGCTCCCTGCTCTCCTCTCCCTGGTGCTCCAGCCTCCCCAGGGCTGATCTTGGACTCTTCTCAGAGCAAGTTCTGTGGTGCTGGGCAGCGGCTCCATGATGATCCCAAATCCCACCACACCACGGGGTTTTCTCACCCTYCAGCATATGAATGAAGCTGTAGAACAGAATTGTAACCTGAAATAGCTTGAAAGGTGCATCCACTCTTAGCTTGCAAAAGGACAGAGGACCAGGTCATACAAAGGTGCATATGCACCTCTGGGGCTTTAGGACAGCAGTTTTTATGGTATTACATTGTGTTTTGGGAAGGGATTACATTATATCCCATGGCAGGGGGTTGAAACTAGATGATCTTCATGTTCTCTTCCAACCCAGACCATTCTGTGATTCCGTGATTCCGTACTGGTGGGACTGTGAGGTGATGAGGTGCTGGCTGTAGCCTCTGAAGGTAGCAGGAGCTAGGTGGGTGTTGCTGGAAGCACCACTGAGTCCCCAGGTGCTTTTGGTGGTTTTTCTTCAAGAGCCTGCTGAGGGATGGGCACCTCTGAAAGAGTCTTGGCTGATGAATGCTATTTAATAGAAGGATTTAAAGCATGCACTGGACCAGCCCGCTCCTCCTGACTGAACTGCAGTAACTCGCTGTTTGTTTTCTTTTCCCACAGCTCCCAGAATGGAGAGGAAGCTGGAGCCTGGCCGAACAACCAGTTTGACACGGAGATGCTCCAAGCCATGATCCTGGCTTCAGCCAACGGTTGGTCTCTATCACTTGTGGGAAAAGCCTGACTCTTGCTCTGGCGGGGACATCTCGGGTTCCTGCTCTTAGATAAGATGCTGTGGGGCTGATCCATCTGGGTTAGCTGGGCTGGCTGCAAAAGATCTGCTTCAACAGATCCCAGAGCTGGTGGAAAAGCACTGATGTCCCTGCAGAGGAGACACCAGACTGCTGTAGACAGGGACACCTCTGCCACCCAAACTCTGTTCCCTTTATACTGGAACAACATCGTCTGGCTGTGGTGTGGTTGTGTCACATGAAAGAGCCAGCCTTGAYGCGATGTGTTATAAACCATGGGTTCCAGAAAGTCACAGTAAATTAAACTGCTGTGTTGCAACTTGCTGCAAGGCGAGGAGGGTAGGAAGCCTGGAAGTTTTGCGTGTGGCTACAGGCTGGACCGGGGAAACAGYGAATGCCTGACTCAGTATTCCCAACAAACCTTGTGTTCAGAGGAGCTCTCCGTGTCCCTCTGCCGAGCCACGGGCTCACTACGGTTTCCCCACTGGCTGCTGCTGCCTCTTCACGGTTGTAGTCGCAGTGGGATGGTTTGGGGTCGTTTTGGGTTGGTTTGTTCTGGTTTGTGGCTGTGCAGAAGCCTCGGGCAGGCAGGGATGTTCCCACGCACCCTCAGTCTCCGTGGCTTTGCATAAAACAAGGACAATTATCACTCCGTGCAGCACTATGGATGGATAAAGAGCCTGGTTTTCATACAGCCTTTATTTATAAATACCTCCAAGTCTTTCTCCCCTGGATTTAAAAATAGCAGCACAGCCATAAAACCCCGTGCGAAATGCTTGGGATGTTTCCTTTGAGCTGTTGGGAGGGAAGGAATCTGAGGGAGGAGGAATGGCTTTGGTGTTGCTTTCTTGGAAAGCTGCTGCAGCTGAACTCCGCTGCTCCGCAGACACCAGGCAGCCTGGAGACAGCTGCCGTGGCCGGGGAAGGGGACCAAGGTCTGGGGCCAGGGAGTTGTTTACACTCACGGGAAACAAACAATGTGGAAATGTGTCTTTGCTCTGAAAAACGACCATGGAAAAATAGCCTTTGGGGTTGCACGTGGTTATCATCACCCAGTGTCTCCAGATCCGGTTTCCTTGCTGGTAAATAAAGCTGTTTTTCTGGCTGCTGCTCCAGCAATCCCCAGGATCAGAGCTAAGCGGGTCCCTTCCAGGTTAAGCACCGACTTCCATGGAGCCCCGGGCCYTCCTGCAGCAAATCTCCCCCAATCCACAAGTCTCACACAGTCCTAACCTCTCCCAGGGCTTCAGTCCGCCCGGGGGGTTCATGTAAATCAAATCCATCCTCCGGATAATGCTTTCCCTTATCCATCCTTTTCATGCCCGTTCTGTGCTGGGTGAATGGATGGGGACACAGCACAAGTTTTTTCCACCAGCACAGTGTCTTCGTGTCACTCCCGCTCTCTGTCCCCTCTTTCTGCTCTCTCTTTTAGCCAACAGCGTTGATCGGAGCAGGCTTTGATTAGGGGCAGCGCTAATTGCCCATTGTGCTACCCATCCCTGGGTGTGATTTCCTGGCCATTTAAAKGATCCTTATCTCTTACTGTCACCCACTGAGCCTTGAGCTGCGGCTTGACAGGTGGGACGCAGTGACACAGGTGATGCCCTGGGTGCATCCTCGCCCTGTGCCAGGGGTTTTCCTTGGCTTCAGCACGAGGCAGAGCTGGCCCTGCCTGGCCAAGCCTGCACGATGCAGTCCAACGAGGATTAAATCACTTGCCCGATGGTTAAATCACCACCTCAAGCCAGAGGACCTGGGGACCTGATTTTCCCCCGGGGTTGTAACCTTGCTGTAAGGCTTCTTTCTCCCTCCCCAGCCATCCTTCCTCTGGATCTTCCTCCCTCACAGCGGGGAACAACATGAAAAGCCAGTGTTTTCAGCGTTCTGAATGGGCAGAGGCAGCTGCTAGGAGAGCCCAAGGAGCACAGATGCTCCAGGACACCAGACACTAAAGGGCAGACATCCTGTCCTTAAAATACTCTGGCTTCCAGCGGGAATTTACGGAGGTGCCATGGGATGGTGGGAGAGCAGACGGAAAGGCAGCCCAAGGAGGTCCTTGTCCCCCCAGGCAGGGGCAGACACACTATTTTGGGTCCCCTGAAAGCCCCACCAGCAGCTGCAGCAACACGTGCCCTGGGGCTGCCCCAGCCTCCCCTCTGCCCACGGGGGTGATGGAGCCACTCGCTGGTTATTTTTGCAAAGCCCAAATTCCTGTTTTCCTCCTCGRGACCGTTTGGGATAATGACGGGCTTCTGGTAGAGGCTGAGCGTGACCTTTCCAGCAACAAGAGTTGCAGTGCCTTGCCTGGCAAGAGCACCTCGGTGCCCATTTATAACCCTCTRTTGTTCCTGTTCTCTCTTCTTTTCAGCCTTAATGTCAGTGTTACCTAGAAACAGCCGGTCGCCCTTCCCCGGGACCCACTGGCAGGCTGGGAACTTCACCAGGGGCTTTTTCTCCCTGCTGAAAGCTGTGCTGAGACTGCARATGAATTCATGGGGACTTGGATGGYGCTGGCTGCCCCCAGCCCCTCACTGCTCAGAGCCCTGGCGTGTCTGGGATGGCCCAGGGGGGACACAGCAATATCCAGGGAAGAGAAGGTGCCCGAGTCCACCCAGCTTCTAACTGGGCTGATTCCAGCTGCGACAGTCCGGAAAAAACAATCTTCCCTCTAGCTGGAGCCTGTAGCCCATCTGTGAGATGGTCCCTGAYATCTCCAGTCACCTCACCCCATGGGGATCATTTGTAACACCTCGATGGGTGTGGCTTTGACTTGGTTGCTAATGAATTTAGCTGCCGCTGAGGCGAGCGAGGATTAGCAATAAATATCACTGAGTACAGACACACATCTCCCCAGCCCAGCGTCCTCCAAGCCCTGCTGGCTCTGGACCCTGTTTAATGGGGACTCTGGAGGAATTCTCCTGGGGCGAATGCTTCCAGAGCGGGAAGTGAGAGGCATTTCCCCCGGCCGGGTGGCTGTGTTTGCTCGCCCCGTCCCCGCCCCGCTGCACAATATCGAGCCTGTTTTCGGCCTCGCTGTGTTTTCCTCTCCGCCCGCTCCAACAGAGCAGCTGCAGCTTCTCAAGCTGCAGTTGCTTCATCCTTCCGACCCCTGCAAAGGGGATGTGTACACAGCCATATTTCAGGGTCCTGGTGGGATGAGGTCCAGCTTTTTGTCCAGCTTTCTGGCTGGCTTAGCCACCTCCATCTGCTTAGGGAAAAGCAAAGGCAACACGGAGGAGAAACACGAGGGGACCAGCCCACCATCTCTGCTCATTGTTCTTCTTTATTGCCTCAGCAATAAATATTCTCTCTGACTGTGGAAGGAGGGAGCAGCACCCCTGGGCTCTRCTTTGGGCCCTTTGGGTGCCCTCGCTGGGTCTCTCCAGCCTCCCAGGAGAGCCTGGCCCCAGCCATGAGCACGAGGCAGTTAAAGGCTGAGATGGGAGCCACAGTATCTGATACAAAGGCTGGGATTCAGCACACCACTCCTGAGCAGGGCTGTGCAAGCATCCCACCCCGAGCCGTGCACAGGCAGCTGCACCGGAGCAGATCGTGCAGCAGCTCATGGCAACAGCATCACTTGAGCCYTGCCATCCCCCCGTGCTCGTTTCTCCCCCTGCCTCCGCGCATCCCCCCGTCTCCATCTGCTCTCCACCATCCAGCGGAGCCCYGGCATCCCGGGGGGGCCCTGTGCCCCTCCCCACTCCCGTGTTCCTCTCTCCGTGCTGGAGCTTTGCATAGCGACAGGAATGMATGTGCCTTCCCCTCCCCCTGCTCCCAGATCTGGACCATCAGACGGGCTCTGGCATTGATTTCCTTCGCGCTCGGCTTCCTAGAGCCATTTTGCGGTACTGCAGGGGAGGGGTTTTCTTTCTCGTCTCCTGTGCCCTGCTCCCTGAATAAACCTGGCCGGAGAAACACCGGGGGCAGGGTTTTAAATGCGGCGGAAAAATAAATAAATATTGGATTTCCTTTAATGCATTACTAATGGTGYGACTGCACAGTGTGTTTGTAATGGGCAGTTTCGGGAGGGGGGTGCGGGGTGTTCTGTGCCAGGCTCCCCAGCACACCCTGTAGGGTGACGTTGGTGGGTTTGCCACCCCGCGGGGGTTGGGGTGTGCTCCAGCYGGCTTTAACATCTCTGCCCTTCTCTCCTCCCCCTCCCTCCGGCGTTGCCCACAGAAGCCGCTGACGGTAACTCGACCCTGGGCGGCGGCAACGGCACGATGGGGCTGAGCGCCCGCTACGGCCCCCAGTTCACCCTGCAGCACGTCCCCGACTACCGGCAGAACGTCTACATCCCGGGCAGCAACGCCACCCTCACCAACGCCGCCGGCAAGCGCGACGCCAAGAACGCCGCCCCCGCCGCGGGCAACAAGAAGAAATCCGGGAAGAAGGAGAAGAAGTAGAGAAGAAGAAGAAGGAGACCTTAGAGCTACAGGGCAGCCGGCTCCAGCACTCCCCCAAAAACCACAGCCCAGGCCGGAGGACGAATGTGAATTTTTTTTGTGACGCAAAAGTAGGAAACGCTGCGAATGTATCTATCTCGTCATCATCAGAGCTGAGAGCAGGGGCTCGCTGCTCTCGGGTCTCGTGATGAAATCCAATCCGGAATCTAAACCCAACGCAAACAAGTGCCCTGTGAATAACGTTTTGTACAATCCCTCGGGTATTAGAATATGCAAGGGCGGAAGGTCTTTTGCCATGTCTTTGGATCCGATTTGCTCCCAGGTAGTCCGAGAAAGGCACAAGGCTTGTGCTCGGCTTTGCCCAGTGTAAATAATTTTAATGTGGATCTTTTAATTTATAGCCCTCCAACTATTTTTTGGACAGGAAAAGGAAGTTCTTAGCTTAGAGCCCATGCTCCAGTTCTTTGCTCTTAAATTTTCCATTCGTAAAATTCACCCCCAGTTAACGATAGCGATGGATTTTGGAATTTGGAAGTTGGTAGGGAGTGCTTCAGTTCCCGCTTACCTGTCATCTGGAAAAAAAAAAAAAAGTGTTTATATTGCATGAGTCAAAGGGAATATGGCAAAGCTGCATCCTAAACATTTTTTTTGTTGGTTTTTTTTTTGTTTTTTTTAAAAGTGTAACCACTAATGGCCTGAAATACGATAAGGAAAAAAAGCCCTCCTGCTGTCTGAGAGGCAGGGAATTCCACGAGGAGCRTGCCGAGGTGTGCGGCAGCTGCCCCGGCGGTTCTAGGGGTCTCCGAAGAGCAGACACATCTCAAACCTTCTTTGCAGTAAATATTTATATGTACAGTCGATGTTCTTATGGAATTCAGGCTAAGAGAGCCTCGCTCCCCCGCGGCCAGGCCTGGCCGGGCCCCTGCCGAGGGGCCGTGGGGCCGAGGCTTCGCTGTCTGCACACGGTGTCTGCATGCACTCCCTCACCTCACGCCTGCACTAGCACAGTAGCTCCACGGACCCGGAGAAGTCCTCGCATGCCCACGTGGGGTGAACGCGCCGGCAGCCGCCCGGGCCTCGGCCGGGACTGCCCTGGGGAGGGGTGGGAGGGGGGGGGATGGCTCGGGCGGGATGGGGAAACTCATTGCTTCTTCTTCGGGCCCCAAAGGTTGGTTGGGGTGGCGAGGCGGTTATATGGGGTCTCGCCCAGAGGGCTGGGATCCGCGGAGCTGCCGGTGCGTGGCTTTGGTGCAGAGTTGGTGACYGAGTAAGTGACGGTTGTTGTGGTGGCGTTTGGGGACCAGAGCCGGACAAGGGACCCAAGAGCAGGGGGTGATGCTGCAAAACGGGGAGCAATAACTGGGGGAGTGTCACATGGGACCATGCGGGGCCAGCCCGGAGGAGGCGGTGCTCCCGCTTTGAGCTTTGGGCTTTGCACCCCGCAGAGAGAATCGAAGGATGAGGATTGGAGTTTCTCCACGTGCCCATCACCGAAGCACCAGGCCAGCTTCCCATGGCAAAGCAGCTCTGAGCCCCCCGGGGAGGCAGATGGGGGCTTTGTGTGGCCAGAGCCAGGAGAGGAGCTGCGGGGTGGCCAGGAAGGGGCCGCGCCGAGTTTCCCAGGGGGTGTGTGTCGTTTTTTTTTTCCTTTTTTAATCACTAACACGTAACTCACCCGAGCAGATCCAGCCCTTTCAGCCAGGCTCACCCCACCCCTGCCCCCTCCCCAAACCCAGGGCAGCAGGAGCATCCGCCGTGTCTCGTCCGGATCCAGCACCTCCGGCGCGGGCTGCACTGGGAGCGGCTCCCACCCCGTCCCCTGCAGCTGCCACCTGCCCCCTCCCCAGAAATGCTGTAGCTGAATCGTAGTCTTTATATTTTCTTTTTAATCTGCAATCTGAGGTAGCGTAGTGAGTGTCGTGTATCTAGTGGCGTGTTATTTTTAATCGCGGTAACTAACTTGTGGACATCAGTATTTTCAATTTTCTCTGTATCTTCTTTCCATGTGGTCTGTGCTCCGAGTGTACGTGAAATGAAACACGTTTGCCCTCTCAATGTGTCTAATATTGAATTATACTTATATATTATATATATGCTTATATCCTTCTTATACCCATATAGACCAATGTCGATGTGTTACACGCAAGTTTTATACTCTAATATTTATATTGCTTTTTTTCTTTGGGAAAAAAAAAAATAATAAAATGGTTTCTTCTGAATGAATGGTCTTTATTCCCACGGGAAGGGGGAGGCACAGATGGGRTCTGTCCATCCCAGTGCTGCTGCTGTGCTGAGGCTTCTGGTGAGGGGTGGTTCAGCCCCAGCCTGGCTCCAGCAGTGGGGTTGCTCTTGGGGCACCCCAATCTTGTGTCCCCCAGGCCTTTGAGCGGAGGGTGACGTGGCTGTGGGGTCATGACTGAGGAGATTATGGGGCCATAGTTACAGTCCTTTCTCCAGCCCCAAGGGGATCCAGTTGCTCCTCTCCACCGCTGGTAGGGATCTGGTCACTCTTCCCCAGTCCTGACGGGTCTGGAGCACCAAACCCAGAGTGGATTCCATCATCCTTCCCTGGACCCAGTGGGGTCCCATCACCCYTCCCCATCACCAGCAGGGATCCGCTCTCCCTTCTCCAACCCCAGTCTGATTTGCTCTTCGTGCTCTCCCCTCTCTGCACTTGGGGACAGTGGGTGGGAGGAGGTTTCAGGCATCGTGACCGGAGCTCCATGGCCGGGACAATCCCCCCACCCTCTCCCTGTGGGGGGTGCAACACGGGCTGAGGAAAAACATCCCGTGGCTCAGTGTCGCAACCCTGGAGGGAAAAATAAGCTGCTGCTGGCCAGATGTGAGGGGGAGGGTGGGGGAGGCGGGGGCAGAGCAGCCCCGGGAGACAGACAGACAGRCAGAGCCCAGGACTGGGGGTTGGGGTTGGTCCCCCCTGTTAGCACAGCACAGAAGGCTCCACGTGTGCAGGGCACAGCTCCCCCTTCCTGTATTCCCATCCATCCCCACCCCGTGTCTCCATCAGGTGCAGCTCTGTGGCCTCCACCCTCTGCCCCCGTGGCCCCCCGAGTCTGCCCTCACACACACAGAGCACCCCCTGAACCCACCTTGCACACTGACAGACACTTCCCAAACCCCCATCCTGCYGCACTTCCACAGAGACCCCTGGAAACCCCCATGCACCGCTCAGAGGGACACCCCCCTGCCCAGATTCCCTTGAATCCCGCAGATCCAGCGCTCCTTCCTTCCCTGTGCACGCGGGTCAGCCCTGGTCACACTCACACGTGGGAGGGGTTCTAACCAGAGCATCCTCCTTCGGGACAGGCTGTCCCAGACCACAGGGGAGGCCACGGGGGTCAGGGCAGGGCTGTGGTGCTGTGGGGCCGTGCCCTCTTGCCCCCAGCCCCGGAGCCGCTGTCCCTCCCGTGCTGGGGCACCTGGAGCGCGTTAGGGACGGCTCCAGGGGGATGATGGGCATCAATCCCATCGGCCCGCAGTCAGTGAGGAACAGGGCTGGGCACTTCCAGGTGCCACCCGCGGGCTGTCCCCGGCAGCTGCTCAGGCCGAGTGACCATCGCGGGCTTGGAGGCATCGCTCCCGGGAAGGGTGACTTGGGAAGGAGGGGATGGTCCTGGAAGCGGGATGGGAGCGAGTGAGCGGGTGGGGGGGATCTCTCACCTCCAGCCATGGCAGGGACTGAGGGACTCTGCCTGGCGTGGGGGTGGGCAGCTGTGTCCCCCYCAAACCAGGCGTGTGCATTCACCTGCAAACTCTGAGGTGGCCCAGCCAGTGGCCTGGGGGGACCTTGTGTCCGGCCAGGGTATCCGTGCTGGGGTGCTCTGAACACCCCTCAACAGCCAGAAGGGGCTCATGTCTTCCTCCCCCCTGGTGCCCTCCTGCTGCTGCTTCTCCCCCTCCTCCGTCTCCTTCTTTTCTAGCACTCAGCACCTTTTCCTCCCCTCCCTGCAGTCCCCTGTCACTCTCCCAGGTACAGCCATGGAACCCTCAGGMTGCTCCACAGGCAGCAGGGCTGGAAGCTCTTGGTGCTGCAGGAACAGGTCACACAGTGGTGGACACCCCCTTGTTCCCCCTCTGGGGATKGTCCCCAAATCACTTCCTGCTCCTGGCACACTACCGAGTGCCACAGGTAGTGCTGGCCCCATGTCACCAGCTCGTGGAGCCTTTGTTTGCAGCAGTCACTTTTTTTTGGCCAATTGACYTTGAAAATCAAACCAAAACACAACAGAAAATATATAAAAAAAAAAGAAAAAAAAAAGGAATTGAGCCAATGCGGTTTTCCATTGGATCTGTGAGCTGAGCTGGCCTGTCACTCGGCCGCAGGGAGGGCTGGGTGTGGAGCTGGCATCCCGCATCAGGCTGTGGTCATGGGCTGAGTCCCATCAGGCAGCTCCTCCAGCCATGACTTCACCCAGCAAAGCAGAGCAGGGGGTGGAAGACACCAAAACCCCAGAGTTTTCATGTATCTCCCTCTCAGGCCTTCCTTTGGGGTCCCCAAAGGCACTGGGGAGGTCGCCCTGGGTCTGACACCTCCCCTGGGAGCTGGTGGCAGTGGGGGGCTTCTCCTCCCACAAATGCCTCAGAAGGGAGGGCAGCCAATGCCATCAAAAAGCAGTTGGGATACAAAAGGTCCAAAAGGGATTCACAGGGGCAGCTGCTGCAAAAGGCCAGGAGAGCAGAGGGGGTGTCCGTAGCAGGATTATGGTGGTGGAATAGCCCTTCCCGCAGCCCCCCTGCCCTGCTCCCCTCCAGCCCCCCATGACATCCCCTGGGATTTCATTTCCCCCTGACACAGCTGGCTCCTCTCACACCCCACATTCCCAGGAGGGAGCGAGAGGTGCTTCACCATCCCTTCCTGCTCCGTAAATCCACTTCCCGACGCTGTGATTTATTGTTATTTATAACAATAATAAGGCCTGCGTAGACGGAATAAAATTTGCCTTTTGCTGACTGAAACCTCGTGACCGCGGTGAAGGAGAGGGCGGAGGGAGGGYGCTGCTGGCCCTTGGCCGGCCCCCTTGGGGCTCGGGGGCTGCCAAAGGCTCATCCGTCACGTGGAGGAGCAGGACCAGCCCTCGGCCGCTCTCCAGGCTGTGGGAGACAGGACAAAATAGGATGTGGTGGGATTCTGCCCTTTGGCAGCCCCCCGTGACCTCGCGGCGGCCTCTGCCATGCGGTGGCTTGAGCTGCTGGGAGAACACTCTGTCTGTCTGTCTGTCCTCCCCGTGGGGCAGAGCCCTTGTCCCAGCCGTGCTGGTGGCCGGGTGCCCGAGGAGATCAGTCCCAGGGAGACAGCCAGAACCTGAGGTCATGGAGCTGGGAGAGGAGAGGGCAGGGAGGAGAGGCAGGGAAGGAGAGCGATGCCAGGAGGGATGAAGACAAAGCAGACAGAGACTCTGGGCCCTGCTGTTGGGACACAGAGTGGCTGCAAGGGCTCAGCTCCAAGGGGACASTGCTCTGTGTGTCCCCCACGCTCTGCTGGAACTTGCTGTGGCCCCTGTGATGCCGTGGGTGGGACTTGCTGTGGTCACTGTCACYGAGCTGCTGGTGGCAGAGCCAGCCCACATGCCTGGTCCCGGGGTCTGATGCTGCCTCTGCAGGCAGGGACACCCCTCTGCTCCCCCAGAACCCAGTGCTGCCCCCCCCAAACCATCTCTGGGGAGTCCCTGGAAGCACAGAGCCAGGCAGGGCTAATTCCCTCATGGATGCCTGCAGCCCCCACTAACCCCAGGGAGTTGGGGCAGAGATTTGAAAAASCTCCAGCCAGAAAAAAGCCAAGAAAAGCCAAAACACTCCTCTGGCAATGTGCAGGGGCTGCCCATGCCCAGTGCTACCTGCCCGACCCTTCTCCCTTTGGCACATCCCAGGAGTGGCCATGCCCAGTTTGGGGAGCGGGTTTTTGGCCCCCTCTGCAYGTGAAGGGGCAGCAATGCTGAGCCAAACCACCCCGAGCTCTGCCAGGGCCCCTGGGAGCAGGAAAGGGAATGGATACGGCCGTGGTGGGGTGTGTTCCCCTCTCAGGGACAGGGATGTGGGTGACAYGGAGCCCAGCACATCCTGCTGGCCGAGGTCTGGAAGCTGCTGCCAGTTTTGGGGCCRGGGAGCAGAGGCATGTCCCGGGGACCTCCCCTCCTCTGCCACAGGGCTCACGACTCGTGGGATTTGATTCGGGATTTGAGGAGAACCCTCCTGGGTGAACTCCMAGTGCCACAGCCTGGCTGGCACAGGGAAGGGAGAGCAGCCAGTGGAGCCAAGTGGCGCAGGAGGAAAGGGCCCCCCCTGACACACCAGATCGCAGAGGGCTTTGGGGAGCAGTGCCCAGCGCTCACTCCCAGCTGCACGACTCACCCAGGGGGTGGGTGGGTGCCAGGCCTGGGGGTGGGCACCCTGCCATCCTCCCCATCACCTTCAGACTGAGGGGGGGGGACCCTGTGAGCTGCAAGGGGCAGTGGGGGGCTGGGACTGCCCCCAGATATGTGGAGGAGGAGGTCCTTGTGCTGCAGARCGAGATGGGCCGGGCGCCAGGGAGGGAGAGCGGCCAGATGGGAGCAGAGGGAGAGGAAGAGGCAGACAAAGCTGCTTTGTGCAGGGCAGTGTCCSGCGGGGGGAAGGAGGGGCAGTGGGGCAGGGGCTCGTGGGTACCTGGCTAGGGGGCCCGGCTGGCTCCCTTCAACCCCACGGTCCCCACAGTGTGGTGCAAGAGATAGTCCACCGGGGTGCAGACATAAAATGGGTTTTGTACCATTAATAGTCTAAAAAATATTTTAAAATACTGTTTTTTAATCTCTCCCCCATCCTTTTTTAATTTGTGTTTTAGCTTGTGCTTTACAGCGTACTTGTTAGCTCAGCAGTACGTGTAGGGAATTTATAAATCAGTGAATATATTGGGGGGGTGTGGAATGAAAAAATTCGGAGCCTGGAGCTCCTCACGGTGCTGGTGGGTGCCTGATGTTGTTGGAGATCAAGTGTCCTCCCCCCCTGCTGCAGCACCCCGGGGTGATGGGGCATCTCCCTGCTGAAGCTCACGGGGCCTCTCCTAGCCTCTGCAGAGATTTGGGGTGTCCCCACCCCCTCACTGAGCACCACCCCCGTGGTCTCTGAGGCCACCCCGGCCTGGCTTCCCTCCATCCCCCTGCTCCCTCCAGGCAGGCCCAGTGCCAGGTTTAAACAATTGTTTTACCCTGGCTTTTTTCCCCCCCCTGTTTTCACAGGACAGTGTGGGCCTCCCACTCCTCAATTAGCAACTTGTCATTGACAAGCTCATCAAAAGGCTGCTAAAAAAACCCAAACTGAGATTTGATGCAAACTAGGGCAATAATCAGGTCTCTGCCCTCGTTTTTAAATTATCCCAGCAGTCCCCRTGTGTCCGTGCCTGCGGGGACCCTCTCCCGAAAGCCCCGTGGAGCCAGCGCTGTTCAGGAGCCTCCATCCCACACCTCTGCACCAACCGGGACACCTCGGGTGGGAAAGGGGGCTGGGGAAGAGGAAGGGACGTTTTGGGACACAGGCCTGGCTGGTGGCCGTGCTGGTGGCAGGGAGGGGGGACAGGGCTGCTCCCCACCACAGGCAGGGGGAAAAGGCAGCACTGCCTGGGCAGGAGGGGATGGGGTYGGCCACAGGAGGGGTCTGGACACCCCCTGGGATACCTATCAGCAAAACAGCTGCTGACATGAGCACTCGGCCCCGGGAGCAGGAGCACAGCCCGGGCTGGGATGTCCCCGTGCCGCCCTCGGCTCCAGCCCCCCGCACGGCACCGCTCCCAAGGACAAACCCCGCCCGTGCCACCAGGCCGGGGCCACGTGGACGAACATTTGTCCCTCCGAAGTGGCCATCTGGGAGAAGGTGTCCTTCATCCCAGCAGAGCAGCAGGGAGCTGCAGCCTGGCCCGGTTCTGGCTGGTCTGAGCTCTAAACTCAGCCGGCGGCTGGGCTGGTGCCCCTCGTGTGCCCGCAAGGGCAGCAGGACCCTCTGGGCGTCACCGGGAGGGACACTGCTGTCACAGGGCTGCCACACAGGTATGTACACCTTCAGGGACAAACAGGCTCGAGCGGTGTGACCAGGGCTCTGCTTGCTGGTTTATCCCTGGGAATATCCATSGTGGCAAGTGTCGGGACAGCGAGGGTGGCTCTGTCCTCCCCTCTGCCCACCCGCCTGGCTTCAGCCCTGGGGCCGTTTGGGCAGGGGGCACACTTCCATCCCCCAGAGCCCACTGCAGGCCTGGGGTCTGACACCACGCCTGGTGTGCCAAGGTGGAGTTTTGGTGCAGGAAATAGGATTTCCAGCCTCCTCCTGGGATGTGGTGTCAGCACCCAGCCCAGCACTCCAGCCTGGGTGAGGTCCCTGCAGCTCAGTGCCACAAGGCTCCAGGTTCAGCTCTGCACCAGCAAAGTTACGATATGGAGACAAAAAATCACGTTTTTGTACCAAAAATCGTGTTTATTTCTGCATCTCTTGTCGTACAAGCTCTCACGGTAACACAGCGCTCCCAGAGCATCCCTTTCCCACAGCTGCAAGGCCATGAAAAAAGGGAGCTGGTACAAGGAAATAAAGGCTCCCAGGCAAGGCTCCAGGCTGGCCCGGCTGCAGCTCACGTATCCCGGTTTTTCTCTCGTTTTGAAGCTTTCCAGGGCATTTGGCAGCTCCTGCCTGCCCTGGCCAGGCTGACACCCTGACATGAGGGTGGCACAGCTCCTGGCCCCCCTCTGATGTTCCAGGTGCTGGGAAGGCAGAGGGACCGATGCTTTAATTGTCCTACTCGCCCTTTTTGACTCCCTCACTCGTTCCCGAGGGGATGGGAAGGGGTCAAACGCCTTGTGTCCTGTGCTCCATCCCACCCGCGCTGCAGCATTAGAGGTCTGAGTGTGGGAASTCCCCCGGCTGTGGCCAGAGGCCGAACCAGAGCAATTTGCCTCTAAAATCAGCATTTSTCTCCTTTTCCCTTTCCAGCACGAGGCTCCCGTGCGCAGGCACGCCCGCGCCTCGTCCCGAGGGCCCATCCCCGCTCGCCGCTGTTCTCCACGCTTCACGCTCCGCTGCCTTCCCCCGCCGGAGCCCGTCCCCACCTGGGATGAGCAGAGGGATGACAGACCCCGAGCGCATGCGGAGCGGGGAGCGGCATTGTGCCGCGCACAAAGAGCCTCTCGGAGCGCAGCCGCCGCCGGGAGGGACCGCTGGCCGCGCCACGTGCCGGGAGGGGCTGCCCTGGCCCGGGGGGCTCGCTGCCCTGGCCCGGGGGGCTCGCTGCCCTCGGCTCGCTCGGCTTTCTGGGCTTCCAGCCCGCGGGGTGAGGGCGAGCCCCAGAAATGCCCCAAACGCTATGGAAAATGGAATTATTGTGGAGCTGTTACTGGGCGTAAAAGCTCTGAGCCATCGGCTCTCGGTGGAAGGTGTCCCTGCCCGCGGTGGGGGTTGGGACAAGACGAGCTTTAAGGTCCMTTCCAACCCAAACCACTGCGGGATTCTGTGAAAAGTGCTTTAAAACTAAAAGCTGCAAAGGCTCGGGGTGACCCCAGGACAGCCTTTCTTGCAGGAAAGGGTGACCCCAGCCGYGTCCCCAGACCCTGCTGCCTCATCTGTGCTGGCTCAGCCCTCGCTGATCAGAGGGTGCCAATGCCTTCTCTCCAAGAGCATTCCCAATCGTCCTATTTTCCTGTCCACCTTCCCGATACCCCAGCTCTTAGCCGGGCTGGGATCAGCCTGCCCCCTGCGGCAGGGATGTGACAGCAGCCAGGCTGTGTGCCAGTTCCAGGTGACGCTGGGCTGTTGTGGATCACTGCATTACCTCAGTGCTATAAATATATTAAATTAGAGCAAGAAAACATCTCGACACCTGTAAGCCACAGGCTGGGGCAGAACTTTTCCCACTGTAAACCCCACCAGGAGCCAGCACCCTGCAAGACCGGCCCTGGGGTCCCTGGCTGTC
The DNA here is from genome assembly GCA_018881555.1 of Amblyornis subalaris. Lineage (NCBI taxonomy): Eukaryota > Metazoa > Chordata > Aves > Passeriformes > Ptilonorhynchidae > Amblyornis > Amblyornis subalaris. The sequence goes on from JACAXG010000120.1 coordinate 140,624, forward strand.
ACCCCAGCACTGAGTTATGTGTAGGGGGGGCTGTGGCTTTATTCTGTCCCTGCCTTTCTGCCCGTTCTGCTCCACCACAAGAACCACAGACGATGTTCCTGCCCTTGGCTGAAGCCTTTGGCCCTTCAGCCGTCGGCAGGGACGGACCCAGGATGGAACAGGAGAGCTAAACCAGCACAAAACCTGCCATAAACAGCCCCGAGAGCAAGAAGGAAAAGAAATTACCCTTCACAAGCATGTACGGGTGCCAGAGTGAAACTTTATTTTACTTACTGAAAGCTCATGTGGGTCCAGCAGCTTTGTCCGGGATCAATGTCCAGCTGGAGCAGCTGAGGGTGTCTGTTTTCTCCTCAGGGATGCACCAGCTCTTGTGATCTCCCCAGCTTTGCTGGTCTTGCTTGGCTCTGAAAACAAGGGGATGTTAAAAACAGGGGGAGAAGCTGCTCCAGGCCAGCCCTGGCACTGACCCCCCTCCCCAGGGCTGGCTGGGCTGGAGGAGCCACTGGACCTGGGGACACTGGGGAGTCCAGACRCTCCCACCACGGGCTCAGGGCTGCAAATGCCCTGACCAGGGTTCGGACACACACTTGTTTTCATCCCAACCCCACAGAAAGGCGTAGCTCCCCAGCGGGCAGCACCGTGACCCAAATGGGGCCCACAGCTCCGGGCACAACCTCCTTAGGAGCTTGTGCATCCCACGCATCCCTGAGCATCCCACGGGAGAGGACAGCGCGGTGCCAGGGAGGATGCTGCCCCAGGCTCTCACAGGGCTGCGCTGGCAGAGGATTACACCCTGCCCCCAGACCCCCCCACGCCGCACACTTTGGCCTTATCCACTGAAGCCCAGCGTCGCCTGCCGGTGCTGGTGTCCCAGTAACGAGACCCAGACAGGGGCTCCCCTTAAGAAGCCTTTGTAGGGTAAAGCCTGAGCTCATCCCGCTCGTGAGGCCACGCTCGGGGCAGTAACCCCGAATTAGAGCAGCCCCGAGCACCACGCGGCGCGGGGGCACGGGCCGGCCGGGGGCACGGGATGAGCGTGGCACTGCCGCTGGGGCTGGGGCTGGCACCTGCGCGGCCCCGTTCCTGCCGGCAGTGCCCGGCAAGATGCATTTGTAGGGCTGGGAGGAGGCGGCAGAAGGGAGGGGACCTGCTCAGGGATGTGAAGCGGCGGCTGAGTTACAGCCYCRGCGCCGCGGGCGTGGGGAGTTAACYCTTTCAGGGCTGAAAACCTTCCCGTGCCGTCCTCCCCCAGCTCCTGAAACACCAAAGGCAGGCACGTGAAACTGTGCAGAAACAAGGTATAGGAGTTAAAAGCCTTTTGGASACAGCTAAATAACAACCCCAAACCCAGCACCCCTCTCTCACCATCTCCATGCCCTGGAGCACKCCTGAAAATCCCCCTCGCCCCGCCTTGGTGTGTCTGCCTATCCCTGACCCCGCTCCCGGCAGAAGCCCCGCATGGAGTTGTGGCACAGTGGGCAGGAGATGTCACTTATGGGTCTGTCCTTCACCCCAAAACCCACTAAAGCAAGAGAAACGTGGGGTGTGCACAGGAGATGGCTCAGACAGGACCGACACACGCAGGTCACACACGGAGCCYGCCTGGGAAGGGACCGGCAGCCTCCAGACCTGGACCTCTCCCTCTCCCTTCCCCTTCCAGGTCCGCTGGCTCAGGGTGGGCGTTTTAGGCGCTGGGCCCCGCCGTGTGGGCTCTGCGTGGGTGCTGCCGATGGGTCCCAGCCCCCGGGGCTCCGGCGGCAGCAGAGATGAAGCATTTGGTGAGCGCAGACAACACAGGGAGCATTCAGAGCTGCCAGGCTTTGTGCACGGATCCCCTCGGGGCTGCAGGAAGGAGGGGGCGAGCGGTGTCTCCCCAGCTGCCAGCTGGGCTGGGGCAGAGCTGGACGGGGCTGAAAGAACGAGGCAGCCTGTACTCAATGCACTGCTTGTCCTCCTGCCGCTGCAAACCCTCCTCTGATCCTGCAGCCCCTTCTCCCCCCCCAGGGCCTTGCTCTCCCACGCTCCCAATCCCTCTCCTGAGCCCTAAATTTCAGCGACAGCTTCTTGCTCCTCCGGGCACATCCATCCTCCTCCCACAGCCCGTCTGCCCCCAGCTAACCCCCTTCCCAACGCGGCGTGAGCCCAGCAGACTGCTCCTTCCCTCCTTCCCTCCTTCCCCYCTCCCTTCCCCTCCGCTCCCCGCAGCTCCCAATTACCCTCTCCCGCCCCCACCGGCGCTCTCATCCTTCTCAACCGGTGAATTTTCTCACATCCTCCCACCTTTTTGTTCCATAAATGTATTCCACTGCTTTTTTTAACCCGGGCAAACCGTAAGCACCCGCAACATCCTGTGCAGGGGAGGGCTGTGAACTGACAGCTTGGCATTTACACCCGCCCCTCCCGGCTTCATTCAAGCTCTTCCTTACAAYGGAGACACAAACATCTCCAGTTTATCGTTTCGTATGCCTACTCCATGTCCCTTTCCCGAATTAAGCAGCTCCAGGGCTATCCCATTCCCTGTGCTGCCTCCCTCTGTGCTCATCTGGCTCATGAGGTCCCTCCTCAGGCAGCAGAGCCAGAGCTGCAGGCAGCACAACTCAATTAAAACAAAGGGAAAAAAGCCACTGCTGTGGTTGCTTTTCCTTCCTTTCTTTCCTTTCCCAGGGATTTCTGAGTCTCGGAGGGGGCTGTGAGGTTTTAACCACTGCAGAGCACTTGGCTGACGTTGCATGGGGACACCCCACACACCCATGTTTGGCTCCAAGTTGAAAGGGTCAGCCTGGAGCATCCCCCTCTTCACGGAGGTAAAAGGGAAAAGCATCCAGGGCAGGACAATCCTTTCAGGATCATAAAATCACAGAATGGTTTGGATCGAAAGGGACCATAAAGAGAATCCAATTCCAACCTCCTGCCATGGGCAGGGACACCTTCCACTAGCCCAGGTTGCTCCAAGCCCTGTCCAACCTGGCCTTGGACACTGCCAGGGATGGGGCAGCCACAGCTKCTCTGGGCARCCTGTGCCAGGGCCTSMCCWCCCTCACAGGGAAGGATTCCTTCCCAATATCCCAGCTGCCTGTGACCCCTGGCAGTGGGAAGCCATTCCCCCTTGTCCTGTCACTCCAGGCCCTTGTCCAAAGTCCCTCTCCAGCTCTCTTGGAGCCCTTTCAGGGGCTCTGAGGTCTCCCTGGAGCCTTCTTTTCCCTGATACTCCCAGCCTGTCTCCATAGGAGAGATGCTCCAGCCCCATGAGCATCTTTGTGGCCCCAAAAGCCACCAAGCATCCAGGTGAGGTCCCTTTGCATCCCTTCGCAGTCAGTATTTTGTTTTCTCCTCCTGAAATACTGTCAGATATTCACGGTCTGTCTGATACAGTTTTTTCCCTGCCTTTTAGCCAGTTCAATACTGGGTTGCAGCCACGGAGGAACCTCCCCTCTCCTCCCACGGGAGCTCAGCTTCTTCAGGGGACTGCAAGAGATCCTTTTGGAAATGCAGGTGGGCTTTACCAACATGCCATCCTCAGCAGGACAGGAAAACACCAGAGTTACTGAATAGCTGAGCATTTTGGGTAAAGAGTATTTATGGCTTGACCAAGGGATTTCTGGGCTGGAGCCCCTCCCCAAAAATGCTGGTTTTGCTCATCCCCAGCAGATCCACTTTGAGATTGTAGTGGCTTTGGACAGGACTGACAGAACATTTCAGGAAGACTCAGAAATTGCTGCCTTCTACCCACAATATATGGATTTTTGTCCTGGCAGGATTCTGCCACCGGCAAAGCTACAGCCTGCCCTGCTCCCCTGGCTCCATTTGGGGTTAGCACAGGGATAGAGATGGACATCCTCATCTTCTCTCCCACAAACCAGGGAGGAGCCTGGGCACTGGGACAGGGGGTAACATGTCTGCTCTGCGCACCAGCTTCTTGTTTGAGACAGCAGAGTCCCCCCACATCCGGCCCAGCCCAGCTCAGCTCTCTCCCTGGGCTGCCTGGGCCAGCAGTGATGGATTTGGGATCGATTTTTTCCTTCACTTGCCCGTGTGCTGGGGAGCAGATGGCAGAGCTGTGACGTCGAGGTGACAGAAGAGGACACCCGGCTGAGTCACTCCAGCCACAAACCCGTCCCGAATCGGCCGGGTGAAGCTCTGGGGGTAGGACAAGCACCGAGCCAGAGCAGGACACTGAGCCATTGTGTGAGTGCCCCGCCATGCTCCACACGCCTTCCTCGACGATGCCGCAGCATTCCCTCTCCCTGACCCCGCTCCCCCACAACGGCTCCTTTAAGCAGGAGCCCAGCGGCTTTTCCCGTTCCTTCCCAGCCTAGGGATGGAGCTGCTGGTGGCCGAACGGGCACAGCTGCCCGGGCAGGAYGGGAACCCGAGATCAGAGCTGACAGGGCTCACACGCCGAGCTCCTCCTGTCCCCCGCGGCAGCCGTGACGGGGGATGGAGAAACGTCCTGACAACTGCAGGAAAATCCCACTGGGAGAGCTCCGCAAAGCATCAGGCAGGAGGTGCACGGGGAGGAGGGCTCAGGGAAGCACCGGCTCCAGCAGGATCCTCTGCAAACACGCAGAGCAATGCCAGAACCAGCTGGGTTAACCCCAGCGGGCAGCTCTGCCCCACACAGCCCCTCACTCAGCCCCCACAGCAGGCTGGGGGCAGAGCTGGAAGGGTGAGGGTTGAGATAAAGGTGGTTTAATAGGTAAAGGAAGAGCTGAGCCTGCAAGCAAAGCAAAACAAGGAGTTCATTCATCGCTTCCCCTGGGCAGGGAGGTGTTTGGTCACTGAGCAGCTGGTGGTGTTTAGAGCTCGCCAGGGTTCAGCCAGGACACCACCACACAGATGCCACCCTGCRCTGGAATCACCTTCTGATGGGCAAAAAAGGGGAAAACCCAGGGGTCAGGAGAAGGAAATCCCGTGGGGACAGGCAGAGTTCAGCTCATGGGCTGGCACCCCCTGCCCTGGCTCCTACCCCCAGGAGGGGTAAGCGGAGCCCTCGTGGYCCCTGCACCCTCCAGACAGTGACTCAGGGCCCTTTGTTTTTGCAGGTGTGGAAGGGGAAATCCTCCCCCTGCAAGGGAAGTTGGGTCTGGAACAGTTGTGACAGCAGCGAGTGTCCCCCCAGGGATTGGATTCCAGTGGGTGAGATTCCTGCAATCCGAGCACACAGAGCTCCTCTGGGAAAGGGCCCGAGGGGTGAAACCAACGCCGGGAGACGTCAGTGGGACACAGAGAGTGCTGTCACCAGCAGCTGAGGCAGCGTTTGGGCACACACGTGGTGCTGGGGCCATACGTACCTACAGCTTTTGGGCTGCTGCTGCTGCTCGTGGCCACTGATCTTGTCACCAGGGGAGGGACACGGACACCCCGCACGTCACAGCACCGGGACACGTCTGCCACGCAGAGGCCAAGCTCATGAGGGCCTGATGGGCCAGCAGGGCTGTGCTAACCATGGAGTAGCCTTGGAACCCGCTGAGGCCAAAAGGCAGAACAGCCCGTTACAATCATGGAATGGTTTAGGGTGGAAAAGCCTCTGAGGTCACAGAGCCCAACCATTCCCTGGCACTGCTGTGTTCACCGCTGAACCATGTCCCCAGTGCCACACACACATGGCTTTAGAACACTTCCAGGGATGGCGACTCCTACACTTTCTTAGAAAGCCTGTTCCAGAGTTTGACTACCCTTTCAGCGAAGAAATTTTCCCTAATATCCGACCTAAACCTCTCTGGCACAGCTCGAGGCTGCTCTCTCTCATCCTGTCCCTGTTCCCTGGGAGCAGAGCCTGACCCTCCCTGGCTGCCCCCTCCTGTCAGGGAGTTGTGCAGAGCCAGAAGGTCCCCCCTGAGCCTCCTTTTCTCCAGGCTGAGCCCCCCCAGCCGCTCCTGGGGCTCCAGCCCCTTCCCCAGCTCCATTCCCTCCTCTGGACATGCTCCAGCCCCTCGACGTTACTTTAAATCCCTGCTCTTTTCTGCATGTAAAAGATGAGCAAAAATCCCACAATCTACTGCCAGCGTAGGCTATGGAAACTTTGGAGGTTTCTCTTCCTGCTTCTCCCGACCTTCCTCCTCCTCCTATATCTGAGAGAGAAAAGTTGTAGCTTCAGCACTTCTACATCTCTGCTCTGGTTTTCTTTTACCAAATCCCTGGCCGAGAGCTCTTCCACCCCCACTCTTCTGCCCTGCTCTAGGGCAAGGTGTCCCTGCCCATGGCAGAGTTGGAACCTGATGACCTTTAAAAGTCCCTCTCAACCCAAACCATTCTGTGATTTTATGATTCTAAGAAAAACTTTGGCATTCTGGGCCGCATTCCCGGGCAGGAGAAGAGACGATGGCACCGTGGAAGGTGCTCTGCAAGCCAGCACAAATGGAGGGGTGGAGAAGCTATTTTGGATCGGGATTAAAAGGACAGAACACGTCAGCAACCGCAGCAATCCCAGCTGGGTATGTGGCCCATGCCATGGTTTCCTTGACAGCTGAGAGGAAGGAACAAACACCAAGTAGGAAGAGTAGGTACCGCTTTTTTCCGTCCCTTCCCGGCCCTGGAGCTCTCTGTGGGAAGCAGCACAGAGTAGGCACGGCTCAGCGAGCACCTCCTGCCCTGCCACGCTCCCCTGCTCCAGCAGGACTGCCAAACTTCCCGTAAAACACCCATCGCTCCGGCCCCGTTGGCCACGGGCAAGGAGAACACAGGACCCCGTGACAGCAGCGTGGCAGGACCAGGGAGTGGAGCCCAGCAGCTGGACTGCCTCAGGGAGCCTTTGTGAGCAGCAGCCCCACACCCTGCTCTGCTACAGAAAACGGCACCTTCTTCCTCTCGTACCCCGGGAAAGGACAATAAATATTGCATGTCCTGTCCCTCCATCTCTCAGGTATAGGGCAAACCCCAGTGGGTTTCCTTTCTGTATCTGCTTCCAGGGAATGTTTTCATGCCCTTGAGTACGATAGGGGGGTGGAAAGGCATCCAGCCCCACACTCTGGATGGGAGGGACTGGATTAGGACCCAGACTGCCTGGCAGCACCTTCCTCCTGGGGAGAAGGAGGCTGGGGATGGCCCCACAGGGATTTTGGGGCATGTTGTCTAAAGCCTTTCCCTTCCCGAGAGCTCCCAGCTGTCGGGTTCTGTGCTGCCCACCGAGGCCTCTCTGCCTGCTCCGCTGAGCTCCCCCGGGGTCTTCCCCCTCTCTGCCCGGCCCAGTTGTCTCCTTGTGCGTCTCCAATGAGCCTCCCGGGCGGCCCAAGCCCCCCTGCCCTGTAATCCCCCTTTCACTCCCGTGCTGGTGCTCAGCCCTAAGGAGATTAACCCCGGCCGCAGCTGCTCGGCCTCCCCAGCGACAGCGGTGTCGCCCCGGGGGGAGCCACGTGCGGGGGGGACACATGTGCGGCCACCGGCCCGGTGGCAGCGCGGCTCTGGTGCCCTCTCCCGTCCGGCCCCGGCCCCGGCCCCAGCCCCACAGGAGGTGCCGAGTAGGACGGGCTGTGCTGGGACCAGCATTAGTGGGATATTTTCCTCCCACAAGCCGGGAATTTTGGAGATGTGCACCCGACCTCACCTGCTGGTCCTGCCGGTTTGTGTGGGAACCTCCCAAGCTCGAAAAGGAAGGGACCAGGACACCCAGGCAGGACACAGGGTGTGTGCACCGGGGCTCAGCCTTGTGCTCCAAGAGCAGAGAGGCAGATTTTAAAAGGCAGTTAGAACCTCAGTCCTAAATAAAACAGCACCTTCCCGCTGCCCCTGCAAAGCCGGGCGGGGGTTGGGAGCTCCGGGCACGGATCGCTCCCCCCCTGCGCATCCTCCCCGGCACCGAGGGGGTTAACGCCGAGCGCCCGGGCTCTCGCAGATCTCCGTTTCCGTGACAACAGCTCCCGATGAATCCCAGAGCTCTGAAATCCCATTAAACATCTGCGAGAGGCCGCCCGTGCCGCCTGCCCAGGCTGCCACCTGCCGGCACCCCCGACCGGCACCCCCAACCCACGGCACGGGGGAGCAGCCCGGGGCGTGAAACCTGGCTACCAGAGCGGCTTTTGGGCTAGTGAGGGGAGGCTGCGAGGACTGAGGGTGCGGCGATACACCCCACAGGTCACCGGAGCCTTGGGGTATCCCAGGAGGGACACAGCACCCGCCGCTGTGGTTTGGGCTGGCAGGGAGCTCCTCTGGGAGCAAACCGGTCCAAATTCACCCCCAGGGGAGCGGCTCAAGGTTTTGAGGGCAAGTTTGAGTGACTGACACCTTTTGAGTGTCTTACACTGCTTGTGGTGGGTTTGGGGGGCTGTGAGGGGTCTCTGAGGATGAGACAGGGTGGGGACCCAGTGGGATCTTTGGAATGAAGTCGTTCCAAGCCACGCAAGGGATGTGGGATGCTGTGACCTGGATCCTCACCTCTGTGCTTCATCCACTCCCCTCCAGCTTTAAGGGTTTCTAAACACTCTTCCTATTTGCTTTCAGAAATGTGGGCTTTTCCCCTCTCCGTGCCTCCACCGCTGCCTGCAGCAGGAAAAGGCATCAGGAGAAGGCGAGGAGGAAGTTGGGGAGGTGCCACACGTTTCAGGTGATCACAGAATCGTTAAGCTTGGAAAACACCTTTAATATCGTTAAACCCCAGTACCACCGTGTTCGCCACTAAACCCCGTCCTCAAGTGCCACATCCACACTTTCGGAACGCTCCCAGGGACGGTGGCTCCACCCTGCCCTGGGCAGCCTGTTCCAGTGCCAGCGGTGTCCCTGCTGTGGGCAGGGAAAGCATCCCTCTTCGGCCCGCTGTCACACTCTGGGTACCGGGCAAACAGGGATTCCTTCCGTTCCCAAGGAGGGAATGGCCGAGGCATTCGTATCCTGGGAAAAAGCCTCTCCCAGGCTTAGGGAAGGATGGGACAGGAAGCCTGCAGGGAGCAAGCAGCGGCTTCTTCCCGCCCCCTCCCCATCTTACAGCTCCATTGCTGGGGATGGGAGGGAGAAGCCACAGGGACTTGTAGCAGCAGGAGCGCTGGAAACTCTGGCATCTGCGGGCGCCGGGGGAGTGCAGAGGGGCCGTGGATGAAAGCTGACACAGAAAGAAAATGCTCTTTTTGAGCTACAATTGCTGGCACAGCTGCTGGCCAGACCCCCTTCCAAAACCCGAAACGTGCCAGCGAGGGGATGGGAATCATTAACTGGTTCGTTTGTGGGATTTAACCGTTTCCACCTCCCCCTGCGCCCTCAATAAGCTCAGATTCCTTAGGATTTCCAGCACCCCGACGCTGCAGGGCCTGGGGCTCCCCCCAGCAGCAGGAAGGGGCTGAAGAGCCACCAACAGAGCCCTGTCCCCTCCTCCAAGGCTGCTAAAGGCAGGAGCCACGGGCACACGGCTTTTCCGCAGGGGTAAACGCCCAGGAAAGAGGCCAAACAGCACCCAGGGGAAACCCAGAGCGGTTGGATGCTCCTCTCAGAGGGCAGAGGCTCGGAAAGCCTCCAGCCTCAGCAGGGAATGGGAATAAAAAGAAGCCCGGATCCTGCAGATAAAGCAGTTGGCTGTAAACTCCAGGGTGATGTAGGATGGATGCAGAGGCAGGGTGGGGACGCCTGTCCAGAGGACTGGGACAAAGCCCTGCTGGACTCTGGGCTGGCATTTAGTGGGCTGGGCAGCTTTGCTGTGGTGAGCCAGGCCCTTGGGGCTCTTGGGCTCTGTCACAGCAACCGAGGGGGGGCTGAGCCTTATCTGTGCATGCTCTGGATCAGGACCCCCTCGTCAGAGGCAGCAAAGCAGCAGGGAGGAGGAGGGAGGAGGGAGGGAGGAATGTGAGAGCTCGCAAAGCATCTTGCTGCGGGAGCTCGGGCTGCCAGGAGGAGGGGATGCGTTCAGGAAACCCAGAGAGGCAGGAAACCGAGGGAGAGGGACAGTAATTGAGTCCATATGTTGGAAGCAAAGAATGCAGCTGGTAGCAGGGAGCGGGAGAAGGGCCACGCTGAGGGGACAGCACGGGACATGCAGAGTCACATTAACCTCCCGGGCCGAGCAGAAGGTTGGATTCAGACCAGCCACAACTGCACAGAGGGGTCATTTGTTACGGGTCTGTGCCTGTGGTGGCTGCAGGTTCAGGAGGCTTCCAAACTTACCCTCAATAATGTACTAATTTAATGGGTAATGTTGCAAAAAGGCGAAGGAAATGGCTGCTTTATTACAACGTGAGAGGGTTTGTTCTGCGTTCATGTCCCTGAGCGTGTATGGAGCTAGGGAGGAAAGTGTCCAGCGTGAGAACATGGGCAGTGCCAGGAGGGAGGCCAGGCCCTCTCTGCTCCCCAAAAGCTTTGGGGCAGGAGCACCTGCTGGGGGAGGATTTACTCACTCAGAGGTGAGGGCACAGTCAGGGTGATGAAGGAGCAACCTGGGGTTGTGCACTCATCACAAGAATATCCCACAGAGCCAACCCCACAGAGCCCATTCCGCTCCTTTAGGCACTCCTAGGCTCAGGCAACAGCACTGGGAAAGCTCATAAGGATATTTATGGCCTTTCTCCTCCCTTTTAAACCACATTTGAAATAAATGTGAAACGTATGTGGCTGCAATAGAGGACTCTGGCACAGCATCACGGTTTGGGAAGGGGGAGAAGAGCTCTGGTGCTAACACCCACGGAGCTTCCCAAGAAATCCAAGGAGATGGAGTGCAGGATACAGCACTGAAGGGCTGCTTTGGTGTGCCATGCAAATCGCTGCGCTTTGTACAGCCAAAAAGCCTCTCAGGTTTCAGAGGGTTCTCTGTGCCTCAGCAGGCTTTGCACATTGCTGGCCACGGGGTGAGGTGTCCCTCAGGCAAATGCACAGCTCTGCAGGCAAACTGCAAATTGCTTCTCCTCTCAGAAAAGAAAATCCTAGTGCCTCTTGTGCTGTCCCAAGCCTCCACCCCTGGCAATCCAGCTCCGGAGCATCTCTCTCTTCATCCATAGCTCTCTGCACAGCTTAGCAGTAGGGCTGTGCATCCAGTCCACAGCTCCTGCTGTCCCAAACACCCAGTTGCATCCCAGACCTGTATCCATGCCCACCAGCTGTTCCCTGGTGCTTCTCCCCTGCCTCCTCCCTCACCAGCTTTGCAGGGCAGATCCTGTTTCATGATTGTCCATGGCAGCTTCTGCAGGACAGGAGGAACAGCTGCTCTGATGGCTGGGAGAGGGAAATCCTCACAAAAGGATTCAAATCCCCCTTCGGAAGGGAGGGGAGTGCGGAGCCTGGCAGAGCTGAGCTATGGGACTGAGAAATCTGGTCCCTGCTCATTGCAGGGCAGTTGGAAGTGGATATTGGGAAGGAATCGTTCCCTGGGAGGTGGTGAGGCCCTGGCACAGCTGCCCAGAGGAGCTGTGGACTCGGGGATGAACCCAGCCCGATCCGCTCAGTGCCTGGGTGACATTTGCACCTCCTGCATCGAGGGTGGGGATGCCACAGCTCGCATCCACTTGGGAACGTTTTTCTTCCTAAAAGCAAAAGGATGTTGTCAACTTCCCCCCCCCCCCCCCCTTTGTCACTCTTATCTGTGTCAGCTGGGAAGGTCAGAACATTCCACTGCACGTTCAAAATGCATCTTCCTGTCCTGTGGAAGCTTTTCTGCAAGTTCTCAGCAGACACTGGGAAAAAAAAAAAAAAAAAGACATAAAAATAGAGAAGGACATTCCTAAAATATTTGCTGCAAGCAGGAGCAGCTTCTACCCTGCAACTGCCATCAGGACTCCAGACGTACCCTCTGAGAACCCCTCTGACCTCCCTGCCAGGACTGTGGCTCATCCCCCTCGTTTGGACCCAGGCAGATAACCCCTCCAAACATAATCAACTGCTCCAGGCAATTCCTCAGTGCTCCCTCACCTTCTCCTGGCAAATGTGGCCCTTCCTGCCCCTGGATGGGAGGTGAGTGCGCTCAGGGCACGGGCGAAGCTCATCACACAGATGCTCCTGTGCGTTTTCCAGGCAGATTTGAGCACTCTGCGGCATAAACACACACCAAGGAAGCACCGAGGCTCTCACCCCTCTCTTTTTTTACAGTACTTTCGTCTGGGGCGCACACACCAGGGAAGGTCTGAATGGTTTAACAGTCTCCAGAGTGAGAAAAAAAGGAGAATTATTCGGACTTATTGCTTAAAGCTGTTTCAAGACTGCCAGCTTGAAGAAGCGACTGCCCAGCTCCGGAGCAGCCTGGGATGAGGGAGGGGACTGGGTTTTACTGGGGGCTCACAGCGTTAGAAGGTGGTTTAGGGCTGAATGTAAATGTTAGACCAGGTAAGGCAGAGCAGGGCACGGGGGGCACGGTCGGGGGCTCAGCAGGTTCCACGCCCTGAGGGACGGATGCATCTGCACTCCATATCCTGCCTCCTGCTTTCCTTCCTCCTGGACACTGACTCAGCAGCGCCAGCTTTTTATCCCAGGGCAGAACAATAGCTATCCTTCCTCCCAGGCATCGCATCCGCTCCTTCCATCGATAATTCCTTCCCTGTGCAGTCCGGCACAGCCTTTAATAGGAAAAAGGCTTCCCCTGCAGCCGCTCACGCAGAGCATCTTTGGGACGCAGCCTCAGGCTGTGCAGAGCCAGCAACGAGCCCAAACTGCCTCTGCTCGGAGCTGCCAAGGTTCCGCAGGCACAGCAAACACCTCGCCTTCCTCGGGATCGCTTCTATCCCAGGACTGTGTTTCCGGAGATGGACATAAGGAAACCTGGTCAGGAAAAATCTGATCAGGAAAGCAGGACCATGCAGGAGGCGTTGGGAGCCCTGCCAGCAGGTGTTGCCAGGTGCTGGAAATCCTCTGGCTGTACCTGCTGGGACCCCTCTGGAGCACTGCATCCAGCTCTGGGGACCACAGCACAGGAAGGACGTGGATTCCAGAGGAGGCCACGGAGATGATCCAAGAGCTGGAGCCCCTCTGCTCTGGACCCAGGCTGGGAGAGCTGGGGGTGTTCACCTGGAGAAGAAAAGGATCCAGGGAGACCTCAGAGCCCCTTCCAGTGACCAAAGGGGCTTTAGGAGAGCTGGAGAGGGACTTGGGACAAGAGGTCAAGAGACAGGACACAGGGAATGGCTTCCCACTGCCAGAGGGCAGGGTTAGATGGGATATTGGGAAGGAATTCTTCCCTGTGAGGGTGGGGAGGCCCTGGCACAGGTTGCCCAGAGAAGCTGTGGCTGCCCCTGGATCCCTGGAAGTGTCCAAGGCCAGGTTGGACGGGGCTTGGAGCACCCTGGGACAGTGGAAGGTGTTCCTGCCCATGGCAGGGGTGGACCAGAGGCCTTTAAAGGTCTCCTCCATCCCACACCAGTCTGTGACCCTCTGTAGCAGGTGCCAGGGCTGGGCAGGCTCCAGGACTGGCAGGCACCGATCTTTCCCTTGCCATCCTCACTCCCGCCTGGAGGAGCAGATGCAGAGAGCATTTAGTGCCTCCTGCAGCCCCGCAGGCTGCAGCCCTGTCACACATTGCTCTCCTGCTGACCCGAGGCAGAGTCCAACACGGTGACAAGCCTGGAAAGCAGCAGGAGGATGAGGCAGGAAGATGTGTTTGAGCAGAGATCAAGAGATGCTTCCCGAGCTGTGGCACAGGTCCTGCAGCAGCTCACTGAGAGACCTTCTGCTTTCTGGCGTCCCCCAGGGCTGCAAACAGGCCGTGAATGACAAAGAGCTGCTCTCGTGCTGCTTCCCAACTCGGAACAGCAACAGGATCGTTTTCCAAACAGGCAGGCTCTGTCTTCAGAGCAGTTTTGCACTTAGACCCCATCCTTGGGCCAGCTTTTGGGTTGGAAGGGACTTTAAAGCTCATCCAGTGCCACCTCTGCCGTGGGCAGGGACACCTTCCACTCTCCCAGGCTGCTCCAAGCCCCATCCAGCCTGGCCTTGCACACTTCCAGGGATCCAGGGGCAGCCACAGCTTCTCTGGGCAACCTGTGCCAGGGCCTCAGCACCCTCCCAGGGAACAATTACTTCTCGATATCCCATCCAACCCTGCCCTCTTTGGAAGACCTCGGACTGAGTGTACATTCTCAGGGCCAGGAATGGGTTTATGAGGATATGCAGGAGTTGAGGAGGAAGGAGAATCACAGGTTACACACACCCGGGCACAGGAGATGCTTCCAGGAAGATCACGAGCCAGGGCAGAATGAATCAGCAAGGTCAGAATCATCCTCCTTCCCAGAGAGCATCCTCTCAGCCCTGAGTGCATCTGGACTGTGAAAACTGCTCCGATCAATTAAAGGAAAAAATAAACCCACAGGAACAGGCGTTTTGGAGGTGTTCCAGCCTCCCCGTGCCTCGCAAACCTTGTTCCAGTGTTAGGAACAACATGGGATTTATTTTCCACTCCCTTGTTTCTCATTTGAGGTCAGGGTTTTAGGGAGCCCCATCCCTGGTTCAGGACTCAGCCACAGGGTCCTGCTCTGCCCGTTCCCACCTCAATCCCTTCTCCCCCCTCGTCCCACAGCAAGGCTAAACAGGACTGTGGAAACTTAAATGCTGCTGCAGGAGGCTGTTTAGACCTGACAATTTACATTTGACTTCTTGCACTGGAGAAAGGGGAAAAAAAATCACCATGAGATTTTCCTACTGGCATTGCACAGCCAGAATTTGATTTTCTTGGAATTAAATGTGTCCGGAGAAAATGACTTTTTCCACTGGAGTTTTACCAGAAGCATTTCAAACATCACATTTCTCCTACGTGGACAGCCCAGAATTTCTGTTAAAAAACCAGGACAACTGAGACCCTCTCAGGATATTTTGGGAAGACAAATAGGGAGCTCTTAACTCTTCTTTTCTTTTTTTTCCCTGCCTTTAAAAAAAGCAGGATGGGGGTGTGAAGCCAAGCAACCACATTTTTGAATGGGAACAAGGACAGGGAACATAGAATTTCTAGAACATATATATATTTATAAAAAAAATATATATTGTTTGGATCTTCAAAATCCATCAAGTCCAAAATTCCCTCATCTAGATTCTCCCCACACCAAAGTGAGATGATAAAGCTGCTTTCCCTGCAGGAATACAGTCCAGTTTATCTGGAAACTTAGGGAACAAAGCTGGAATTCAGCAGCCCAAGGGGAATAATTGCCCTGAAAGACACTGGTAGCCTTTATGTTTTTGTAACAGAATTTAAATTCATCCCTGGCTGGTCACAAGGATGCTAAAAACCATTCCCAGGAAGCAGGATGAGGAGGAAAAGGAGACTTTGGAAATCCAGGCCCTGCTGCCAGACTGGGTGTGTAGCAGACAGAGCAGGCAGAAGAGATTTTCCAGTGTCATTCTCCCTGTGGGAGCTGACAAATGCAGAGCCCAGGCGGTGCCCTAAGCTGCAGATCCCTAAACCCTGTCCCTTATCTCCCTAACTGTGCTGTGTGTGGCGCGGGAGGGATTAGAGGAGTTAATTACAACTGCTGGGAACGCTCCTCTCCCTTTCCCTGCCCTTTCTTTGTGCTGTGACCCCACCCCGGGACCCCCGGACGACAACAATAGGGGACGAGGGTGATTAAAGCCGCCCCTAATCATCACCAGGGCGGAGCTTAACGGGTAATTAGCGCTGCAGCATCTGCTCCTCGTCAAAGCCTGCTCCAATCGACACTTCCAGCCTCGGGATTGACAGTGGGAAAGTTCAAAGAGAAGGAGAAGTACCTAGGGGACTCCTGCTGCTCTGGAGAAGGTGCTTGTTGAGGGAGACTCCTGCTGCTTCTCTCTCATCCCAGGTGGCCACTGGGGAGTTTTCCCTTTTCTCTCTTTTCTCCTATTTATTCGCCCTCTCCACACCTGAAAAAGGAACTTTTCCTGCTGGGGTTGATGTTGAGGACAAGCACCAGACTGTGAGGATTTATCTGTGTGTTGTGTGACTCTAGACAGGGGAAACGCAGGGGAAAAGTCACACGGAATCCCAGAATAGTTTGGGTTGGAAGGGTCCTTACAGGAACACCCCATTCCAACCCCCTGCCATGGGCACGGACACCTTCCACTATCCCAGGCTGCTCCAAGCCCCGTCCAGCCTGGCCTTGGACACTTCCAGGGATCCAGGAGCAGCCTCACCTTCTCTGGGCAACCTGTGCCAGGGCCTCCCCACCGTCACAGGGAAGAATTTCTTCCCTGTTTTAGGGTGAATCTCTCCTCTTTTAGCTTAAAACCATGAGCACTTGTCCTGTCACTCCAGGCCCTTGTCCAAAATCCCTCCCCGGCTCTCCTGGAGCCCCTCTAGGCAGTGGCAGGGGCTCTAAGGCCTCCCCAGAGCCTTCTTTTCTCCAGGCTGAACAATCCCCAATTCTCTCAGCCTTTCCCCACAGGCGAGGGGCTCCATCCATTGATGTCTAGTGAGATGACCTCGTTAGAGATGCCTTCAATCAATGCAGAGGTGATGCCCACCACATCCACCCTCATATATCCACGAAATCCGCATCAAAGCTCAGTGTGAGACACTGAACACCAGGGATTTCTGGAGTGCCATTTTGGGAAAGAGCTCCAGGAGATGTTTGCAGGTTTGGTGCTGGAAGAGTGACCGAGAGATGCCCAACATCACCACAGTCCCTAAACTTCCCCAGCCCCCGGTGATGCCCCCTCCTCTGTGCTGCAGGGGACTCAGGCTGTCCCAGACACCCTTCCTTGGGAGCACGGACCGTCCCAGCAGCATTCCCGGGATTCCCACACGGAAAGGATTCCCACCCTCCCTCACCTCCACACCACGGGGTATCCGCGCCCATCCCAGAGCGCCCGCGACAGAGCCGCGCCCCGACTGCGGGAAGGGGGAAAAAGCATCCCTGAAACCCAACCGCGCCAGGCGCCGGGCACGGGGCTGCTACCCACCCCTGGCAGCCCCTGGAGCTGGATGCTGCCCGGTAACAGGGCAGGGCAGGACGAGCAGCCCTCCCCCGGAGCCGACCTATGGCCGTGCTGCCTCCCCGTGCCTGGCGCCTGGGGCCAGCCAGCCCGGCTGCTCCGGCACGGCATCGCTGACCTATTTTCGTGCGAGAYGGCAGACAAAGGCAGCTTTAGCTCGGGATATTTAAAGGAGAAGACGCTCTGGCTGATCCGACCGTCCCCGCGAACCGCAGCAGCTCTCGTGACGTTCGTTTTCTCCCCAAGGAGCGTCCGGGAAGGGGACGGAGCAGCCGGGTGAAAAGCGAGCGGAAAGCTSCGCCGAGCTGCAAAATCGGGGTTTTAGGGGGGCAAAAAAAAGGGGTGAAGGAATTTGCGAATAAACTGGATGTGGGATAGGCACGAGGGCAAGCRGGACTCGCTGTAACGTGTCAGATTGGTGCCACAAGGAGCGGTCCCACAGGGATCTCCCCCTCCCGGGCTCTGAGGGATGAGCTGCTCGTGCAGGCTCATGGAAACACACCGGAGACAAGTCAGCTCTCCCAGGGGTTTTCGTGTTCCAGTTTGCTGATGGACTTGGCCCAAATTTGGAAGCATTTAATCCACACCTCGGGCAGGTTTTGGAGCTGGCAGCTCCGGCTGGCTGAAGTTGGATGCACTCACAGCAGTGATTATCCCTGGGCACAGTCCTGTCAAGGTGAGCACACAGCAGTTTGGTTCTCGGGCACGAGATGCCACAAAAAAAAGCCCCCAAACCCCCTTAAACTGCACCCCTTAGCCTGGAAAACCCACGGACAATCCCAGGAGCCCCGTGGGAGTTCACAGACCCCTCATGGAAGGGAGAAACGCGCTGTGCTCACCACAGGGCAAGGGCCTGCAGAGAGGCAGGGACCAGGAGGGGACCAGGGACACCTGAGCCCTTCCCTGAGCCCGCAGCATCCTCGTTTGGCTGGCTCGGGGAAGCTGGAGCAGCTTGGATCCGCGGCTTGCTTCAKGTCCCGGGCTGGGAAATGCCTGCTCAGCCCTCAGCACGGCACAGCACGAGGGGGAGGAACACGAAAAGGGCTCCTGCAGACGGAGATGGGGACAATGGTTGCTCAACAGCACACGCTGGCAGCTCTCCTGGGACTCTCCACACAGCTGGGAAAGGTGCTGCTGCCAGGATTTGTTGGTCATGGAGCCGGGGCAACCACCTCCCCCTCCCAGACGTGCACGGGCAGGAAGGAAGAAAAGAACGAGGAGGGATCTCGGTGTCCTGAACAATGGAAACAGGAAAGGCCCCGCGGGCTGGAGAGCCTGACGAGGGGCTGAAGGCTGAGCTCCATCCTGAGCTCCATCCTGCTTCCAGGCAGTTTGTGGGATCTGCTCRGCCTCCTGCGGACACAGGGGTTAAAAAAAGCGACGCTGCACCTGGAGCATCCTGTGGCAGGGAGGGATGCAGGGAGGGATGCAGGGGGGGGCACCACCCGGCCCTGGGGGCTCTCGGGGGGGGCTCCAAGCAGCATTTCAGCTGCAATGCCAGCTCTCCCTGCAGCCCCCCGCCCCAGTCCTGCCATCCCTCCCCTTCCAGCCCCTCTCCCCGCATCCCCCTGGGTACCAGTCCCTCAGTGCCTCCCCCCTCCGGCCCCACATCCTGCCCTGGCACCCAGAAAACCCCAGCAGGCTGGGCCTCAGCACCCCCTGCATCCCCCCCCGCCCCATCCTCCCTCCCCCCCGGGCTGACCTTTTTATTTTCTGCGTCAGAAGCGTAAAATGGAGACTGCAGGGGAGGAGAACATTCCTCCTAAGATGGCTGAGGGAGCAGCAGGAWTTGCACGGCAGTGCACGAGCACCCTCTGCTGCTGGACGAGCCTGGGGGGGGGGCAAAGGGATCCCAGCCCTGCTCCAGCCCCGCGGGCTCCAGGCAGGAAAAAAAAAACCCCAAACTGTCCTTACCGGGTCATTAAAATTCTTGGTATAGTCAAAATATTTGTTTAAAAAGCTTCAGCAGCCTTGTGACCCCCTGAGCTCGCCTGGTTGCCTCTCCCTGCCTCCTATTTTACACTTACATTTTCTTTGCACTGTTATATCCAAAATCCTCAAAAAAAACACATTATTTGTATTAAAACCAACATATTTCACACACACAAATCCCAAAAATTAATGACATTGCCCTACACAGTGATATAATTTCACAGCTTTGAAAAAAAMCATTAAATTTTATTTATATTAAGTTCCTCATTAGGATAAGCACCCCAAAACTTTGTGTTTTCTCTTGTGGGATGGGAAAAAGGGTTAAAAGATGGACCTGAGGGGAGAACCTGAAATGGGGTGACCAGGTGTGGTCCCTAGGAAAGGTTTAGGGATGAAAGGGGACATGGAAAACCCTGCAAGCTKCTCCCTGAATAKCCAACCTTTTTTTCCAGGCTAGGGCCAAATCCTGCTGGATCTGAGGCTGAAATTCTATTTGYTTAAAAAGTTTCAGCAGCCTTGTCACCYCCTGAGCTCTCYTGGTTGCCTCTCTTTGCCCTTTTACACTTCTATTTTCTTTACTGTGTTACATTCAAAATCCTCAAAAAAAAGAACAGTATTTGTATTAAAACCAACATATTTCACACACACAACTCYYAAAAATTAATGCCRCTGCCCCACACAATTATATMATTTCCCAGGTTTGAGAAAAAACATTARATTTMATTTTTTWAAAATTCCACATTAGGATGAGCACCCAAAACTTTGTGTTTTCTCTTGCGGGGTGAGTGAAAGGGTTAAAGATGGACCTGAGGGGAGAACCTGAAATGRGGTGACCAGGGGTGGTCCCTAGGGAAAGGTTTAGGGATGAAAGGGGACATGGAAAACTCTGCAAGCTGCTCCCTGAGTATCCAACCATTTTTTGCTAGGGTAGGGCCAAATCCTGCTGGATCTGAGGCTGAAATTCTATTTGTTTAAAAAGTTTCAGCAGCCTTGTGACCCCTTGAGCTCTCCTGGTTGCCTCTCTYTSCCCTTTTATACTTCTATTTTCCTTGCACTCTTATATCCAAAATCCTGAGGAAAAGGACAGTGTTTTGTATTAAAASCAACATATTTCACACACAAAACTCCTAAAAATTAATGACAGTGCCCTACACAGTGATATAATTTCCCAGGTTTGAGAAAAAACATTAAATTTMATTTTTTTAAAATTCCACATTAGGATGAGCACCCAAAACTTTGTGTTTTCTCTTGTGGGATGGGAGAAAGGGTTAAAGATGGATCTGAGGGGAGGACCAGCCCCCACCTGAAATGGGGTGACCAGGTGTGGGCCCTAGGAAAGGTTTAGGGATGAAAGGGGACA
This sequence comes from Amblyornis subalaris, assembly GCA_018881555.1. Taxonomy (NCBI): domain Eukaryota; kingdom Metazoa; phylum Chordata; class Aves; order Passeriformes; family Ptilonorhynchidae; genus Amblyornis; species Amblyornis subalaris. The sequence goes on from JACAXG010000120.1 coordinate 160,710, forward strand.
TGGAAAACCCTGCAAGCTGCTCCCTGAATATCCAACCCTTTTTTTTGCCAGGCTAGGGCCAAATCCTGCTGGATCTGAGGCTGAAATTCCCAAGTGAATCTTGTAAAACTTTTCCCAAGATCAGTTCAGAAAGGGCCAAAAGGCATCAGTCAGGAAGGAGGTGAAAAACATGAACAAATCCAGGACCCCAAGTCCTTTGTGAGGATTTGGACACTGAGGAGGATGAGGAAGCAAAGCAAGGAGTTTAAAAGGATGAAAAGATAGATAAAGCACTTATGGAGGTAATGGGAGGCAAAATGCAGCACTGGAGGGTGGAATTCAGCCAGGAATGGGGTGCCCAGCACCCACCTGAGCCCCGTGACCCCACACAGGCTGTGAGGACAGAGCCTGGCAAGGGCCGGCTGTGGGGTACCAGCTCTCACCCCCAGAGCTGCTCTGGGACAGTCCCACTGGTTCTGGAACTGCAAAAACACCTCCAGGGACCTTTCCTGGGAGAGAGCAGCACTTTCTGTGGGATGAGGGTGAGGCTGACCCAGAGCTGGAGCTCCGAGGCGATGCCTGGGTACGGATGGAGAGGGGAACACCCGGGATGGGGCACCCAGGGAGGGTCGATTTTATTACTGGCATTTATATATAAATAATAKGGGAATGTCCCCCTGCATGGCAAGGGTGGCACTGGGACAGCAGGAGCGTGGCAGGGCAGGGCAGGGGGGCCTGAGGAGAGGGTGTTCCTGCGGTGTTGCTGCACGAAAAGGGGCATCGAGACGAGGTGCCAGGACACCTCATCCTGTGAGCAATGGGGGACTGAAAATATTGCAAAACCTGGCCCTGGGGCCCCGAACCCCGGGTGCATTCCCAGCACACCTGGGGTGACTCAGCCTGGGAGTGCTGGGAAAGCACGAGTGACACATCAGGGTGGACCCCAGCCCGGGCACCGGGATCTGTGGGAAGCCAGGATTGGGATACCCAGCACTGCAGGGCCCCAGAGATCCCAGCGTGGGGGGCACTGGGAGGATGCAGGAGCCCCACAAGGGAGGGATGCAGAGAGRGGCCTGCACGATGCTCCAGACATCCCTGATCCGTTCAGCGGCACAAAACACCGCAAATCCCTGCTCCCGCTCCCAAAATGCCCGTGACTAAGCACCCAGAGGGCTGCTGATGCCTGCTGAGGGGGGAAAGGGCTGCCTTTGTGTGCCAGGCCAAGGGGATTTCTCCCTGGGACCCATCCAGCAGCAGATGGAGACCCGCTCCCAATTATGTTCCTGCCACAGGCCGAACAAAGAAAGACAAATGTCCCAAAAAAAAGCCCTTTGAGAGGACAAAGGCTCCTTGAAATAGAAGCTGAGCTGTTTTTTCCAGGTTCAGAGCGGGGACGGAGCGGGGGGGGGGGGGGGGGGGGGGGGGGGGGGGGGGGGGGGGAGGGGCTGGGTGCGCGCGCAGCCGGCACTTCCCGTCTTTGTCTGGAAAAGGAGGTCACGGGGGGGATGCGGGGGGGACGCAGGGGAGGATGCGGGGATGCGTCAGCGCCGCGTCAGGAGAGCAGCTGATCCCGGCTCCCAATCCCGGCGCGCTGAGCTCATCCCGGGCACGGCGCCGGCGCGGCTCAACTGCGCACACCTGGCGCATGGAAACGGCACTGCAGGGACGCGGCACCCCAACGGGGGGGACGCGGGGAWTCCCCCCGGTTTGCACCGCCGGGAGCGCCCCCACAGCCGCACAGAGCCCAGAGACCCTTAGAGAACAGCTTGGGCTAGCTCGGGGTTCGGGCGGGGGCGTCTCGAAGCTCGGGTTGCCGATAAAAGCGCTCCCCAGTGCTGCCGCCCCGGTGCGGACACCGTGGGGGAGTGTGGTGGGCGCTCCCAGTGCCTCCCAGTGCCTCCCAGTGAGCCCCGCGGAGCCCACCAGCAACACCCCGAGTGCTCCTTGCAGTGGGGGCACCCTGGGACAGGCAGGAGCTGCACCCCAGAGCCGGGTGCGGGTGTCACCTGCGGCTCCCCCAAAAGCGAGGACTGCCGGGGGACGGTCACCAGGTGAAGCCACCGCGGTGCCGGCAGCGATGGGGACAGCAGCAGCTCCTCTCTCCCAAAGATTCAGCCCTGGGACACAGCCTGAGTTCACCCCCACCAACTTTTCCACGTGTCCTCTGATAAAAACAGCACCTCCACCCGGGAAAACACCTGCGCCAGGACGGCTGCTGCGGCTGGACCAGGCCAGCTGCCCCAGGGATGGTGCTGAAATGGCAGGAAAAGTGCTGCTTGCCCTGAAACATCAGGAGAGGTCAGCCCAAGACAAGCAGGCAACACCGTGGCCTGCTGTGAGGTGGAAACACCTGCTGAAAGCCACGGCCCTGCTACAGAGAGTTTGTGGGGTGGGAGACCCTCTCCAGGCTCTGATACACACAGGTGGGAATCAGGGAATGTGCAAACACCTCCCAGACCAGCCAAGACCCTGCCTGTACTTACAGACTGCATGTGTGACAGGAGGAGTGACTCCAGTTTCCAGGAGTTCCAGGGAACAGCCTCAAACCCTTCTCCTAGGCCATGCCACAGGGAGCAGGTACCCCACGTGTCCTGCGGAGATGAAACACTTGCAAAGTCCGGGGAGAAAGTTCTCCAAACAGGCCTCCTTCAGAAAGAAAAGGAACACTCATATTCCCACCAGGTCCCAGAGCCCTGTCAAAGCACCCTGATGCTGTTTGTGTGTTCCCCAACACCGCCCCAGGAGAAATGAGGAAGCGAGAGCAGGGAGAAGGTGAAGGGATGATGGCCACCAGCTCCAGTCGGGGTTATCCTGACTTACGTAAGGAGAATATTTTCACAARGGTGGTTAAACACCACTGAAGGGAGCTCAGTTACGCTGAGAGAGGAGCTGGGGCAATGTCTGTCCTTGAAGAGAGCCCAGCTTCACTGCAAAGTGCCCTGAGCAATCCCTGACTTTTGGGTTATCCTTACTCGGAGCAGGAGGAATGGGCCCGAAACCTTCCGAGGACCCTTTGCATCTAAATCCTCCTGTGATGCTGGAAGGACCCTGGTGAGCTCCCCCTGCTCCTTCTCCTCAGCAGAAACTTTTGGATTTACCAGCTTCCTGGTTTGTGGGCAGGTTTCTCCCTATTGTCCAAGAATATTCCCAAGGAACAGAGGAAGAGAGAAGTTTCTGCCCCTGCTGGCTGCCGCTTCTCAGCCAGGGTTGGCACATCAGGAACAGATGGAGGAAAAGAGGAGCCACGGCTGCAGAATCCCAAAGGGCTCTGCCTCACCAGAGAGAGGGGACAGAGCTGGGGACACTGGGAGGGACAAGGGAAAGGGAAGGAGGCACTGGCCAGAGGAGGAGCAATCCCTGCAGCCAGACACCTGAGAACAAGAGGAAGCGATGCCCCAGCACCCTGGGAATCCTGAGGACAGAGCACACAGGGATGCTGCAAAGATGTGCAGAGAGCCAGGAGCGGGAATTTAGTGACTGCTCCACAGCACTGGGCAGCACTGCCAGGAAACCCCACAGCTCCACTCTCAGGAGAAGCTTTGCTTTGGGTCCACACGAAGTGCTCAGGGCCCTGACCCCTCAGCAGGGTGAAGAAAGTCCCACTGCCTGTTAAGGGCATCCCCAGACCTGTGTGTTGGGAGCTAAATCCTGTCTGGATCTGGCCTTGGGGACCTACGGAGTCCCTGACTTCCAGAAATGCTCAGGATCGTGTGAGGTGGGTGAGGAATTGCCTGGGGGCTGCAGCCAAAGAGTTACAGGCACTGGCTCCAGGTGCAGGTGGAAACCAGTAACAGGGAGGTGCCTCAAGGGTCCACACTGGGACCTGCACTGTTTGATGACATCAGATGSGGGGGCTGTGTGGGGACACCTTAGTGAGGCTGTTCCACGATTAAAGGGGCTGATAAGAGAGGTGGAGGGAGACTCTTACCAGGGTTTTAAACTGGCAGAAGTCAGGTTTGGACTGGACAGAGGAAATGCACGRTGAGGGTGGTGGGGCAACGCTGGCACTGATTAGAGCTGAGCTGGGAAACGAAGGGAGATTTTAACAGGCCYCAAAATGATGGGAGCAGGGATGGGGCTGAGGCAGGGCTTATGGGGAAGGTGGAGAGAGGTTTTGTACCAGGGCCTGTGGTGACAGGACAAGGGGTGAGGGTTTCAAATCGAAGAAGGGGACAGTTGGGAGGGGTGGCAGAGGATTTGTTGGGCCAGAAGTTCACACAGGGAAGCCACAGGCGTGCAGCAGGAGCAAACTCTGCTCCTGGTGACAGCCAGGCCACAAAGCTGCCTCTGATGGGCTCTGCAGTGCCCTGGCAGCCCCAGACAAGCCCCTGCCCTGCTGCAGGACACTGAGTGCCACCCAACCTGTCCCACACACAGACAGGGCTGAGCTCAGCAGCACAGACCTTCAGGAAACACCTCTGTGTTTTCCTTCACCCAGGAAATTCTGCCCCGGGAGGAAATTCTTTGCCAGGCTCCCAAGTCCTATGGACACCTCGAACTATGAAATTTGGTTAACAAGAAATAATCAGAACTCTCAGGTGGGTCAGTACCTGCCAAGTTCAGCACAGAGGGAGGGAGATGACTTTAAACCACTGTTCTGTCCCCTAAACTCTCAGTCCCTAAAAGATGAGAGAAGGGGAAGAAATTACACCCCATGGTTGTACTGCACCTTATCCCAGGAGTGGGACACCCATCCCGGGCTCTGGCAGTGCCTGGAGGGGCAGCAGGGAATCCTCCTGCTCCCCTGGGCCTCCTGGGATGAGGGAGGTGAGGAATAGGGTTTGGGGGGGGGTGAAAGCCAGACCTGGCTGGGCAGCACATCCCAACACGAGCTCCTGCCAGTGGCAGCGTGTGCTGGGTGCTCYGACACCACGGGAGTCTCCTGCAGGGAAACCAGGCACCCACAGCACCTGGAAAATCGGCAGCAGTGAGGGAGTTCCCAGGTCTGTCCCTGAAGGCCTGGMAGTGCCTCATCAAGGCTGCCCTCACCTCCTACAAGACACCAGGGATGAGCTCCTGGGAGCAGCAGGACGCAGAGGGGCTYCCCCACTCCAAAACCCCTCTCCTCACATCCCACATCCGTCTGTGCTCCCTGCCTGTGCTGGAATCCCACTGGGTTCATTCACCACCCTGGCTTTGCTCTGGGCAAGCAAGAGGAGGGAAACTGAGGCAGGATGGAGCTGCACAGGGCCCATCCCAAGGCAGCTGAAGACAGGGGAAGAGTCCACAGGGACAGTCCCATCAATTGCAGGAAAAAATGACAGGGAAGAGCCCCAAAGCAACAAGAATTTTCTTATCCCAATTTCCTCCCCAGRCACAGGGATGCACGAACCTCTCAGCTTATCCCACATTGTGGAACAGCCTGAGCTTCAGGAGATGTTGCAGTGAGTTCATTAACTTGGGGTTGCTGTGTTTTTGGGGCTGGGAAGGGGCCCAGGGCCTGGCACAGCTCCCAGAGGGGGCACAGGGCCATCTCATCACCTTCCTGTGCCACCCCCTGCTCCAGCTGGCTCCGACTGCAGGGGGACTGGGCAGGGCAGAGCAGTGAAGGCTCAGCCCARTTAATTAAAGCTGAGCTGGGAAATGAAGGGAGGTTTTAACAGGCCCCAGCAGTGGTGGAAGCCGGGGATGAGGCTGAGGCAGGGAAGGTGGGAGGCTTTGCACCAGAGTCTGTCATAGCAGGACACAGGGAGTGGCTTCCCACTGCCAGAGGGCAGGGTTAGATGGGATATTGGGAAAGGAATTGTTGCCTGGGAGGGTGGGGAGGCCCTGGCACAGGTTGCCCAGAGAAGCTGTRGCTGCCCCTGGATCCCTGGAAGTGTCCAAGGCCAGGCTGGACAGGGCTTGGAGACTCCTGGGAYAGTGGAAGGTGTCCCTGCCCATGATGATCTTTGAGGGCTCCTCTAACCCAAACCACTCAATAATCACTCACTACCTCCTGCCTCTCCAGATTACACCTACCTGAAAATAAAACAGATAAACACAGAAGGAACTTCTCCACAGGCTGTTTCACACGGAAAACAACCCAGTACAGACAGTGCTGTCATGGTCCTGAGGGAGTTGTTTGGGGCAGCCACCTGAGGCTGAGGCACCTGGGCTGCTCTGTGTGACCAACACAGCCAGGGCAGGGTCAGGTGAAACAGGAAAAAATGGTCTTTTATGTGATTCTTCAAGAGCAATTAAGACTGAAAATTCATTGCTCCCCAGGAGGGAATCTCTGGGAGATGCTGTGGAGGAAGGGCAGTGCCGGCCCGGCCACAGCCTCACTCCCTGGCCACTCTCCTGGTGCCAAGGGATTTGCTGGGCCAGTGTGGAAGCTCACTCGGGGAAGCCACGGGTGTGCAGCAGGAGCAAGCCCTGCTCCTCTGCCCTGGGGACTGTCAGGCCTCTGCCAGGCTTTGCAGGGCCCCCAGACCCCCAGACCTACCCGAGAGCACAGCCAGGCCTCTKCTCCCACCCCAAACCCCACCTCGGGAGGGCAGTTCCCCCAGCAATTCCTGCTCACAGGGGCTGCAGCGGGGACACGGAGCATCCATGGAATCCCAGCGATCCAGCTGCCACCTGGTGTCCAGACACAGCTCTGCACRGGGACCCTCTGCACCCAGACGGAGCATTCAGCCTCTTTCAAGWGCAAAAAACCTCCCCATCAGGGATATTTCCRGGGATGGGGCAGCCTCAGCTTCTCTGGGCAGCCTGTGCCAGGGCCTCCCCACCCTCACAGGGAAGGATTTCTCCCCAATATCCCATCTAACCCTGCCCTCTGGCAGTGGGAAGGCATCCCCCCKTGTCCTGTCGCTGTGGTTCCTGATGTGGAATTCCTCTCCAGCTTCCTTGTAGCCCCCTCGGATTTGGGAAGGCTTCTGTGAGTCTCTACCCAAACTGCTGTTGTCGAGGCTGAACAGCCCCAAATCCCTCAGCCTGAAGAAGACTTTCCATCCCACAGAGCCTTCAAAAGTGCCAAACTCCCCCTGCAGCAATCTGGGCTTTCCTCACGGATTCTGGAGGACTCCAGGTCCCTGTGTGCTCTGCCCTGTCCTCTCTGAAGCAAAGAGGGAATCACCTCCTCCTACAGACCTTGGTTTTTCTGGGGATTATAGAAAGCAGGGCCTTGGCACCCCTCAGCCAGGGGGGTGTGGCAAGAGACAGGAGCTTGCTGGGGTGACAGAACAAGGTGTGAGGTGACAGAACAAGGTGTGAGGTGACAGAACAAAGGTCCTACCTTAGTCCAGAGTGGTCTTCAGTTGTACTGGCTGAGAATCCTCTTTGGAGTGGAACCCCACGGGAGCAGAGGAGGGGCACAGGCTCCCTCAAACCCGAAGCCAAGGGCAGGAGGGGGAATACCCTCATGGAGAACATTCCTCATTCCAGGACAACTGAGGAGTGGAGGAGCTGCTGGGAACTCTCCAGAGGCAGCCACTGGATGTTCACTCAGAGCCTGAGCTGGAGCTGCAGGCAGGTAAGAGGAGCCTGAAGTGTTTTGTATCTCGGTTCCTTCCAGACCTTCTTTCAGCCTCTCCCTCTGCAGCACAAACAGGAACATGTGGTGGTYAGCTCGTGCTCACTGCCCACAGCAAACAGGGAACCACCCTGGGGCACATCCCAGAGGATCAGGTCAATCCCAAACCCCCCTCCTCCTCCTCCTCACCTGTACCAGGTGATGGGACCCGCGAGGTGATAGAGGGACGAGGTCTGGTGAGCAAACTACAGCACAGTGAAGCAGAATCTGCTCCCAAGCCCAAAACTCAGTTGAAACAGGCCTCAGAGGCCTGTGGTGGGTTATCAGATCATCTCCAGCCTTAGGAAGCTGGTGGGTATTTATTTAAGGGTGTCCCAGTGACCCCTGTCCACGAAGATGGAAGAGGGTGCTAGGGATGCACTGGGTGTTTCTGTGTCCAGGGAAAAGCCAAGACACTCCAGTGTCAGCTCCTCACAATGCAGGGCTCTGCAGGGCACCTTGGGGTGATGCTGAGCTGAAGGAASATGTGAGGGTAACGCTGGACAAAGCACAGGAGGAAAGACCCAAGGCAGATCACTCTGTTAAATCTATGACTCTTGAGAGCACAAAGCACCAAAGCTGCCTGAGGGCAAAGGCAGGGTGAGAAGCARCTCAAGGAAAGCCAACCCAGGGACTAATTTTGGGCTGCAGAGGAATTRAAGTTGTCATGTGTGGACTGACCCTGCTGACCCCAGATCTACAGACACCACCAGTGGAGCAGCAAGCAGGGAGCAGCCAGCAGCAGCACCAGGGGCATTCAGCCTCTCTCTTCCTCCTGAGGACATTCCCTAAATCTCTGACCAGTGGAGCTTCTCGTTGTTGTTTCTGCTCCCTCCAACGTCAGCTCTCCCAAAAAGGGACAGGGAACAGTCTCTGGCCTGCTGGACCCTGTCCCCACCCCACCAGCCCAGGATGGATCTCCTCACCCTCTCCCATCTGAGGATGGGAGACTTTGCCTGCCAGCTCCTGCTTCTCCACCATCAGCTGCTGCTTCTCCACGTCCAGCATCTCCTTCCCACCACAGGCATCCRGTAGTTTCTCCTCAAAGTTCCTTTTCATCCTCTTCACTCCAACCTGCAGCTCTTCCAAGAGGTCAGTTCCAAATCCAGCTGCAGAGGGAACACACAGGGCTCAGCAGGGATGTACAAGGAGTATGTGAACACAGAGGGATGGGGGGGCTTCCTTGTTTTCCCTAAAAATCCCGACCACCCAGCCCCCAGGCAGTGCTCCAGTGACACTCAGAGGGGAAGACTCACCCCTCTCCCTAACCCAAAAGGCAGAAACCCTCCCAAGAGCCCATCTCCATCCCAGCAGGGTCAGCCCCAGGGCTCCCGAGGCACAGACTCACACTGGAGCACAGCCAGCAGCACCTTTCCTGTTGGGAGGGATTCACTGCAGTTTTCCCTCGCTGTGACAGCTGCAACCTGGGGTTTTTATTTTAAATTAAGATGCAAGCTCCATGTGCAGGGGTAATCAATTAGGCAGCACTGAGGGGCAGCACTTGCAGTCCAGAATCAGGAAGGGCAGGCTTTAGTTTGGTCCTTGCTGACCCCTCTGTTASCCACCACATCCCCAGAACACATTTGTCTCTAGTTCCACCACTCTGCTTGTTGTCTCCACCTTGGTTGTATGAACTGAGTTACCTAAAAAGAAAAGGAAGGGAAATACAATGTAAAATACCTTTTCCTTCTCCAATTCACCCCACAAGCCTCCCAATGCCCCAGACCAACCTCTGTGGCTGTGCTCTGTCCTTGCTGGACAAACCCCACAATCTGCCCTACAGAACCTCTGCCAGGAGCCTGATATTCCCTTCTCTTAGGGAGGACACCACAGGAAAACAGTTGGACTTGGTCTTAAAGGTCCTTTCCAACCCAAATGATTCTATAATGGTTTATTCTGGAAGCTGCTGCCAATAGAATCCTCTGAATCCCAGCAGCACTCCCTGCCCAAACACAGCAGCGTTCTGGGTGGAACTGCTGTGCCCCAAGCAACGGGAGACATGTCCCAGGGGAAGCAGTGAAGAACAGCCTCCAACCCCATCCCAAATGCTGGAAACACACACTGGAAGACTGCACAGCTCCAGGGAAAAAATCTGGAGAGAGGAGAAGCCAGAAGCTCTGATGGGTGAGAGCAGGGATGGAGTGACCAGGGCAGGTTCCAGCAGAGTTATGAAGTTCAACAAAGACAGTGCTGGGTTCTGCACCTGGATGGGACAACCCTGGATGCACAGAGACTGGGAAGGAGAGGCAGGAAGGGCCCTGGAGGTCCTGGGCCATGGCAAGYTGGACATGAGTCAGCAGTGCCCTGGAGCCAGGAGGGCCAGCCCTGCCCTGCCCCTGCTGCCCAGCACAGTCCTGGGCATGGAAACCACCCTCGTTGTGCCAAGCTCTGCAGGTTGTGTGCTCTCAAATGCTTCCTGCAGCTCAGTAAATCCTGCCTCGTTTACCTGCAGCCATTCCCAGCCSAGCCTGTGTCCTGGGGAGCAGCCAAGCAGCTCTTTGGTGTCAGTGATGGAGAGCGTGCACATTACCTGGGCTATCCCGGAATGTGGGGGTGTCAGGATCACCCTGGTCTTTCCCTGGCACCAGGAGGCCATGACAGGGTGATGCCAGGGATAAACGTGGCTCCTGCAGCTCTGTGACTTCGCAGGGGAGATCTCTGCAGACCAGACTTGTGTCCCAGCCAGTTCCCAAAGCAAGGAAAACAAATCCAGCTTTAGAAACCCAGGTGAGATGATATTCCAAACTCCCAGCCCTGTTTCAAAACGCAGGAGACAGTGGAACTCTGGAAAGAGAAAGCCTGGGCAGTGCTGGGGGAAGAGTTCTCTGGGGGATTTGCAAGRGAAAGTCATTCCCATCTTCTCAGGTAAGAGAATTACAAGGGAGAGTTCCCTTTTTATTCCAAAGCCTGGATTCCTTCTGTAAAGCAGTTTTGCTACAGGAGCRTGCCAGCAGCAGAGGGAACACGCCAGCTCTGTGACAGCAGGTGAGATGGCAAGCTGGGACAAACCCAAATATTTTCTATTAGGATACAAGAGTTCCATTTTCCCCAAGTCTGGCCAGCAGCATTTTGTGTCTCCTGATTTGCCAAGAACATTTTCTGAGCTGCAGAAGACCAGAAACAAACACAGCTGATCTAACAGGGGTCACAGTGAGGTCCTTGTAGCCCAGTGGCCAAATAAGTGCAGGAATGGCACAAGCCCAGGGTAAGCACGAGGCTGCTCCAGAGCACCCACAATCTGTATCCCAGAGGTGTCTTTGTACCAACATTAATTCTCCTTTCTCCCAGACCCTTTTTGAACCCATGCTCCTGTACCTGGAGACAAAACCTTGTGTGGCTCAACTCTGTGTTCAAAGCCACTGCTTTTGAGCTGGCCCTTGGTAGTTTCATTTGATGGATTTATGGAATCCCAGACTGGTTTGGGCTGGAAGGAACCTTAAAGCTCATCCTGTTCCACCACCACAGGGACACCTTCCACTATCCCAGGCTGCTCCAAGCCCCGTCCAACCTGGCCTTGGACACTTCCAGGGATCCAGGGGCAGCCACAGCTTCTCTGGGCAACCTGTGCCAGGGCCTCCCCACCCTCCCAGGGAAGAATTCCTTCCCAGTATCCCGTCTAACCCTGCCCTCTGGCAGTGGGAAGCCATTCCCCCTTGTCCTTGTGAAATCCCTGCTTTTGTAGTTCATGCTCCTGTAACACTTGGAGAARCCCTCCCTGACACTCCAACACCCATGGTTAGCACCTTATGGCTCCTTTCCMAGTTCTCCCTCCCCAGCTGAAGGATCCTGATCCAGAGAGTCATTCCTCACACAGGAGCTGTGCTCTACCTTTGACCATCCTTCTCTGCACCCAGTCTAATTCTATCACAACTTATTTCTCTGGGCACCTACTGGGAGTAACCCTGACTTACTGCCTGCTTCATGTTTTAGTGACATGAACTGCAGAACAGTCCCCAAAATGGCTTTGGGAGGGTGAGAGTGCAGAGTGCAGAGGCTGGTATGGACACTGCCACTCAGAGAAATCCTGGTACTTCRAACAACTGCAGGGAAGATTTCCTGAATCAGCTCTGCAGCTTCCTGCAACTGGACCTGGAGGCATAACTGCAGTGTCCACCCCACTTGGCCTTTTCAAAGGGAGTTCAGGGTGCTCTCCTCATGTGCAGTGATTCTCAAAACTCACCAACATTCACTCTGAGGAGAATTCCCTCCATTCACTCAGATGGATGACACTACCCTGCCAGGGGTGTGCTGGATCCTTGGGAGAACAGGAGCCAGAAAGGTGTGAGGATTAAACAGACGAACAACAGGTCAGGTAAGAAAAATACTGCCTCTTCTTTAATGTTTAAAGACATCAGTAAACAAACAGAACCGTACAGACAGAGGCTGAGCCCTCCCACCTCCCCCACAGCATGTTCCCAACCACCACAGGTACCAGGTGAGGACTGGGGAGAAGGAGCAGCGAAGTCTGGGATTTGAGGGATGGCCAAGAGAAATCTCTGCTGTGTGAGGGCAAGAACAGAGGAGTTGGAGGAAGCAGCAGGGCATCATCTGCTGGGTACAGTCAGGAGGGAATGGCTTCCACTTGGAGCAGACAGCCCAGATCTCTTGCTGACACACGGGAGGACCATGTGTGAACTTGGGAAAGACAGCTGGAAGCTACAATAGAGGTGCAAGACACACTCAGCACTGACCTGGGCAGCCAAACCTCTGTTCCACAGGGATTTAAGCCTCTCGAAGAATGGACACAACAGGGAGGTTGAGTCCAGCCCAAAGCGTTGCAGAACTCGTTTGTGAATGCAGATGTGGGTGTGGGGGGGAGGAACAAACCTATGCCCTGCACACATCCTTCCATCCCGCCGCTCCCTGCGTCAGGGACAGCTCCACCCCAACCCCACAACCGGCCTGGTCTTCTCCTGTAGTTTTCCTGRAGCTGTGGAGCATCAGCTGGCTAGAAGGGACACCAGGAAGCAGCTCTCAGTGCAGGCTGCAGAGCGCAGTGRGGTGGGTACCTGAGTGCAGGCCGGGGCGAGCGCGATGGATCCGGAGCTGCTGGACAGAGGCAGAGATCGTAGGCACAGCCACTCCAGCTCCCACCTGGCTGGCAGGAGCCTGCGTGGGAGTCCTGGGGCGTGGGGCAGGCTCTGGGGGCAGTCACAGGCTGCCAGCCAGGACTCGGCACGGGTCCCGTTCCCAGAGCGGTGACGGCTGCRCCGTGGCGGGCGAGGAACACGTGTCACTGCTCTGTGCCTCTCCGGGCGGCAGGGGCCTGCAGTGCTGCTGTCTCTGCTGCCAGCACGTGCAGTCTGAGACAAAGGGAGGGCTCACTGGCTCCTACAGGGCCCGGTTCCGTGCTCCAAGCGGCCGTGTCCAAGGCGGGAGGCCCCGCAGGGCGGAGCCCTCAGATCTCCACGTCGCTCTCTTTGTCGTTGTCGTGGTCACCGTCGTAGAACTCGTTGGCAGCCTCAGGCCTGGGCAAAGAGAAATGCCTGTCAGGGAGGGGAGAGAGCMCTGGCACCCCTGGGGCTAGAGGGGAATGCCCAAATCCTGGTGCCCAAGGATGCCCTGCACCCAAACACCCTGTGCAATGTCMTAGAAGGAGTTTCTAAAGAAGTGTTTCAACAGAAGCTCCCTGGGTAAAACCAGACTCAGAAGTGACCTCCCTGCCCATGAGAATGAGACGGTCTTTAAGATCCCKTCCAACCCCAAAKTMTGGGATTCTGTGACTTGTATCTGTTCTAGGACACGGATGTCTCCCCTGTATCCCCTGCCCATCCTCACAGGGGCAGGAGGGGAGGCCCATTTCTCCAGGACAAGCCCTGGTACCTGCTGTAGTTTTCCTCGGAGCCTCTCTCCTCCGGATCGGGCTCGTCCGTGCGGTCGTAGCTGAGCAGGTCGGAGGGGACGTCGTGGATCTGCACGCTGGGAGCGTGGTTCAGCATCTTCAGGTTCTCAAATATCGTCTGCCTGATCTGATCCAGGTACTACAGGGAACAACAGAGGGATCACCACAGTGGGATGTGTCAGCCTGCACAGAGCCACAGCTCCCAGCTCTGACACCTGCCTGCATCACCTGCATGGTGGCCAAGGGAAACAAATTGGTGCAAAAAGCCATTTAGCAGAGCAGAAGGAGGTGGGAGAGTGAATTCCATCTTTGACACTCAAACATGCAGGAAACAGTGAGACAACCCAGCAAGGCTCTCAAATGCTTTGAGACCTGGACATCTCAAAAGAGGTTCTTGTTTTTCCTTTTTTTTTTTTTTTTTTGCCCTTGCCTGGGCTCTACCTGGTTCCACAAGACAGAGCATCCACCACATGGCTTTGGAAATTCACAGCTGATCTGGCAGCATGGCTGCACTCACCTGCCTGGAGTTCTGATTCTCAATCCTCGTGCTGACATCAGGGTGAAGGGTGAAGTCTGGAGCRAAATATTCGAAGTACTCTGTGATGGAAGGAGGCACAGTCAGGGCACAGAGGGACAGGAGCTATGCAGAGAGCAGAGCTCAGCCCCACACCTGCCTGGGAGGGAGCAGAGCCTAAAAACCACAGTGCTGTACAGCTCTGAGTGCAAGGGATCAGAGAAAACAGGGCAGATGACAGGAATGGTCCAAACTAAATGATACCTGACACATAAGGATGTGTCTGCCCAGCAAAGTGTACAAGTGGGTGCTAGGAGATCACCAAATGGTTTGGGTTGGAAAYGACCTTAAAGCCTCTCATTCCAACCCCCTTGCTGTGGGCAGGGACACCTTCCACTACACCAGGCTGCTCCATCCAGCCTGACTTCCAGGGATGACTAAGGCCATCTCCAAGGTCAGGAAGTGCTGACACTCTGGCCTTGGTCAATGCAGACTAGAACACCACAAGTACTTCAGCTCAGCTAACGAGGAAAAAGGGAACTCCAACTCACCACTGTATGGCAGCTCTTCACTAATTGCTTCATCTACGAGCAAGGAYGTTTCGTAAGTCCTGGGAACACGGAAAAAGAGGAGCTCAGTTCACTGAAAGAGACATGGGAAATGCAGGGACAAATCCCACGGCAACTGCCCAACCCCTCAGCAGGCAGAGCAGGGACTCACCAGCACCGTGCCACGTTGCGGACGGTGTAACCTCCTCCTCCCAGCACCAGCAAGGGAATGTTGAAGCTCTTCACGTACTCCACACACTCCCTGCAAACCCCAAACAGGAAAATGCCAGAGCTGGAAACTGCWGCACAGGTTCACGTGTCAGAAACGCCTCCCTGAACTCAACCACCACCATGGCTGGTGTGATACACTTGGAGCTTCCACACAGCGAGCCTGGACCACAGGATCACCATCACAGGGGTTGGGTTGGAATGGACCTTAAAGCTCATCCCATTCCACCCCCTGCCATGGGCAGGGACACCTTCCACTATCCCACATTGCTTCAACCTGGCCTTGGACACTTCCAGGGATGGGGCAGCCACAGCTTCTCTGGGCAACCTGTGCCAGGGCCTTCCCACCCTCCCAGGGAAGAATTCCTTCCCAATATCCCATCTAACCCTGCCCTTTCCTGTCACTCCAGGCCCTTGTCCAAAATCCCCCTCCAGCATTCCTGGAGACCCTTTAGGCCCTGGCAGGGGCTCTGAAGTCTCCCTAGAGCCTTCTCCAAGTGAACACCCCCAGCTCTCCCAGCCTGGCTCCAGAGCAGAGAGGCTCCAGCCCTTGGAGCAATTCCATGGCCTCTTCCAGGCTGCTCTGAACCACCCCTCTGCAGTACCTTGTACAAAGCCTCATTCTCAGACCCCCTCCAGTCACACGAATGCTAAAAAAACCCCCAAAACTGCTGTAAGRCCAAAGCCAAAGCTTAAACCTCACAGCAGAGACTCCTTCTTGTGGTTTTTCTCTGCCCAGCCCTGCTGTACTTACCCATGGCCTCTTATACTGAGGTTAAAACACCCCAAACGGTCACAACCCAGAGAATCAGCACCRCACTGGGGAACAGAAAAACAAGGGGATTTTGGCATTGCTTTCCAGATCCACACCAACCCTGCTCCCCCAGGGACAGAAGGTAGCACAGGGACAGCCCTCTCCAGCCCCTGGAAGGCGTGGATGTRTGCACAGGGGTTTGCTTCCTTACCTGCAGGACTATGCAGGTGGGCTGATAGTAATCTACCACCTGGTTAATGACTGGCTGGAAGAGGTGCTTATAACCTTTGGAGAGAGAGGTGGGTTTGTCATGGCTCTGGAGCAGAAGGACAAGGAAACACCTGGGGCAAGGGGAAAGGGTAGGGAACACCTACTCTGGTCATCGATGCCATCTCGTAGGGGCACGTTGAGACAGTAGTACCGGCCACTCTCTGCACCCACCTCGTACATGTCACCTGGAAAACAGGAGTCACAACAGCCCTGACACTTCAGAGGGRTGCAAAGGCCCCATGTGGGCTGGGCTGAGTCTCTTCACCTCATCAGGASCCCCTCTCTTACAAACAACTGCAGTTCTATTCCTCTCCAATCGCTTTCTTCCACCCTTTCTCCCCGCGGCTCTGATTTTGTGATTTACACTTTTCCGCTCCAGCACAGCTTCCAAAGGGTTCTGAAGCACTCCAAAGTAAACACATACCTGTCCCAGGAAAGAAATAGTTGCCATATTTGTGAAATGACACTGTCATGACACGGTCTGTCAGGTAGAAAGCCTCCTGCACGCCGTCCCCGTGGTGGATATCGATGTCGATGTACAGGACACGGGGGTGATACCTGTGGAAAACAGGAGGGAAAACTGCACCACCTGAGCACATCACAGGGTTTGGATGCCAGGCATTTGTGCACTCTAAACCATTTTCTTTTGATGTGYTTGGAAATTGATRTTTACAACATTTTCTTTTGATGTGCTTGGAAATGGATATTAGAACAAAAGGTTTTCGAAAGGGGGCAGAAATGTCTTGGAAAAGAACCTGTTTTAACCAGCTGGATGTTAAAAAGTTGCAGATTTTTTTTTCCCCCAACATGCTCATAGTTAATCTTTAAGAGCTCCAGTGATTTTGATCATATGAGGAAACGAAGGGCAAGCTGGCAAGGAGGAGGTGGGAACACTCATTTCCTCCACATGCCACAGGACTGCGGCACTGTGTCCCAGCTGGTGAGCACCAAAAATTCCAGGCTGGGCTAAATKTACTGGAGAAGCAGCCAGAGACACAGAGACAGAAGCAAACTCAAAATGCAGTCACCTGCTGCAGAAATGGTTCCTGGAAACAGGGAATAAAAGAAYAGAGACATATTATAATGTCCCACGAGGGGTAACTGGGCTATATTTGAGGCCTCTGGGGGATGGGATTAGAAAATGCATGTGCAGGGATACACAGGGAAATCCTGAGGTTCCAAACACAGAGCAGGGAAGCTGGCCAGAGAGGAAGAGGGTACCAGAAATCCCAGTACATCCCATAAATCTGACTCTGAGACTGAGAAAACTTGTCACCAGTCATGTAACTATTGCCTGGTCCACTCCAAGTCCTCTGTAATTCCGTAACACCTTGTCTCAGAGTCAGGGACAAGGAGGGCACTTCGGAGTACAAAAAGAATGTTTAAAAAAATCACAGATTACTTCAAGAAACTAAAGGTATTTTTGTAACTCTTCCTTCCATTTTGAATGTATTTCTCATTTTCTAAGAAGAGAAATAACCTGACTCTTTCCTCCTGAGAGCAGGTGTCCTTTGATCATCCGTGTGCAGCTCAAGTCCTGTTCTCAAGCCACTCAAGCAACTCCAGAAAGATTTGAGTCATTTCTGTGTCTCCCGTGAACCAGAACATGCATTTACCTACAAAAGGCTCACTGTGGCAAAAAGGCTGAGACCCAGGGGACCCTGAAATGAGTGTTTTACAGATGGGTGAGAAATGGCATTGAAGAACTCTTCTGTATCCCTTAAGCTGCCTGCAACAGAACTGGAGTCAGAGATTCCAATTCTCAAATCCTTTCTAGTGTCGAAAGATGAGGCCAGGTGAAAAATCAAGTTTTTGGGCTTCCTGGATTCCAGGAAGGCAAATGARGTGAGGAAAAAGAGGGAAAGCACAAAGCAGTGAGGACAGTTCAGCCCTTGCTCCGTCCTTACTTGAGCAGCTCCAGGATGCCGATAACGATGTCATTAACRTAACAAAAGCCAGAGGCCTGGAAGAGAGAGAAACCCCAACAGCTTTAGAATGGGATCAACACAGAGCCCGGGCCCCAAAGACAAAAGGAATACACAGATTTGCCTCATTACCTCAAACTTCTTGGCATGATGGAGGCCCCCTGCCCAGTTAATGGCGATGTCGCAGATCTGAGAGAGGGAAGAGGAGCAAGGTGACAATAGGTAACAACAACCCTGCACCACTTCCACCTGCCCAGCCCTGGGGCCTTTCCTCCTCCTCCAAAGCTCCTCCAAAGGATCAAGCATCTCTCACCTTGTTGTTCAGCTGAGTTGCTCCTTGCAGCGAGGCCCCAGTGTAACGGGAGCAAAATTCAAAGAGGCCTGGAAACACTGGGCTGAAAAAGAAACCACAATTCAAACAGAACACCTCATTCCTCCCCATTCCTCCGGAGCAAAGCCAGGAATAAAACTGTCCAAGGATAATACCTGAGCAAGAATAAAACTCAGTTCTCTGTGAAAGAATTAATTTGGGATCAGGATCACTCTGACCCTGCTTGTAACTCACCGAGCCCCAGCAGGTGAGTGAGCTGGCTGCAAACACAATGGGAAACACAGGGAATTTGATAATGATTCCCAAAGCTTCAAAGCCAGTCTTGAAAAGGCTGCACTGTTCCCAAAGCATGTCAGAGTCTGTCCTCAGATAGACTSTGTCTGGGATGTGCCCAAAGCTGGGACACGATGGGACACTGCCTCAGGAGAGGGGAGGATTGTGATGGCCCTGCATTAGCTCCCTGGCTGGCTGATCATGGAATCCCAGAATGGTTTGGATTAGAAGCGACCTTAAAGCTCACCTTGTTCCACCCCTGCCGTGGGCAGGGACACCTTCCACTATCCCAGGTTGCTCCAAGCCCCGTCCAACCTGGCCTTGGACACTTCCAGGGATCCAGGGACAGCCACAGCTTCTCTGGGCAACCTGTGCCAGAGCTTCCCCACCCTCCCGGGGAACAACTCCTTCCCAATTTCCCCTCTAACCCTGCCCTCTGGCAGTGGGAAGCCATTCCCCCTTGTCCTGGCACTCCAGGCCCTTGTAAAGAGTCTCTCTCCATCTTTCCTATCAGCTCCTTCAGGCCCTGGAAGGCCACAATGAGGTCACCTCAGAGCCTTGCCTTCTCCAGGCTGAACAATCCCAGCTCTCCTAGCCTTTCCTCCCAGCAGAGCTGCTCCATCCCTCTGATCATCCTGGTTCCTCCCCTGGACTTGCTCCATCAGGTCAACGCCCTTTGACNAGCCCAGGTTGCTCCAAGCCCCATCCAACCCGGCCTTGGACACTTCCAGGGATCCAGGGGCAGCCACAGCTTCTCTGGGCAACCTGTGCCAGGGCGTCCCCACCCTGACAGGGAACAATTCCTTCCCAATATCCTCTCTAACCCTGCCCTCTGGCAGTGAGAAGCCATTCCCCCTTGTCCTGGCACTCCAGGCCCTTGTAAAGAGTCTCTCTCCATCTTTCCTATCGGCTCCTTCAGGCCCTGGAAGGCCACAATGAGGTCACCTCAGAGCCTTGCCTTCTCCAGGCTGAACAATCCCAACTCTCCTAGCCTTTCCTCCCAGCAGAGCTGCTCCATCCCTCTGATCATCCTGGTTCCTCCCCTGGACTTGCTMCATCAGGTCAACGCCCTTTGACCCCCAGACCTGGATGCACTGCTCAAATTCTTAACAAAGATAGCTGGCACATTCCAGAAGAACTGGAGGCTCTTCCACAACAAGCAGAGTCTGTAACCCAACAAGCCCAAATCTAGATCTAAAAAGCAGGACTGCAACATCTACAGAGAAGGGAAAGGAATCAAGGAGGCTCCATAACCTGATACAGGAGGGACACGGTCCTCAGTCTGGTCAAAACCAGGGAATAAATGGGACAATCCGAGGGAGCTCTTGGGACATGAGCAGGGCAGGAGCTGGGGGCACTCACCAGTCGTCGCCCACGTTGAAGGCGTTGAGGCTCTTGGTGAAGCCCTGCATGTTGTTGGGGCTCACCCTCTGCAGGAAGTCRATGTAATCCTCGGAGTGGAACCGGCACATGTCGTGCTGGGACGCCTGGTAYGGCTTGAACACCTTCCAGACAGAAAAGCAGGAGTTATTTCCCAGCCAAACTCGCATTCCCTTGGGCTGTAAGAAATCTCAAGCTCATTGACAAGTGACCTGCATGAGGTACAGCAAAAAATGTTCCGACATTGGCTTCCTGACACTTGTGTTCATTTAAATTCAACAGCTGCTCCATGAAACGTGCTCTCCTGCCCTCTTTCAGCCATAAATCCATCTCCTGCCTCTCCTCACTGCAGCTCTTGCAACAAAATTTCTCCCTCCCCCACGGCACACCCCMCTCCTTGGGCAGCCAAATCCAAACCACAGCTTTTCCTTCCCTGGGGGGACCATTCCCTCCTCAGTCACCAGCTTTCCACAATTTTAAAACCTTGATCTAGGGCTGGTGTCAGCAAATCTGACAGAGGGACTGAAAGGTTCCAAATTATTTGGAGAAAGCTYCCAGGCAGACAGAAGAGTTGCCTAAGCTTCGTTTCCTTTGGAAAGGAAAACGGGGAAAAACGGTCAGGGAGCTGGATGGACTCGGATTCAGGATCTTGTGACACACAGGTCTGCCAGTTTGGCACTTGGGGCACATACCTCAGCAGWGGGGAAGTTAAAAATTAACCCCACATACCTGGCAGAGGAAATTCAAGTGATAAAAGATCTTTTCTGTAATTCCCAATTTCTCTTATTTAAAGCAACCACTTTATAGGAAAAGTGGAACGTGAACATAACAGGAAGATGCACGAGCTGGTCTGCAAAGGGAAGTTTATCAGGACAACTGCAAACACTCCTGATTCCYGGGCTAAGCAGGAAACCTGTTCATTTTCAGAGCCAAATACCCCCAAACAAGCCCATCTCCTCCTCTCCTGGTGTTTTCCACATGGATATGTGAAGCTGGGTGCTCCTCAGAGGCTGCTGCCTCTGCCAGCTCAAACAGGGGGATGAGRCAACTCCTCAGAGCAGCTGCTGAGGGGGAAGGCAGGAGCTATTCCCCAGGAGGGCTCTGCCAGGGACTTCCCAGGAATCCAGATGGTTCATTAAACCAAACAAGACCAGAACKGAGGGTAAAGAGAGAAGAAATGGCTCTCACTGGATACCCAGAGGTTCTCCTGGACAAGTT
Organism: Amblyornis subalaris; assembly: GCA_018881555.1. Taxonomy (NCBI): domain Eukaryota; kingdom Metazoa; phylum Chordata; class Aves; order Passeriformes; family Ptilonorhynchidae; genus Amblyornis; species Amblyornis subalaris. The sequence goes on from JACAXG010000120.1 coordinate 181,467, forward strand.
TAAGGAGGGATGTGGGATTTGAACAGCAAGGGAGGGAAAACCAGACTGAAATCTTCACTCAGCTGCTGGCAGAAGACACCTGGCTCCTTCCACCCTTCTCAGCAATCCCACCCACCTTCCTGAGCTGGGAAATGTGGGAAGAGGCAAGCCCAGTTAGCTAGAATTTTATAGTCCCAACTGACCATAATCTCTGCATTTATTTGCTCCCAACTTGCTGTTTGGGATGAAGCTGCCTCTGAGGTTTTCAGCTTCACAGAGGCATCACAGTGGAAAATATAAACCCCAAAAAAGAATTTCAAGACCAAAAATGTGGAGCTCTGCCYGCTGCTTCCTTCAGACCTGGATGTGCCATTTAAAAGTGTTACGTCAGAACGTGTTTTTTGGTTGTTCCTGCAAGGAAAAGCCCARCTCCAGGGAAGTCACTTGTGGAAGTCACACACTGACAGTAAAAATCTGGAAGAGAAATTCTGCAAAGATTCCCCACGCTCCCCCTGAGTGCATCCAGCAGCATCTCCACACAGTGCAACAGCCACTACACTGGATGTGCTTTTACTAGGGAATTATATTAATTAGGGAAACTTTCTCATGTTTAAACATCTAAAATTCTTTTCATAAATTGCATCTCTATGGTCTCCAAACAAGCCTGACTTCACCAGTTCCTTGGAATCTTCTACGACTGCAACAACAGCCCAGGGCTGAGCCCTACAATCCTTCCCAGAGCCCACAGCTCAGTGTAACCCCTAGGGTGATCCAGTTTGGGCTCAGGAGCAGCAGGGGAAGTGGTTGGTTTGCAGAGCCCAATGCAGAAGGGCAAGGAATCACASAGTCATGGGATGGTTGGGTTGGATGGGACCTTAAAGCTCATCCATTCCCACCCCCTGCCATGGGCAGGGACACCTTCCACTGTCCCAGGCTGCTCCACACCCCATCCAACCCGGCCTTGGACACKTCCAGGGATCCAGTCCTTCCCAATATCCCATCTAACCCTGCCCTCTGGCAATGGGAAGCCATTCCCTGTGTCCTGTCACTCCAGGCTCTTGTCCCAAGTCCCTCTCCAGCTCTCCTKGTGCCTTYTTAGGCACTGGAARGGGCTGTGAGGTCTCCYTGGAGCCTTCTCTTCTCCAGGCTGAACAGTCCCATTCCCAGAGGTCCCTGGTCCCTCCCGGCAGGTGCTGCAGACACAGAAATGCCACACGAGCACTGTCACAGCCCCGGGCACGGAGCTGCCACACGGGTGTGACCGGGACACTGACAACCAACAACGGGACCCTTCAAACCAGCCCTGGGTGATGGTGGGGGGCTCAGATTTGGAACCTCTCACACGCTGAAGTCCCAAACCCACTGAGGCGTCCCCCTGCCCCAAACCCCCGCCCGGGTGTGGGTGCGGCCCCCGGACACGCGTGGCTTACAATCATCTTCTTGTAGAGGCCGTAGTGCAGCACCAGGCTGTGGGTGAGGGCCAGGCGGTGCGGCTTCATGGGATGCCCCGCGCCTGGAACGGAACCGCGCGGGATTAACGGGGCCGGGGGCGGGCAACAACGGCCTCTCCCGCCGCTCGCGGCCCGGCACCACGCTCCGGGACAGGTATGACCGGGCCGGGGAGAACGGGACAGGGGGAGAAAGGGGGGAGCGGGGAGAAGAGGAAGAATGGGGATTGGGGGGGGACGGACGGTCTGGGCCACACCCCCGCCCCGAGCCGGCCCCAGCCCCATCGCGGCCGCTCCGCCGCTCCGCCCCTCGGCCCCGGCGGGCCCCGCTCGCACCGTAGTGGAAGTTCCCCACGTCCGGGTCGTAGAAATAGGCCACGGTCTTCGCCATGGCGGACAGGCCGCGCCGCGCGCCGCGCTCCCACCTACGTCATCGCGCCGCGACCGCCGCCGCGGGACGGGGCGGGATAAGGAAGAGGGCGGGGCTAAGGCGGGGGCGGGGCTAAGACGAGGGCGTGGCTAAGGCGGGGGCGTGGCCAGCGCCGCCGCGGTCTCAGTGCCCTCCCTGGACCCGCACGGTTCCTCCAGGCTGCTCCCAGTTTGCACCAGCGCCTCACAGCTATTCCCCAGGCTCGCCCAGCTGCTCCCCTGGTGCCCACACACCTCCCTCTCAATCGCCCCAACTGCCCCCAGTTGCCCACGGTCGCCTCGAGGTGCACCACGGTCTCACCTCGTTGCCCCCTACCTACCCCCAGTTGCACCCACTTACTCCTAGCTGCTCCCAGTTGCCAGCTGGATGCTCTCCCATAACCATATGTCTTCTCGCCAGTCATCCTCAGCACCCCCGGTTACCCCTCACTGCCCCCAGCTACTTCCAGGTGCTCCCAGTTACATCTAGCAGATCCCAGTTGCCCACTGGATTCTTTTCTGTAGGCCTACAGCTGTCCCCGGGTCACCCCCAGTTGCTCCCCTGTCATTCCCGGTTGCTCACCAGTTACTCCCACTTGTCTCCCAGTCACTCCTAGCTTCTCCCAGTCACCCCCAGTTGCCCCCCACAGGGCACAGGGGATGAGGCAGTAGGGTTCCCATGGGACCCTCGCACCTTGATGGGACTCATCCCATTCTGAGGACCCACCACCAGCAGTTGTCACCCAGCCAACAGCCCCCTCAGGTCCCACCCTGGCAGGGTGCAGGTCCTCTCAACCTTTGGAAAGAACCTGTTGGAGGCAGCACCAGGCAGGAGGCGGACAGAAGCCGGGTGGAAAATTGCCAGGTGTGAAGAGGCGGCGGAATGGGGGAAAACCTGGACCTTGTCTGGAGCTGACAAGCGATGGAAATGGGGCCATGTCGTGACTAGCGCTGACGGGGAATGGCAGCAAAGATCTGTTCCCCGTGGGCTGGAAAGGAGGAAGGATGAACGGAGCAGGTAGCCTTGCCCAAAGGCTCAGAAAACTGAGCCAAAATTGGTGCTCAGTCCTGCCGGTCTCCTGCCCAATGGCTTCCCATGGACAGGAGTTTGGGACGAAGGAAGCTGCGCTGGAGACAAGCTGCCTGACCCACTGGGGTCTCAGAGAGGGGCGGGACCCCCTAGAGCTGGCTGAGGATGGAGACCATGGCAGACAGGCTCTGGGATGTTCCCCGGCCTCCCAGCGGATGCTGGGTAATAAAGGTGTGGGATGGAAACCCCTTGGAAGCAGGCAGGGGTGGGATGGGGCATCATGGCTGGATGGCACGGAATTTGAGGTGCTGCGCTGGCTGCAGATGGAAGAGACAATGTGTCAAGATGTAATTAAATCGTGGCATTACTAAATGACACTTCTGGCTGTGGCTGTCACCTCCTGCGGGGACACTGCTCCCTCCGCACCGCTCCTCGTGTGTGTTTCCCTTTAGGGTGCCAGCTCCTGAGCATGGAGCAAGGATCATAGGATGGCTTGGGTTGGAAGGGACCTTAAAGATCAACTTGTTCCAACCCCCTGCCATGGGCAGGGACACCTTCAGAGGAGACACAGGATCCATTCGCCGTGACCCTGCCGGGCACAGCTGTGGCTGGGGACACCCAGAGCAGGCACCTGGCACCCAGCCCAGCACCCACCTTCGGAAATAACTCGGATTTTCACGTGCTGAACAACACGGCAGTACCGGGAACGCACGGAGCGCTGACGTCCCGGGGTGGGTGCTCCCCATGACGAGTGTCCTGTCCCTGCTCCACCAGCTGCTGCCACCCGATAACGCCCGCCTGGGGACACGTGATTCCCCCAAGGCTGGGGGAATGGGGTGAGGAGAGGAGAAACGCATCCCTGCTTCCAGCTGGGATCACTTTGCTGGCTGAGCTCTCTTTCTGGAAGCCGGTCGCTGCTCCGGGCATCTTCCCGGGTCTTGGAGCAGAGCAGGGGAAGTATCAGGGATATTTTTAGATGCTCTTTGTGCTCAGAGAGCAAAAACAGGCTGTGGTTTAACGGCCATTAGCTGCTGGGCATGTCTGAAAAGCTGAAGTAAGGGCTCTGGATTCAGGGGCATGTTTGACACGATGGGATGGAGCAGCTTTGCAGACACGATGGCAATTTTTGGGCTGAGCATCGTGGCGAAGATCCCAGGAGGAGCCTGTCCGTGGGATGGCTGGATCTGGGCGGTCTGGCCCGTGTAGCTGCCACGTGGACGAGCAGTGGGGCTGATCCCCCCAAGGGACGTGTGCACGTTGTTTGTGGGGTGACGTTCGCTCCGATGGCTGCGGAGGAGGCGCGGGAAAAGAGCGGACAAGAGGTAATGTGGAATCTCGCTGGGACCGGAGCCAGTGGAGGGACAGGGAAACGGAGCATGGTACTGTCCCACCAGCCTCTCCTCAGTCACTCTGTGCCCTCCCTCCCAAGCCACTTTTTGACATGGAAACTGAAAATTTAAGGGTTTCCAGGCAATGCCATGAGAGAGACCGAAAGCCTCCAAGGATCCAGGCCTGCACCCACTGGGAAGCCCCGAGGGGTGACCTGGGAAGGAGGGACAGGGGCTGGAGGTGCTGGATGCAGTGGGCAGGCAGGAAGCAGGGAGCTGCCTATCCCAGAGCTCCAGCCGGATTGTCCTGTGTCTCAGCTCGCGCTGCCCTGGCTGCTGGGCTCACACAGGATGGGACAGGAGCTGGGATGGGGTCAGGAGAGGGCAGAGGATGCAGAGCCCAGACTGTGGATGTGCCATGAGCACCCAGCCTGCAGCCACGTCCTCACCTCCCCGGCTTGGTGTGGGGCTTTACCCCACGTGGGTCCATCCCCACCGGCCAGGATGGACATGGACAGCCTGTTTAGAAGGGGGAGCTCCGTTGTGTGGATTCACACCTCCCATGCTGGCTGTTCTCGGGGCAGAGAGGAGCTGGGGTGGCATTTTTGGGTCACCTGTGAGGTGCTGAGTGGGACAAGGCTCATAGCCTGACCATCCAAGTGCCAACAGGGTCCCGCAGTGGGACAAGAGCTGAGCACCTGGAGGGACACTGAGGCTGAGGTGCTGGAAGCAGACTGGGAGCTTGTGATCCCCGGTTGGGAGAATTAGGAAGAGAAACACTATCAGCTGGGATAACCCAGCTGCACAGCCAGCAGGGAGCAGCTGGACAGTTGCAGAACCCTCTCCTCATCCTCCCACAGAGGCCAGGATTTGTCCCCAGGTGGGGCCAGGCTGCTGTGCCATCCTCCACACTCCTCAGCCTGTGGAAACGCCTCGACACCAGAGGCTGTGGGAAAACTGGAATCTCCCCTCGAAGTGGGAAGTGCTGAGCAGCCCGGGCTCATTTTGCCTGGTGCGGTTGGAGTCTGGAAAGGGGCTGGGATACTGGAAGGGGGTGGGGTGCTGGAAGGGGGTGGGGTGCAGCAATGCTTTGGGTGGGCGGGAACGCCCAGGAGGAGAAAGAACGATTTATTGTGCAGGACAGCGTGCGTGGGCACGAGGAGAACGGGAATCTGCTCTCCATGACTGCATCCCCCCAGGGCTCTGCAGAAACCCAGACCTGCCAGTTCCCCCTCTCCACAGAAACAAGGGCAAGGAGTAAACTGCCTTTGAGGTTTACATTTCGAGGTCTTCATCAGCAGAGACCTGCATGGTGCGGGAGCTTGTTGGTCCAGAGTTTGGAGATCTCTCCTCTCCTGTGGCCTGGCAATCCACGGCAGGAGGAATAAGTCTGGCTGCCTGTGGAGTTTTCCTGTAACGGATATTCCATCCTAGGGGCCTGTTTCCCTGCCAGGACAGCAGACTGGTGACACCTACAATGTGGTGACCTCCTAAAGTCACGGTGATGGAGGAGGCTCCTGAGAGCTGACTCGGTCACCCGTGCAGGGGGACAGGAGCCCTCAGTGTGGCTCAGCTGACAGCCCGGAGGAGCTGCAGGTTGTCTCATGGCCATACAGACTGTGGTGGGATAATTCCCATGAAGGAATGTGTGTATGAATTGGTGCTTGGGTCAGTGGAGACGAGCTGGGAGGGATTTCAAAGGTTGTGTGTGCTCCTCGAGGTCTGGGTGGGGAACTGGTGGGCAAAGGATGGAGAGGAGCAGGTCTAATTCCCAGTAGCAAAGGAGTGCTGGGCGAAGCCTCCCAGAGTGAGGATAATGTGGTGGAGATGGAGAAGGAGGTTGTGGGACCACCACATCTTGAGATTTCAAATGGCTTAGCCACACCTTTTCCAGGAAGGAGGAAGACGCATGGGTCTCCCAGGGCTCTTTTTCCACCATCTCCTCGCTGCTGTGATGCCAGCGTGGGTGTCTGCACCCCTCTCCCCCCCCACACGCTGGTGTGTGATCAGTCCTGATCTTACTGAGCCCCACTTCCACCCTTCTCCCTCCCATCGCCAGGGCTCAGTGCCCTAAAAATCAGGGGAAGGAGGGTGCCGGGGGAGCTCGGGGCTGGCACGCGTGCGGGTGAGGTTATTCACCCCGGGGCGGGCAGCAGCCTGGCAGCTTCCCCGAGCAGCGCTCCTGCGTGTCCTGCTGCAGCCTCCGGCATCTCCCCGAGCTCCTCTCCGCACCTTCCTCCCCCGAAGCGGCTCCGGAGAGGTTTTTTTCTGGGCTCGGGACAGGCGGGTGCTCTTGTGGCAGAGAGCGGCAGCGAGCGGCGGGCAGAGGCAGCCGGCTCCTTCCCGGGGAAGGCGGGCGGGGAGCCGGGAGCCGGGGCCGGAGGATGCTCGCCGCGGTCCCCAGCCGCGGGGATGCGGGGTTGCTAGGAGGCAGGTGAAGGTGAAGGTGAAGGTGAAGAGGAGAGCGCTGCGGAGGACCGCAGGCCCAGGTACCGCCGCAGCGGGGCCGGGGGCCGGGCGGGGGGAGCCTCGCGGTGCCGGGAAGCGCGGCCGGCGGGCGGGAACGCGAGCGCCGAGCCCTCGGGAAGGGAGCGGGGAGCGCCCGGGGGAGCCGGGGCGGAGGGAGCCGGCTCGGTTCTGCGGGAGGACGATGCGGGAGCTGCCGGCGGCTCGGCCCTCCGCCAGCCCGGCTGCCGCGGCTCCCCGCCCGCCGCTGCCGGTACCGGTGCCGGTGCCGGCGGAGGCCCTCGGCCGTGAGTAGCGAGGGCTGCGGGGGAGCGGCGCGGCGCGGGAGGATGCTCGGCCGTCCTCCGGCAAGGGCGAGCGGGGGGATGCCGCCCGCCGCAGAGCCCCGGGCGGGCCGGGGCGCCGGTGCCCTTGGGAAGCCGCCTGCGAGGGACGGGGGAGCGCCGCGGCCCGGGGCCGGCGGGCCTGCGGGGACGCTGCCGCCGCCGCTGCCCTTGGGATGCCTCTCGCCGGGGCGTGCGGGGCAGCGGTGTCCTTGGCAGACCGTGCCGAGCCGCCTCCGGCCGGTCCCGTCCTCCGTGCGGGCCCGCACCGCGCCGGACCCTGCGGGCCGAGAGATGAGCCCCGGGCAGCCCACCCCGAGCTGGGAGCTGCCTCTTGCCCCACAGGAGGAAGGCACAGGATGGGCACAGGGTGGGGGTGAGCACCGGGGGCTCTGACCTGCCTCGCCCCTTCTCCTAGATCCGCATGTCAGACCAGAACACCACCAACGATGGGGAGTCGGAGCCCCAGCACAGCATTTCTATGGTCTTCCTCCTTGTCCTTGTCTTCTTCATCATGGGGCTGGTGGGTTTCCTGATCTGCCATGTCCTGAAGAAGAAGGGTTACCGGTGCCGGACCTTCCGGGACGAGCTTGACCCAGATAACGGAGACGAGCGGGGGAAGCTCCAGAACGGTGAGTGCTGGGGCGACGGGGGCTCGGGGGCTGCCTTTTGCCTGGTGTGGGCTGGTGCTCCTCATACACCCTTCTGGGATGTGGGATGGGGCTGGGAGGGTTACCTGTCACGTGTGGCTGGGTTGGGAAAAAGGGACGGAGCGGTGAGACCAGCGCGGTGTTCCCTGGGGATCGGGAGTGTGTGGCCCAGGGATCCCTGCGATCCACAAGCTGACAAAGGCTGGTGGTGACAGGGAGGTGGGAACCAGTGGCTGGCTCTTCCCAAGGCAGAGTTATCACCGAAAGGTAATCATGATGAACATCCAGGACCTGCTGAATGCCCGGCGTGTCGATCATAATCCCTGTCCCCCCCAGGAAAACATCTCCCAGCTGGGGCACAAGCTGTCCCTCTGCCCCTCTGGCATCAGGATGTGTGTCACAGAGCCAGCTGGTGTTTGCTGTCGGTCATGGCTTCTTCTGCTCCGTGCTGTGTTCATGCAGGCCAGAGCAATAGGTGCATTTCCTTGATCCCCATGCTAGAAGGGGACCTTTAGGGAATTTTTTCCATCGCTTCTGCCTGTAAGTCGCTCTGGGGTGGCTGAGTTGGGAAGTCACTGCAGCACRGAGCGTGGGTGCAAGCTAGAGCCTGGCCCAAGCAAGCTCTGCCGTTTGGTGGTTTCATGAGTCTCTGCTGGAGTGGGGAACACACATTCCCCCAGCTGCTTCCCGAGCTGCAAACAGCCACATGGTGCTACAGAACTCCTCCAGCTTCCCTGTGCCGTTGGCAGTGCTTGGGAGGATCAGCACCTCCTGCTGCCGCTTCCTGCGCACAGGAGGGAAACGYGGCTCCTCCGGATCGCCCACGGATGCAGCCAGAGCTTCCAGGTGTCCATGGATGTGCTCCTCTGGCTTTCGTGGCATAGAGACAGTGTCTGAGCCTTCCAGGGCTGGCTTTGCCCTCTGGAGATACCACAGCCCAGGGAAACGTCTCCGTGGCCTTCCCAGATGGTGGTAGCAGCCCTTGAGGCAGCTGTGGGCCAGACCACAGCTCCAGGCTGCTCGCAGGAACATCTCACACTGCTCGCCAGGCTGGAGGTCCATCCACCCTGTCGTGCCTCCAGCAGTGGCTGGAAGCAGGTGGAGATGAACGCTGGGGATGAATTCCACAGCAGAACAGGCACCTGCCAAGTTTCCTCTCTTTTAAGCTTCTGGGGTTGTCTCCATCAGAGGTGTTTCCTCTGTGTTTGACAGGTCCCAGTGGGTTTATTTTCTGTGAATGTGTCTTGTTTGCCCTTGGAGCCTTGAGCACTTGGAGCGTCCGGGGGCTCCAGGGCTGGACTGTCCCTACAAGGAGCCTCCTCTTTTGGCTTTTTGGAACTTGCTTCCTGCTCGTTTCTCCAGATGCTCCCTGGTTCTGAAGGAGCAACACAACCCTCCTCTCCCTGCACATGTGGCTGCTGGCTCAGCCATTTCTTCCCCAGGGTGAGGGATCTGGTGTTCCCCAGTGGCTTCCCAGCGTGACGGGGGACACGAGGCTTCTCCAACATCTCTGCTGACGTGGCTGCTCCTGGGAAGGGATGAGTGAACGGATCCTGAATCCCAGCCCTCAGTGCCATGTTGTCTCTTTTCAGACGAAGAGGAGGACGGGAATGAAGACACCGTGGAGAAGATCGTGAAATGCATCCTGCAGAACGAAGGTGAGCACTTCCCTGGGCTGGCCCAGAGCCGTGCTGATGGCTTTGGCTGACGCATTCCCGTTTTTCCCTCTCTCTTCAGCAAATGCAGAGGCCCTCGAGGAGATGCTGGGGGACACTGAAGGGGACATGCCAGTGCCAGTGCCCAGGTGAGGTGAGCAGCCTGTGGCTGCTGCAGGGTGTGGGACAAGCAGCCTTTGGGTCTGGAGACTTTGCAGCCAGCCCCTTTCCACCTGGTACAAAGCATCTTCCCAACRAGAAGTCCTGCTCTCCTGAGGGTTTTGAGGAGTGCTTCACCCCACTGCCAAGTGGAATAGCTCTCCCTCATTCCCGTCCTCAGTGGAGGACCCCCCAGAGCTGCTGCTCCCGGGGCTTGCTGCAGCGGGGCCGCACCGTGGTCGGGATGTCTCCCCCGGGTAACGCGACCCCTCTCTCGTGTTGCAGCCTGTGTCCCCACAGCAGCAGCCAGGACGGGGGCCCGCCCCATCACCACACGGTGCACCTGGGCTCCACGCAGGCGCCCTGCATCCACTGCAGCAAGAAGAAGAAGCACCCGCTGCAGCGCCAGGGCCGCTCCAAGGAGGGCAAAGGCAGGATGCATCCTGGAGAGACCACCGTCTTCTCAGTGGGCAGGTACCRAAACGAGCTTTGCTGGACATTTCCCTGCTGCAATGAGCACCACGGGGTCTTCTCAATCCCCCTGTGCCTTCCACCTTGCCCGCTCGCCCCAGGCCAGGCTCCCTCTTGCTCTTCCCCGTTGAGACACACCAGCAGCAGCTCTGCAGCTGCAGCTCCCGAGGATCCAGGTGGTTCCTGCACCTGGAAATGCCTGTGGTGTGTGGCAGCACCGGTGGCCTCCCTCCTTCTCCGGGAAGGTGACTCAAGCTGGGTTTTCCTGCTGAGTCAGTGCTGGGCACAGCCSCAGGTCCGTGTCCTTGCAGAGCCCGCTGCTCCAGCTCCCTGCGAGCAGGGCCCTTGCTGCCCGACTGGGGGCTTTGGGGACCTCATTAGGAGGGGACAGCATGTCCCTGATACAAGTCACCACCTCCTCAGAATGAAAGAGTGGCKGTGCTGCTCCAGGTGCTGCCTCCAATCATGTCTGTAATTAGATGACATGGCAGGAATACAATAGGGGAGTGTTCCCGACACTTCCCACAAATGCTTCTCCAGTCCCCACCTGGTCTCACCTCAAGGGACTTCCTGAGCTTCCTGTGGTCTCTGTGTAGTCACCAACCTGTAGTACAGTCTGTAGGCTCGCCCAGGYTGCCCCATTCCCCGGCAGAAAGGTTTAGGAAAGTCTTCCAGGSCTTGGCTCCCTCGGGCTGTGGTGGCTGGGGCAGGGTGAGACGCAGCTGCTGGGCACTGCACGGCCACCCTGGTGAGACACAAAGCTCTGCCATGCTCGAATCCTGCAGCAGGTCTGCATTCAGGGCCTGAGCCTTGGTGAAGCTTCCTGTTGATGTCCAGAGAGACAGTCCTTTCATGGGAATGCTGAGCCAGAGGGGGCATGGAATCACAGAATGGTTTGGGTTGGAAGGGACCTCAAAGTTCCTTGTTCCAGCCCCTTCCCATTGGCAAGGGCACCTCCCGCTATCCCAGGTTGCTCCAAGCCCTGTCCAACCTGGCCTTGGACATTTCCAGGGATGGGGCAGCCACAGCTTCTCTGGGCAACCTGTGCCAGGGCCTCCCCACCCTCACAGGGAGAAATTCCTTCCCAATATCCCATCCAACCCTGCCCTCTGGCAGTGGGAAGCCATTCCCCCTTGTCCTGTCATGTGGATTTTTCCACCATCACAGGCGGGASCCTCAGCAGGGAGGTGAGCTGGGGCTTTATGGGGAGCTGGAGAGGCAGGGAGACCTCCTGGGCCTCCCCAGGCCGAATTCCAGCTCAGGGCACGTCCTCTGGACACTGGCAGCTCCTGGCTCCCTCTGTGCCCGTWGCTGTCCTTGGGGGTGGTGCCCTGGACCAGGGCTCTGCACAGTTGCATATTCACGGCTAATTCACTCCCTGGCTGGTGCCCAGCTCCATCCACTGCTCCRTGTCCTTTGTCTGTGCTCTTCCCGGTCTCCTCTCTCGCCTCCGAGTGCTGGACAAGATGGTCTCCGTTCCCAAAGCCAGCTTCCCTCAAATCTTGGTTTCCTCTCTCTAACCCTGTTATCCCACAGGGCAGTCATCCTGTTTCTCCAAGGCTTTGTTTTAAATCCCGAATCTCTTTGGTACAAGGTCCTGCTGCTGAGGGACCTGTGTGCCCGTGAGGTACAAAACCACCTCCACATTCTGCTTCTCCTTTCCAAGCTGGTTCCTTTGTTCTTCCAAATCCTGGATGACTTTTCCAGGACTGTCCTCGCCGTCTTATTTACGACAAAGATCTTGTAGTGCTTTTAACTCAAGACCGACCCTACAAGAAAAAGCTTTTTTAACTCTTTGGACCCACCCTTTGGACTAAAGACCCACCCTCAGGTCTTCTTTTCCTTCATTTTTGGTATTGTTTTTGCCTTGGATGCAGTAGTTGAAAGTCCAGCCCCCTCCTACATGGGCTGAGCCCTCGTCCTGGTAGGCACAGACTCGTCCCTGAGGAGTGGAAAGGATGGGAGCTGTGGGAGTCCATCAAGATCATTCGGGGCTGGAGTATGTGGCATGTGAGGAGGCTTTTTTAGCCTAAAAAAAGTTATGAAGGGAGGATCAAATTGTCCCCTAACACTTCCCAAAGGGTGGGCAGAGTTTAAATGTAGATGGAACAAGACTCCTCTCAGAGATGCACTGGGCAAGAGGCAATGGTAGTGAGTTGCAACAAGAGAAATCCAGAAAAGATGCAGGGAACAACTATTTCACCATGAAGTGCAGCCCTGAGATAGGGCCCTGAGGAGTGGAGGGACCTCCATGCTTGGAGATTTCCAMACCTGACTGGATGGGGCTCTGGACAAACTGCTGGAGGGTGGGAGGGGGTCCAGTTACGAGCAGCGGTCTGGACTGGAGACCTCCTGAGGGGTTTTTGCACCTAAATTGTTCTATTCTTCTGTGGCAATCGCGGTTATGTGATCTATACTCRTATGCTATAGGATGATTTACCACTTAGCTCCGTGCTTTCCCTACACCAGTTGTAGTCAGTGGCAGAGCTTGTCCACCAAAGCATCCGTGTGTGACCCTCTGTCCTCAGCCCCATCAGCCACAGTGAATCAAAAGCCTGAGGGATGCTGAGGAGGCAGCCAGCCAGGCCTCTCCTGCTTTCCCTCTCCAGCCAGAGGTTGGTTGTGTTACCTCTGGTGCTCCCTCCAGTCCTAACCCTTCCTGCTCTCTGAACCCGCTCCCGACTCTTCCAGGCTGACGCTGCTCCATGGCCTTACCAAGAATTGATCCTGCCCCTTGTGCCTCCTCCCTGGCTCCCTTCAGGACCAGAACATTCTTTGGTCTTCCCAAATCGCAGCGCTGGTGTCTTATCTCCAAAAATCTGGACAGACCTGAAAGGTCACGTTTGCTGCTGCTTGGCCTGACCTGAGCAGTGCTGTGGGAACCTCCTCTGGAGCTGGAGCATTTCTCTTCTCGCTCCTTCCAGTCCTGAGCAGCTTTCTGACCACGATGCTGAGGGGTTGGTGCTGTCCAYGGGCTGGGCTCCAGCCTGGGAGTGATCTCCTTCCACTCTGCCACCTCACCTTGCATCTGTTCTTATCTCTCGGACCTCTCTGCTCTTCCTTGGAAGGGCAGTGCTGCCGTGTGCTGTCTCTGTGACRGGATTGGGGTGCTGTGCCTGCTGAGGACTAGCTTCCCGTGGAGGAGATTTCCTGTCTGCTGGTCCAGCAGTGGCTGGCAGTGCTGGTGAGGAGGAGTCACGGTGTGAGTCACAACCAGCACAATCACCATGCAAACTTTCAGGCTTTGCTGACACATTACCCCTCACAGGCTGAGGGAAGTGGGGCTGTCCAGCCTGGAGAAGGGAAGGGTCCAGAGAGACCTTAGAGACCCTTCCRGTGCCTAAAGGGGCTCCAGGAATGCTGGAGAGGAACTTTGGACAAGAGCCTGGAGTGACAGGACAAGGGGGAATGGCTTCCCACTGCCAGAGGGCAGGGTTAGATGGGATATTGGGAAGGAATCAGTGGTGAGGTCCTGGCATAGACTGCCCCATCCCTGGAAGTGTCCAGSTTGGACAGGGCTTGGAGCARCCTGGGGTAGTGGGAGGTGTCCCTGCCCATGGYAGGGGGTGGCACTGGRTGATCTCTAAGGACCCTTCTGACCCCAGCCATTCCATGGATCAGTGACCCCTAACTCTCCTCTTCTCCCCATGTGCAATAATGCACCACCTCTGGTTACTAACACACCCTTTGGGGGTGTCAGACCAACTCCTGCACCAGTTCCCCCGCCTGTCCAGGAGCTCTGAGCTGTTACCTGCCCAYGGTGGAGCCTTGGTGAACCACCCAGGTACCATCTGTCCCTCCAGGGGATGGTGCAAAATGTGCTCTGGCAGATTTCAGCCAAGCAGCTCCTTCTTTCTTTGATCCCTGTACCCAGATCCCTGCCAAAGCCCTGTCCCTGCCCTCACTTAGGGCACGCTGTCGGCCAGGACGTGTCTCGGAGCATTTCCAACAGCCATGATCCATCCTGCTGCTGGGAGGGACAAGCTCTGCCCCAACCAAGATTGAACTTCCCATCCTTTTCTTTCTGTTTGTTTTGCTCAAAACAAAGGGAAAAACGAGCTGAAGTCAGTGGGGGCATGGCTCGAGTGTGGGGCTGAGTGGGTCTGAAAGGTTGGCGATCACGGCAGAGAGAGGAGATGCGGGGCTGGAGGCACAGGCGAGCCGGGAATACGGCTGGGACAGGAGGGAAAAGACAATTCTGATGCGTCCTGCCCCCATTCCAGGTTCCGCGTCACACACATCGGGAAGAAGCCCCCTCCGCAGGAGCAGCAGGACGGGGCCCTGCCCGCGGGCAGCCGGCAGCCCAGCACGGAGGAGCTGGAGCGCAGCAGCGAGCGGCTCCAGCGGGAGCGGGCTCCCAACGGGACTGTCCCCACGGGGGGGCTGCGCAACGGAGACGTCCAGAAGGCTCCCCAGAGCGGCAGAGGCGGCGAGCAGAGCGTCTCGGCCAGCCCGGCCCCCAACACCCCGGCCGGCTCCGGCACCCGTGACAGCGGGCGGGCGGGCTCGGSGCAGGATGCCGGCCCCGCTCCCGACAGCTCGGGCCGCCAGCAGAGGCTCCTGAGCCTGCCGGCGCTGGGAGGGTCGAGTCCCAGCATCCCGGGAGAGCTGGCCAAGGAGGGAGCCGGCATATGCCTGGAGGAGATAGTACTGGAGTCGGCAGACGAAGTGTCGGATATTCACGGGAGCCTGAGTCTGCAGGAACAGGCCGAGGAGTTGGGAAGAGACGACAGCAGCAGGAGAGCGGAGGAGGGGGGGCAGCAGGTATGTTGCTCCTCTTCCTGGTCCCCGCGGGCCCCTGGGCTGGAGGGGGATCGCTTTTTCCCRCCCGTTTTCCAGTGTCTGAGGCAGTGGAGTCACCGTGACAGGTCCCACCCTGCCGGGACCTGTGCTTCAGGGGCAGTGGGAGGTGCTGCACTCCTGCTGCTGGCTCCCCTCGGCAAGGGATGCGTTTTCCTTTGTGGCTGAGCTCTTTGGGGACATCCATTGGAATTTTGAGCAGGGGCAGCTCCGCTGCTACACATGGTGTCCCCAAAACCTCAGCCCCTGAGCCTCAACGGTGCCCAAAGTGGCCAGGGACAGATTCCCACAGGAGCCTTTCTTGCCTTGAAGGCCAGGAAATGGTGAAGCCAACTGGTCATTTCTTGGCTGTTTTTCCCTGCTCGGAGAGGAGGACAGCCCACCCTGCCTGGAGCTCCCAGCACCCTGACATCTCCCAATCTCCCACCTTGCTGGAGGGGTTAGAGAGCTCCAGGGGATTTGCTGCCTGGAACTGCCTCTGTGCTGTTACCACCGAGCAAATGAGGCTGCTGGTGGTGGTTCAGACCCCCAGCATTCCACTCACAGGCTCACGCCTTCATACATGGTTCTGCAGCTGGGGAAAGGTGATTTTCATGCAAGGGGGCTGGGAAAACACCCCTGTGTGATGGCAGCAGCTTCAAGAGCTGGCCTTGACTTGCCCCACAAAACCAGCACCATGGCACACGTGGCAAAGCCCTCGGAAGAAAAACGAAGCCAAATGCCTGGGTGAAATTCCAGGCATGCTTCAAAGCCAGGGAGATCCCCTGGGGCTGGTTCTGATGGAGCTCAGGGGCTGGGCACGGCACATGCCAGCAGCCCTTGGCAGGAGGTGGGATGGGGCAGGACTGGGCCAGCATGGGAGAGCCCTGGGAAAGGTGCCTGGCTGGATGCTGGATAAGGACAAAGCAGGATCCCACTGTGGTTACTGCTTCCCTCTGCTTTCTGGTGACCTGGCTGGAAGGTTTGAGCTGTTTCGTGGAGAGGGGCAGCCCGTGACAGCCAGGCAGGACAGAGCTGATGAGCTGCAGCCCTTGTCCGGAGACCTGGAGAGGTGGTGACAGGTTCTCCCATGTCCCATTAAACCTTGGGGATCCCTCTGATCCCTGGGGAAGCAGTTAGGTGCAGGGCAAGCCCAGGGACATGGTGATGTCTGTCCCCTCTGCAGTGCCAGGCTCTTGCCTCAGACASTGCACGTGGTGCTGGGGTGCTCCAGGACATGAGGTCCCAGGAGAATGGTGATGGGACCTCCCTGGGATGTTTGTCACGAAGCCCTGGTGCCACTTGAACCTTCCCCCATCCCCTCAGCCCCAGTCAGAGCCAGCACGGGGGTTGTTGGCTGCTGCTCGTCATGTCCTGCAGGCGCTGGGGAAGGGCAGACACGGGGCGTGGGCTGTAGTCGCTCCTGGAGACTCAGTGGGGTTCTGCCCACTGACCCACGGGTCACTGCTGTGGCCAAAGGAGACCCTCACCCCACGGGAGCACTGACAACCCTCCTCATCCACTTCCCTCCTCCATCCCGCAGGAGCCCAGGGCCGCGGAGCAGGACCGAAGACCGACGGTGTGACGTGAGTGCTGGTCCCCTGTCCCTGGGACAACGTCCGGGGCTTGGGGGAGGGCACCGGCAGTGTCCCTGCYCTGGTGGGTCCCAGCTTGGTGACGGACATGGAGAGAGGGGGAACCCCTTCTCCAGAGGGTTCCCAACGCTCGGGCAGGACCACAGGCGGTGATGCCGGGAAAGCCCCGTTAGCGGGCGGAGGGAGGTGCCGCGGGTGTGGGGACAAGCCCTATCCCGCCCCTCTCTCCACAGCTCCTCTCCGCTCCCGGCTGGAGCGTGGACGGGAGGCGCGCAGCCCCCGGACCCCGTGGCGGCTGGGGGCTCTGCCGTGGGGCAGCCGCGGGGCAGCCGGCCCCGGCCCCGGGTGGGCAGCTACGCGCTTGGCATGGCCGGAGCGACGCGCCGACGGCACCGACAACCGCGCTCGGCGCCAGACTTCATCCCATTGGCAATAGGTACCCGACTCCCACCCACCGCACCCGCCCCGGAGCCCCTCCCCCGGGAGACCCTCGGGCCTGGCAGGGGCAGGACGGCACCCGGAGCCCGCTGCCCGCCCGGCCCCCGCCGCCCCCCGGCTCCGGGGGAAGGACCAGAGGGGGCTGCAGCGAGGGGMAGGGATGGAGGCAGCGGCTCGAGCCCCCCCCCCGGGGCGGTGGGCAGCACCCCCCCGCCCACCCGGCACGTTCGGCACAGAGCACAGCCCCCCCGGGCACCCCTGCCACGCAGAGCGGGCACAGGCACAAATCCCGCACCGGCGGGGGACCCTGCAGGTCCCTGGGAGACGCTGGCGGAGAGAGGAGCTTCCAGCCCCATCCCGGCACAGGAGGGGCCGGAGCCCGGCCCTGGGGCAGGACGGCCCCGGCCAGGCCAGCGGGCAGCCCCGGGCCGCGCCAGCTTCGGTGTAACCGCCCTGTACATAGAGAGCTACGACCATTAAAGCTGCTGAACCCCTCGCCAGGGCCAACGGGATTTATTGGGAACAGCCCCCCCACGCCCACTCCTGCCTGTGGGGAGACGCTGTGGGGCTGGCAGGGTCCAGGGAGGAGCCCCCCAGGAACCAGGGCTGTGCTGGGGGCGCACGGGCGATGCCAGGCAGGAAGGGCAGAGGCAAGAGGGGGGTGAGATGGGGCCTGGCTGTGGCACTGGGCATCACAAAAAAGGGATTCTCTTTTGGGATGCAGGACCACTCTGCAAGCCGTGCTGGGCAGGATGCAGCCCCTGGAGAGACCAGCTCTGGGCACGGGGCAGCACCAGCTCCTGCTGCTGGGCCTGCGGCCTGTGGTGGTTTGCTCGGGTGAAGCTTTTTGGGGGGCAGGGAGGGCTGGGGGGGACCCACAGGGTCAGCTGAAGTGCAGCTCGGGGTCGGGCTCGGGGGCTCTGCCGGGCGGCGGGGGCGGCGCACGGAGCTGCGGAGAGAGGAGAGGGGAGGAGAGGGAGAGGTGCCAYGTGCTGAGGCCACTCGTCCCCCTTCAGACCCCCAAAAGCACACAGGTGGCTCCGTTACGGGAGGGCTGGGGCAGGTTTGGGGTCACAGCATCCCCGTGATGGGACTTACCGGCCGCAGGCGGGTGGCTGCCAGGTCCGGGGAGCTCTGCCCGCTGCCCGTGCCATCCTGCCGGCAACCTGGAAGGGCCCAGCAGCTCAGCCTGGCTTTGTGGGCCCCCCCAGCCCCCTTCCCAGTCCCCCCAGCACTCACCTCCCAGCGGCGTCTCAGGAGCGGGGCTGGGGACCAGGCTGGCCCCGGGTGCGAGGCCAGGAGGGGAGAAGGGTGGAGGGGACGGCGACGGCAGTTCCTGGGAAGACACAGCCAAGAGGGATGGGAACAGTGGGAACGGGGTCTTCACCCCAGCAAGCAGCTGGGGGGCTGCCCCATGCACAAGGACCCTCCTGTCACCGACCTGCTCAGCTGCACCCCGGGCCCCAGTGAGCTCCTCCACCACCAGGGAGGGGAAGACGCCGACGCGGCCGTCGAAGTCGCCGGTCCAGAAGCCATCGTCCACCTCCCCGGCGGCGCGGGGCAGCACCCGGATGATGGCCCCCTCGGGGAAACTCAGCTCCTCGGGGCTCTGCCCCTCGTAGTCGTACAGGGCTCGCACCAGCCAGGCTGTGGGGAAGTTGAGGAGGGGGATCAGCATACCCTAAGATCCCGTCCCCGTCCCTGGTGTGGGGGTGATATCTCAGCACCCACCTCCAGGCTCCAGCACCAGTTCTGCGGCCATGATGCTGGAGAGCTGGCGCTGCAAGGAAGAAGGTCCCGGGGGGCCGAGCCCGGCCCCCGACTCACACCCCAGGGACAGCAGGTACTTCTCGGGGACGTAGCCGACCTGCCCTGCCTTGTTCCGAGCCTGAGGGGGCGGAAACCACATGAACATCCCAGGCTCCAGAGTGGGGACAGCCTAGGGACCTCCAAAAGGTGTCCCCCAGCATTGAGGGGGGCTCAGCCTGCTCCCACCTTCACCCATTCCTCTGCGTCCCCGTCCTCGATGATCTCCAGCTCCTCGCCCTGGCTGATGGACAGCTCATCCGCCTGGCAGCCCTGCAGGAGATGGGGACAGAGTGGCAAAGGCTGAGGTGCCATCCCCGGGCTGGCAGGGTGAGGGCCGGGCAGGCAGGGGCCATACCTGGTAGCCAAAGATCACCCGGCAGGTGTAGGGGTAGGTGCGAGCGGCAGGCCCGGGCTCATCGTCCTCGTCCGGCTCATCGCTGTCCTCGTAGTCGTCGAACTCGGCCGGGTCCAGCCCCGTGGGGGTCTCCTCGCCTGTCCCCACCATGGCCCCTGCCAGCCAGGCGTCCACGTCCAGCCCTGCCGCCCGCAGCAGTGCCAGCCGTGCCTCGGCCTTCACTCGGCTCACCTGGGGACACCACACATTGTCAGCGTCCACGGCGACACCTACGGGGGGTCCCAACCCCACTGCCCCCACCCCCAGTGTGGTGGCCACACCCCAAGTGCAACATCACAGCCATCACCTCCCCGTCCCTGCATCCCCCACTCTGGGTGACAGACCTCACAGCCACCCCAAGCCCYCAGCTGGGGGACCCACCTCTGCCTTCCGGATGTTTTCCCTCGCTTCYTCCATCTGCCGCTCCACGGCCGCCGCTTCCGCCTCCGGCCCCTGCTGCCGCCTGGCCTCCAGCCGCTGCAGCACCTGGGTGGTGGCAGCTGGTCAGGGGCTGGAAAAGGCCCTCCTTGAGGCCCCTGGTGCTCCGCGGGGCAGGACAACACCCACCTCCTCGCTGTGCGCCCTGTTCTTGCGGTCCCGCGCCACCCGCGTGGCCCAGCGCCGCGCCTCCTTCTCCAGGCTGGCCCCGTCGTCTGCCGGCGGCAGCAGGCACACCTGGGCAAGGACACGGGGGTGACAAGGGTTTGGCTGTGCAGACCCACACCTTGCTGTAATCCCTGCCCCGCACCTACCTCCTCCACCCCGGCGAGCTGGAAGCGCTGCTCGGGGGCCAGGGAGAAGGCGGGGTGGTCCTGCAGGAAGAGGAGGAGGTCCTGCTCCCGGCACACCTGCAGCAGGGGAGCAATGTGGGGCCGGGGGGCTCACCTGCGCCCTCCTGTCCCACCCAGCCCCCGGGCCGGTGCCGTTACCCTTGCAGATGCCTCCACAATGCCCTGGAGCCAGTCCTGCGTGGCCCAGCAGGTCTCCACCTCCGTCTGGCTGGCGGCCGACAAGTGCTCCCGGAGCCGCTCATAGAGGTCCCCGTCCAGCGCCTGRGGAAAGCGGGTGGGAACCCCCCCAGCATTGCCACATCCCCCCTGGAGCGTCCCTGACCCCCAGGGCAGCCAGCCCTGACCCTGCACCTTGTGGGACCCTGCGGACGGGGCACGGGGGGGTCCGGGCAGCTCGTACCTGCATGGCTGCGGGCAGCTCCACGCGCCGGTAGTGCTCCAGGTGGGCAGTGGCAGACACCAGGGCGAAGCTGTACTCGTTCTGCACCCCCGCCAGCTGCCTCGAGTGCTCGGCCAGTCGCGCTGAGAACTGTGGGGATGGGGACAGCAGGGCTTGGTGATGGTGTGGGGTCCCCCTGTGTCCTCCTGCATCCACCTGCCTGGGGAGCCCGCCAGTCCCCCCTGCTGCTGACCTTGGCACTGAGCTTTTGCAGGCTGGCCTTGGTGTGAAATATCCGCCGGTCGCTCTTCCGGAGGCTGGGGAGGACAGGAGAGGGACGTGAGACCACCCCACAGCCACAGCAGCCGCCCCGGCCCCGTGCCCCCCACTCACCGCGCCTCCACATCGGCCGCCTTGTCCTTGGCCACCTCGCTGCTCCTCTGGAGGTGGCTGAACTGCTTCTTCGCCTTGTCCAGCTCCTTCACCGTCTCCAGCAGCTCCGCCTGCGCCTTCTGCAGCCGCTCCATGCCCTGCGGGGAGTGTCAGCCGGGGGGGACAGCTGTCCCCACCGCCCGGGCACAGGGGACGTGCGCTCGCCCCGGTACCTTCTTGAGCGTCCTCTCCTTGGAGAGGCGGGCGGTGCGGGCGGCCTCGGCGGCCAGGGCGCGGTAGCTCTCGGCGGCGGTGACACGGAGCTGCCCGGCGTGCGCCGTCCCCTCGATGACGCCCTTCCACACGGCGGCCGCGCTCCTGCGGGCACGGGGGTCACACAGGGCAGGGTACTCCCTGCCCCTCGCCAGGTTTTGGGAACGCCTGGCGGGACCGCCAGCACCCCCAGTCCCGGTGGGTCCCTCCGAGTTGGGCACCACACCACTGGGGACATCCCACCCCGAGCGGCATCCCTGGGCCACCCAAACCTTGGTTGGCATTAGGCACCTCGCAGCTGGGAGGGCCATGGGCAGGCACAGCCAGCCCCWGCCGCTCGTCCCCACCCCTGTCCCCGTCCCCAGCCCACCTGGAGTCGCCGGCCTCGCCGCGGCCCCGCTGCCAGTCTCTCTTCACGAACTGGCTCGCCAGCCTCTGCAGCGCCTGCGGACAGACCCGGCATCACCGGCACTYCCCGACCCTGCCGAGCACCCCAGCACCCACCATCCTGCTCCGGGACCAAAACTGGGCTCCCCCAGCCCGGCTGCCCACCCCATGGGCCTGGGGACACACAGATGTCCCCTCAGCACTGGGGCACACATATCCTCAGTGGCTCGGTGTCAGCAGGAATCCTATCGTGCTCCCCATGAGAAAACCTTTTTGGGGAGCAGCCACCACAATGAAAGGACCCCCCCACTGTGGCTTTCGGGACAGAGGACCTGCAAGGGGACACCAGCAAGGGACCCTGGCTACAGAGATGGAGTAGATGAGCCCCCAGCAAAGCCAAGCACAGTGAGACCCCAACCCTGGGGGACAGTGCCCCCCAGCCTGGGGGGTGTGAGGGAGGAGGGTGGCACGATGACCAGCTGCAGGAAGGGGGCACACAAGTCTGCTGCAGTATGTCCCCAAGGGATGCTGCAGGGACATCTCCCAGCAAAACCAAGTTCTGACATTTCAGAGCAGCGCCCTGCGATGACCCAGCAGACAGCAGAGCCCAGCAGTTTCCTCCCCTCACAAGGTTGTCCCTCCAGGCTCCCAAAACACCCAAGGCTGGGGCCATGCTGTGCTCAGCAAAGCCCCCAGTGGGTGCTGAACGTGTTGGGGTCCTCCCGGCAGGGAGATGCTGTGTCCATCTGCCGCCACCCTCCGGGGCCAGCCCGGAGCAGCCACACTCGGATAATTTCCGAGGCTGCCTATCCCCTGCGTGGGGCCGTGTCCAGCTCCTACCCCACACAGGCAGGATGGGGCCCGGGGCTCCCCAGGACATCGGTCCTGA
The DNA here is from genome assembly GCA_018881555.1 of Amblyornis subalaris. NCBI lineage: Eukaryota > Metazoa > Chordata > Aves > Passeriformes > Ptilonorhynchidae > Amblyornis > Amblyornis subalaris. The sequence goes on from JACAXG010000120.1 coordinate 203,490, forward strand.
GTCTGGCGGCACCTCCTTACCTGCCCGTACTCCCTGTCGATGGTGGCCCTCTGCTTGCTGTAGGACCTGGGGGGAGAGGGGACGTGGGGCAGGCAAGGACACACAGAGAGGGGCAGGGATGGGCCAGCCCTGCCATCACCTCCTGCCACCATCCCCCTGTCATCGCCCCCTTGCCGTCACCCCCTGCCACCATCCTGTCCCCATCAGGCCACCTCAGCGTCTGACGGAGCCCATGACCTCGAGGTGACAGGCTCAAGGTGAGCCATGCCCGGCCCCTGGCCCACCCCTGCAATAAGCTGCCCGGTCTCAGCTTGGGGACACACACACACACCAGTGGGATGAGCTGCCCGGTCTCAGCTCGACCCGGGTGTCACACACACCAGTGGGATGAGCTGTCTGGTCTCAGCTTGGGGACACACACACCAGTGGGACGAGCCGCCCGGTCTCAGCTGGACACGGGTGTCACACACACGCGTGGGGCCCTACCTGATGTCCTCCAGCAGCTCGGCGTCCCGCTGCTGCTTGCTCTGCAGGCCCGACAGCTGCTCCAGGAGATGGACGCGCAGCTCCTGGGTGAGCTTCACCTGCGGGACGGCCCCGCTCAGCCCCGGGGCCGCCGCGGCGCCGGCCGGGATGGGGAGCGGGGTGGGATGCGGGGACGCGCTGCCCCCCCGGCCCGGGTACCGGTCCCCACCGCCCCCCGCTCCTGGCTGCCACCCAGCCGCGGCCCCGCTCCCCCAGCCCCGGTGAGGCTCCGCCGGGGCGAGTCCCGGTGGCGGCTGCAGGACACGGCGGCGAGGGAGGACGCGGTCGCGGTGACCCGCCCCGCGGCCCGGCCCGGCCCCGCGCYCACCTTGCGCGGCGGCGGCTGCATGGCTGCGCTGCGCCGCTCCCGTCCTGATCCTGATCCCGATCCCGGTCCCAGTCCCGGTCCCCGGTCCCCGATCGCCGCCGCCCAGAGCCGCGTGTGCCCAGCCCGGAACTGCCGGGCCGGCCCCGCCCCGCGCCCGCCAGGCCCCGCCCACCCAGACAGCGCCCCTGGACAGGCCCCGCCCCCGAATGGGCCACGCCCCCAATCCCGTTACCGCGACGGGCTGGAGAAGCTCCGCCCACCGCGGCAAACAAGCCCCGCCCCTCGGGGGCTGCAGCGCCGCCTAGCGGTCGGTCTGCACGTGTGGGCGGGGCGATGGGACACGGACGGGGACACGGGGACACGTGGGACATGGGGAGGCAGGAGGAGGGAGACATGGGACATGGGGACACAGGGACGTGGGGACACCGGGAAATAGGAAGACAGGGACACAGGGACACGGGAAGACATGGATATCGGAGGCAAGGACATGGGGACATGGGGAGGCAGGAGGAGGGAGACATGGGACATAAGGACACAGGGACGTGAGAACACCGGGAAGCAGGAGGATGTGAAGACATGGGGAAACAAGGATGTGAGGACACGGGGACATAGGGAGACACGGGCATGGGCATATGGGAAGACAAGAACATGGGGACACAGCGATATGTGACACAGGGACATGGGAACACACAGATGGGGAGACAGGGCCGTGGGAACACACGGATGCGGGAGGCAGGGACACGGGAATGTGGACACAAGGAGGCAGGAGGACAAGGACATGGGTAACATAGGGACACAGGGATGTGAGAGATGGGGATGTGGGGACACAGGGTCACAGGGAAGTGGGGTGATGGGGAGCACTGGGTTCCATGCCCTTGAGCAGGGGGACATGGGGAGTGCTGGGGCACATGGCACTGAGATCACTGGGGACCAAGTCCTTGTGCATGAGGACGCACAGGGCACTGGTCCTGGGATGTGGGGACACATGGGGTGCTGGGGCTCTGGTCCYGGGTTGTGGGGACATGTGGGACAGTGAGGCCACAGCCCAAAGCACAGGGACGTGTRAGGTCCCACATTCCCTGGAGGACACAGAATTCCTGGCTTGGCAGGACCCTGGCATGGAGACATGGGCACAGTGCTGAGCAGTGGCATTCTGTGGCGAAGATGGGGAATCATGAGGGGTCCCCAGCCAGTCCTTGTCCTGTCTGTCCCCCGTCCCTCTGTCCCTCTGTCCCCCTTCCAACCCTCTGCCATCCCCTCCATCTCTTGCTTCTCTTTCTGTTCTGGTTTTTCTCTGTGGTTCCTGCAGAGCTCGTGGCTCTGCCCACTGTGCCATTTGTCCCCTTCTTTCCCTTTCCGTGACATTTTTGCGGTTGGCTGCACGTGTCCTGGTTCCCCTGGTGCGTGATGATGCACAAGGCTGGGCTGGGGATGTGTCACCGAGTCTGTTATTCCCCTCCTTGGCTGGGAAAACGGACCGGGGGCCACCTAGTGCCCACTATGGTGACAAGAAGGGGACAATGCAGGGCGGCCCCATCTCCATGAAGCCCTGTGACACCAGCTTGTGACAGCAGCTTGTCAGCCTGACCCTGGCGATGGACCCCTGGGGATGTCTGATCCTGGCAGGGCTGGGCAGGCAGGATGCCCTGCGCCCCGGGGGTACTGCAGTGGGGCAGGGGCACACATCACCGGGCTGGAGGCCGGCTGCCACCTTCCTGTCCCACACACGGGGCACAAACAGCTCCATCTTCCCACTGCGCTTCTCAACCGTCTGCCTCCAACTGCCTCTCGCCTGCTTCCTCCTCCCCGCAGCGTGCGGTTGTGTGCCGGCGGCTGGAAATCACCGTGGCCTCCGTGGTGTGCCCCAGACGCTCGGCGGTGGGGACCAGCAGCGGTCGCCTCGTTCTCYGGTCTGGCTGCACGCACCGCGGGGCTGTGGGCAGGGCACGGCGTGACGTGGTGGGGACGAGGGAAGGGACTGGTGACGGTCCCGCCGCGGGGACAGCCCTGTGCCATTGGCGCAGCCCCGGCTGGCACGGCGGCCGCTCCGCAGAGATGTCCCGGCCGGTGCTGTCACCCGCTGCTGCCTGTGTCACCGTCCTGCTCGGCTGCGCCTGGCTCTGCTGTGCCTCCCAGCCCTCCCCGAGTAAGTGCCTTGGTGGGTCTGGGGCTGATGAGGTAGGGTGGGGGGACTCGCTGGGACACCCCAATATCACGTCCCACGAYGCTTGGACGGGTTGGGTGTCACGGGGAGAGCTTGGGGCACTGCTCTGCTGCCTTCCCTCGGTGTCCACATCGCAAATCTGAGCGAACACCTGAAACCCAGCCAGCATTTCCCCTTTCGGCAGCAAAATTCAGGTTACTGCTCTCGTAACCCGAATATTCCATCCCCTGGATGTGGAGAGGCRGCAGAGGTTGTGGGAAACCCCTTGGATACAGCTGAAGCCCCCCATGGTAGGATGTTCTCGGACCACCCAGATGGAACGTCTGGAGCTGGGGGTGACGTGCAGGGAGCAGAGCCTGGCTGGGTTTTTTGAGCAATCCGAAAAAGGGATTTGATCCGGAGTTGTTTGTCTGGTGTTCCTGTTCTTCACTTTTGCTCTTCGCACGCAGGGAAAATCCCCCGACCGCAGGGAGACGGGGAGATCGCCCTGGCTGCGGCAGGAGCTGAGCTGGGGGCTGGCTGGGACTATCCCAGCCCTGCGCTGCCYTGGGTTTCCCACCTGCCCTTCTGATCCCCTTGTGCTGGGCTCGGTAGGACGAGGGACGTTGGCAGAGCCAGGGATGGGGGAGCAGAGCCCGTCCGGGCTCAGGGCAGGGCACCCAAGGGGGCTGGCAGCGCTGCGGTGGTGGCTGGCACAGGATGTGGCCCAGCTCTGCGCAGCAGGGTGTGGGGGGCTCCTCTGTCAGAGCTGCCTCTGCTGTGGGGCAGGGAGATGTCACCTCCTGCGTTTGCCGGCGGCTCTGCAGGGAGGGGTGACGGCTCCTGCGTGATCCCGGCTGGGAAGGGTCAGTGGGAGGGGGCTCTGGGCCGAGCCTGATGCCTCGTGTCCCCCGCAGAGCCTGTCAAATGGCGATCCCTGATCCGCCTCACTCCCCAGGAGAAGAACATGTGCTCCGAGGCCTCCGAGGAAGCTTTCCTCAACGGCACCCTCAGCACCCGCCTCCTGCCTGCCCTCTACTCCCTGGTCCTGCTCGTGGGGCTGCCAGCCAACACTCTGGCCTGCTGGGTCCTGGCCACCAACTTCAGGAGGTGCTCCAGCACCCTCTTCCTGCTCAACCTGGCCGGGGCCGACCTGCTCTTTGTCCTCCTGCTGCCCTTCAAGATCTCTTACCACCTCCTGGGCAACCACTGGCTCTTTGGGGACTACCTGTGCCGCACCATGGTGGCCTTCTTCTACGGGAACATGTACAGCTCCATCCTCTTCCTCACCTGCATCGGCCTGGAGCGCTACATCTCCGTGGTRCACCCGTTCCTGTGGAAGGGCTCCAGCTGGACGAGGGGCAAGGTGGGCATCTGTGTGGGCATCTGGCTGCTGGTGGGGCTGGGCATGAGCCCTCTGCTTCTGCACTCCCACACACACGATATCCCCGGCCTGAACATCACGACGTGCCACGAYGTGCTAGATAAGGAAACCCACAGGTTCTTCGCCTACTATTTCCTGTCCCTGGTGGGGCTGGGCTTTGGCCTGCCTTTCGTGCTCATGACCATCTCCTACAGCTGCATCCTGGCCCGGCTGCTGGCCAAGGGAGGGAGCCACAGGCGGGTGGTGCGTGTCCTGGCCCTGGTGCTCCTGGTCTTCATCCTCTGCTTCACCCCCAGCAACGTGCTGCTCTTCATCCACTACCTGCTGCAGCCCACGGGCTGCAACAACGGCACCTACGTCTCCTACGCCCTGGCCCTGGTGCTCAGCGCCTGCAACAACTGCTTTGATCCCTTCATCTACTTCTACGTGTCCCGGGATTTTCGGGGCTGGGTGCGGGATGCAGGGGGCCGCTGCCTGCGGGGGCTCGAGGCCTCGTCGGGCAGGTCCACGGAGAAGACAGCCCTGCCCCTGCGGTCCAGCGGGCAGAGCCAGGAGTGCCAGGCCGTGTCCCCCTGCCCCGGGGAGGGGGGATCCTGAAGTGTGCCCACCACCAAGGGCTGGCAATAGACTTGGACAGAAAATCCCGCCTGGATCTGAGGTTCTTGAGGACTTTGCCCCAGTTTTGCTCCTCTGATGACACCAGTGCTGCCAATCCCGTGGGTCCCCCAGCTGGGTGCCTGGCACCCCAATGTCCCCACATGCCAGACCCCAGCATCCCTCATCGCTCCTCCTGCAGTGACCAAACCCTCCGGAGTACAAATAAACCTTTATTTCTCCCTGCCGGTGGCAGGAATAGGTACAAACACCCTCGCTGAGGAGGGGCTGCCCTCCAKTGCCAGGACTACATGCCAGGCACACACGGCCAGCCCCGCTCCTGTTTCTTCCCCCCAAAATATGCCACAGTAGATGCAAGAAGGGAAGGGAGCATGGCTTGGGTGTCCTGGCCCTGCCCCACGGGCCCTGTGCTGGAGAGGGACATGCTGTGTTCCCCCGTGGCCTCCTGCCTGGCACGGTGCTGTGCTGCCAAAACACGCAGGCACCACGTTCCCACTATTATTTTCCCCTTTTCCTGCTTCCATCRGTGCTGGGCTCGATGACGGATGTGCCACCCACGAGCAAGAGCACACGTGGCAGCACCCCCAGCCCTCATGAGGGGGTACCAGGGCTCCACATCCTGGTCCCCACAGTCCCTTGGGTTCCTGATCCCAGCCTGGCTCTGGGATGAGGAGGAGGAGGAGGGTGGGGCTTCCATGATGTGGGAGCGTGGGGTACCCATCGTCTCTGCCACCGGGGTACCCATCGCCGCTGCCACCGGGCACGACTTGACCCCCAGGCCGGTGGCCACCCCTTTGGCACAGCGGGTCACGTCACCGGCTGGCCCGGCCCCGGGGGTTGCCCGTCGCTCTTCCTGAGGATGACGCTGCTCAGCTCCTGGATGAGTTTGTCGTTRATGGGCGAGGGAGGCTGCAAGCTCCTCTTCCTGGGCAGCTCCAGGGAGGTCTCTGCCGTGGGACTGCTCCCCGGCGTGGCTGCCTGCTCCCAGTCCCCACCCAGCACCAGGGAAGGCTCCACGTTCCTCTCCAGAGAGGATGTTTTGGTGGGTCTGAGCCCCGGGCTTGGAGCTTTGTTGCTCTCCAGGTTCAAGCCCCTTTCGAGGGACACGGCTTTGGTGACAGAGGGACCTGCCACCCTCTGGGGCGGGCTGGCGGGCAGCGAGGAGCGCAGGGCCGTGGCCGGGGGCTGCTCAGGGAACGGGGATGGCTTCTTGGACCTGTCCACGGGGGGCACGGCCGCCAGCTCTGCCAGCAGCCCCTGCCCCAGATCCAGCGCCGCCAGCTCGGGGAAGTTCCCCACCTCCTCGTACACAGGATCAGCGTCYGCCTCCTTCTCCTGCTGCTCCTCCAGGGAGTCCTGGTGGACCTTCATGGGCTGGGGAGGGCAGGGGTCAGGGTGAGGGGCACTGTCYGCACTGCTCAGCTGTGCCCCTCTGTCCCCCTCACCCTGCCCTCCCTGCACTGCCTGGGGATCCTTGTCCCTCGCCAYGGGGCCGATACCTGCAGGGGACCCACCCTCCACCAGGTCCMTGGGCTCTGGCAGTGCCGCCCTTTYCTCCCTGKCACTGATGGAGGGAGTGTTTTGGTCCCTGCCCAGGCATGGTCCACTCCCCCAGCCCAGCACCCCTTGGCGGAGGGGTCCAGGGTGGGGAGGGCAGGTGGATGCCCACGCAGAGCMCAAAGCCCGGTGAGATGAGGCACAGCCAGGTGGCTTTGTGGAAATAACCTGATGATGAGGAGCACCTAAACCTGTTTCCTCACATCTCTTACGTCGATCCCTATGGGCAATGTGTTCCCAGCGGGAGACGCCCTGGGAACTGGGCTGAACAGTTGTGGTCTTGCCCACACCGGGACCATGCAGGGACCCCCATCCCTGGGTATGGGACACGCAGAGCGATGGGCACCCCCACGTGGGCACATCGAGTGCAGGTGGGATGCTGCAGGACAGCCCTGGCACAGTGCAAAGCCAGCAGCGGACGCTCCACGCGTGCAGGTACTTACAAAGAACATGGACAAAGTCCTTCGCGTGTGCAGGCGGCGCTGGAAACAGAGGAGACGGACGGGGGTAAGCACGGACAGCGCGGAGCGGGGCCACGGCTGCCCGGGCGGGCAGGAGGGGCAGGGGGTGCAGGACCCTGCGGGCACGGAGAGCTGCCACGGGCACGGACACGAGCACAGCACACAGCACACAGCACGCACGCCACGGAGCACAGGGACACACACCGCAGCACCCATCGCTTCCAGGCGGAGCGTGCCCATAGGCTCGGGACGATGCAGGAGCACGCACGGGCAGGGGGAGCTGAGGGGCTTTACCAAGGTCTGGTTGGCAGAGAGCATGGTGGCGTCGGTGCTGTCCCCGTGCAGGGGCACCAGCGGCATCGTCCCGAATTTCTGCTTGGCGAGGTCGGAGGAGGAGCGCCGGCGCAGCACCACGGGGCGCAGGTCGTCGTGCTGTGCACAGGGACRGGGTGGGGAYGGGGGTCATGCCCTGCCAGCCCYGCCCCAGCCCTGCCCGGCTGGGTGGCACGACCAGCCCGCACCCACCTGAGCCTTGAGGATGCTGGTGGTCCAGTCCCACAGCTCAGCCTGCCCTGAGCACACCAGGTACCTGCGGAGGAAATATCAGGGAAGCTGCCATGGAGCAGGGCCAGTGGGGCCCATGTCCCCTTGTCACCTTGTCTGTGAGCCTGGGACTCTCAGGCCCATCTACACCCCACGGGGCTGCACCTCTGAAACTCTCTGCATGCCCAAATTGCTGCTTCAGGGCAGGGTGAGAGCTTTTTGGGCACCCAGCATCTCCCAGGGGTGCAGGTGTGGGTGGGGAGGTAGGGAGGGTGTCCCATGGGTTGCCCCTGGAGCCTGGCTCCCACCCTGTGCCAGGGAACACGTGGCCCCACCACTCTGCCTCCCGAGTGCCCCAGCTCTGCCCTGACCCCAGGGCCTTGTAGCACTGCAGGCTGTCCCACTCCCAGCAAAACCGGGGCCAGATCTCGACCTCCCCCAGCGCCAGGACGGCAGGGACAGGTACTCACAGCTGCTGCTTGTCCAGGGTCAGCGTGAAGCCCCACCTGGAAAGGAAGACGAGGCTGTGGGGCAGCACTGCCACACTCAGACACAGCCTGGGGTCTGTGGGCAGTGGGCTGAGCTCGCCCCACGGGCACAGGCTTGTCACAGCTTTGGGTCCAGGTGGAGCCTGGTGTGCTCCAGCAGCTGGGTTTGTGTGCCAGGAGCAGGGACTGAGGGATGCAAGCCCCAGTGCCACGTCACGGAAGGTGCCACTTACTGGGCTGGTGGCTTCAGCTTCTTCTTGATGCCCATGTAAACCTTGGCTGCGTCCAGGGGCCACTCACGCTCCGGCCTGGCACTCTGGGGAAGGAGACCCAGTGGCTCAGCCCAGCTTGGTGCCAGCCTCCCTGCCAGGAGGACAGCCACCACCGTGCCACCGCTGTCCCCAGGCTCCTCCTCCCTCCCTGCCTCCCCTCCCACCCTCGGGGCTCGGGTCCCTCCCGGAGCTTCCCCTGGGTACCCTCTTCTCCTTGAGCAGCAGCAGCCTCCGGTCCCGGATGACGAAGTAGCGCTCCTGGAACTTGTTCCCCAGCAGCTTGGGGGGCTCCTCGCGGCATTTCAGCAGCCCACACTTGGGGGTCTCACGCTTGGCACCTGCCCAGCRTGGGGAGAGGAGCGTCAGGGTATTGCAGGGGGATCCCAGTGTGGGTCTCGGGGATGTGCCCCTATGGCTGCAGGGCAGTGACCAGGGCAAAGCAGGGCTCAGGCAGAGCTGTCCCCGCTGGGGACACGCCGAGGGGCTGGGACCCTTTGTGATGGCCTTACCTGTGAAGAGGCAGCTGCCCTCGCCGATGGGGACCTTCCTCACCAGCAGGTACGCGGCGCTGGGCTCCGGGAGCTTGCACCACTGCAGAGCCTGCTCCAGCACCTTCTCCTTGGGGTGCAGGGGCCGCTCTGGGGACGCAGGGACACCGTCACCACTGCGTCCCCTTCCCTGTGCCAGTCCCTGTCCCTTCTGCTGCCCCCACACCCCACAGCTCCCCCTCACCATCCCCCTGTGCCTTCCCCCCGTGCTCACCCAGCTCCCCGTTCTCCAGCGCCTCGAAGGTCAGCCAGATGTCCAGGCTGGCCGCCACGTTGCGCATCTCCAGCACCTGGTTGGTGAGTTCCTCYGCCGTCATCGTGGGGGACACCTGGGGCCGGACACACGGGCAGCTGCGGTGGGTGGTGCAGGGTGGGTCCCAGGGACGCCAGGAGCCTGCGTCCCCCCTCACTCCTCCGGCACAGCCCTCCTTTGGGACTCACCTTCAGCGTGACGCAGCGGTCGGGCACCTTCTGCTCCAGGTAAACCTCGATGATGAGGTCCCCTGCCTGGGAGAGCTGCGGGAAGAGGGGTGGCATGGGTGCAGGGTGCTGAGCACATCCCACCTTCCCAGGGGCTGGCAGTGGTGTCCCGGGAAGCTGGGGCTGCTTCTACCCTGGGCAGGAGCCTCAAGGGGATGGGCAAACGGGGGACAAGTGAGGGAAGGTCCTTTCCAAAGTATCTGATGTGGGGCCGTGGGGACCCAGGGCGGGCAGCTGGGCGTGTCCCCATCCTCCAGTCAGTCCCACCAGCCCGGAGTCCCTGATGAGGTGGGGGCCAGAAAACACATCCCAGTACCTGGGTGTCCTTCCAGGTGGTGATCAGACTGTTCTCCAGATCCATCTGGGATACCTGGTCCTCGTCRATCTGCCAGAGGAAGGGCGCACAGGGTCAGTGTGGAGAGGGATACGGCTTCAGGACACAGGGCCAGGATGGAGGGATGCAGGGGGAGGCGGGGGTGGGCAGGATGTGGGCATCCAAGGGGAGATGGACAGAGCACGGAGGGGGCAGCAGGCCCCTGCTTACGTTGAAGATGCTGACGTAGTTGTCGATGAGATCTTCCATCACCTTGACCTCGTGCTCCCCTTTGCCGTCGGTCTGGAAGAGGCTGGGTGCGAAGAGCAGCGACAGGTTCTTGGTGCTCATCTGGTTGAGGTCTGCACATTTCTGCACCCTGGCACGAGGAGCACAGGGGTCAGGGGCTGGGCCTGCGCAGGGTGGGGTTTCAGCCCCAGCCACCCTCCTCTGCCTCATACAAACTCCCCTGAAACTCAGCCCGGATCTCCAGAGCCCCTCAGCACTGGGAACTTCAAACTGGGCAGTTCCTGTTTCGAGAACTTCCTGCTGCCATCAAACCAGACAACAGCCCTGCCTCAGACTCTGAGTCAGGGATGGGAATTCAGTGTTTCCCGTCTTTTTGGGGCACTGGGTGAAGTTTACATCGTAGTGGGTGGTGTTCCCTAGTCCCAAACCTCTGATCACTCCCCCTTGCTGCAGGATGACTTCGGGAACATTCGAGGTGTCCCACACATGTCCCAGCACCAGCTGCAGGTCTGGTGGAGCAGGGCATGGGAATGGGGCTCTTCCTGTCTCTTAGGGATAGGAGCCAGCATTCCCTGGGCAGCAGGGAGACCCCACAACGCTGGCTGGACCTGCAGGGAGGTCCCCACTGACCGGTAGAGGTGCCCGATGAGCGCAGCCAGCGTCTTGTGGTTGAGGCGAGGCAGGCGGTGGATGAGCTCCTTGTACCGCTCCAAGCGCTGYGGCTTCGAGGAGATGCCTGGAGGGAGGAGAACCAGATCCTTGCCGAGCCCAGCAGATCCAGAGACGACCCGGCACCAAGGCTGGCACCAGGATCCTGCCCTGAGGGGCACCGGCCCCGACAAACCCAGCGTGGGAGCAGGGCTGGGTGCAGGAGGTACCTGCAGCCTCCTTCCACTGCGGGTGCAGCTCCAGGGTGAAGATGGGATCTTCCAGCTCCCGGAAGAACCTCTTCAGCACGTCRGTGACGTCCTCGATGAAGTTGTCGCTGATGCGCAGCTTGACGTTGCGGGCGTCCCGCCGGAACTCCTCCATCAGTACCTTGATCCGGGACTTGGCTCCGTTCTTGCGGTAGATCCCYTCGTGCCGCAGCCCTGGGACGGGGACACGGGGTCACAGGGGCCCGGTCCCGCTCGGAGAATCCCCAGTGGAGCCGGCGGCCCCGGAGCGGTGCCTCCCGAGGTGTCGGCGGATGCTCCGGCTGGGCTCACCGTACTGGGTGATGAAGGCGATGCAGGAGTCCACGATGATGGGGATGTCCCCGCGGCTCAGCTGCTGGTCCCGCAGCGCATTGCCCCGGCCCCCTGCCGACGCCTGGATGTCGCTGTACCACGCGGCCGAGTCCGCCCGCGACAAGCCCTGCAGGTAAAACGTCCTGAGAGCAACAAGGGCAGAGAAGAGGGAATGAGGGTCGTGACAGGGGCAGCTCACCCCCTCCTGCCTGCCACGGGGAGCAAGGGCCAGCCGGGCTGAGCCCGGGGACACCCTACCCCACCAAAACACCCCTGCAAGCCCCTTGGTCGCAGCCGTGCTGCCCCAGTAACAGCCCCACCATGGATTTGGGATCAGCATGGCCCATACATGAGTGGCTTTGCCCCAGCCAGCCTGCTGAGGTTGCTCGGCTCATTCCCCATCATCCCCCGGTCAGGACTCACCTCCCCATCTCTACCAGGATCAGCAGCTCCTTCTTCTCTGGGGTTTCTGTTGGGGGAACCAGACCTGCATTGGGGCGAGACGTGGAGGAGTCAGAGCCGTGCACGGCCACCCACCCCGCGGTGCCTGTCCCGGGCTGTGACTCACTGAGCTCCTGCAGCCGCCGCAGGTTGATGCTGTCCTCGGCCCCGTCCTCCTCGGCGGGGCAGATGAAGAGGTGGCCCTTCTGCAGGATGAAGAAGGCCTGCTGCCACCTCTCGGGGTTCAGCATGCACTTGTAGCGCAGCTGGCCCACGCGCTGGAACTCGTAGCCCAGCAGGCAGTGACAGCTCACGGGCGTGAACCACTGTGGGAGGGAGCAAGAGGTGAGCTGGGTGAAGACAGGGCTCGACCCCCAAGGGCTGACCCCCACGGAGATGGGGGCGGGTCACCAGGGAGGATGGGAGCCCCTGGAAAAGGAAAGGTGCTCCCCAGAGCAGATGAAGAACGGGGGGACATACTGGGTTGTTCTGGCTCACCTTGCCGATGGCACTGGCCCAGCCTTGCAGCGTTTCGGGCCCATCCGTTCCCAGCTGCTGCACTTTCTCCCCAGTGAGGAAGAGCTCGAGGGTGAAGCGAAACCTGCAGAGGATGAACCAGCCCATCAGGGCAGCCCTGCCCCTGTCCCCACAGCCAGAGCAGACACTGCAGCCAGCAGGGAGCCCGGCCCCGCTCTCCGTGTGCCCCAGGCTCTCTGGGCACGCCTGGGGGTACCTTTCGGTGGGGCCGGGGCTGGTGAGCGCCTGGTGGGCTCTGCTGACCCCCAGGGAGATGAGGTCCCCGCTCTCAATGTGGCCCAGGGGCTCGGTGCATTTCTCGGTCTCAAAGAAGAGCAGGGCTCTCTCCAGGGAGCACCACATGCGCTGGAAGTCTGTGGGGACGGCGGGGGGTCAGCGGCACTGGGGTGGGCACCCCGCTGGCTGCCCTCCCGCGCTCCCCACACTCACCCTCTTTGCTCTTCCTGGCCCCTGGGAGCTTCGCGGGGGCCGTGGCCCGGTACAGGTACCCGCTGTGTGTCACTGGCTGGGTGATCTCGTTGTAGACGCCCTCCGGACCCGGGTCCCGTGCGCGGGGGCTCCCTGTGGGACAGGGCACTGAGGGGGGGTGGGAGCAGGCACCCAGCATTTTGGGTACCAGAGGGAGACCCCACTCGTGCAGGTGGAGGCAATGGGGTGTGCAGGCATGGGGTTCCCTGAACARGGACTCCAGAGGTTCCTGCTGCCTTGCCCCACCCTCAACAGGRGGCAGGCAGGTCCCCCAGGCAGCCAAAGCACCTGATGATGCCCTGGCTGTCCCCAGCCTTGGGGCATGGTAGGAGGGGCAGGGAAGGGAGGAAGCTCCCCCATGACAGCCAGATGGGGCTCGAGGGTCCTCATTACCTGACAGGTTCCGGGGCCTTTTGCTCTCTGGTGCCCACCAAAGCTCGGCCCCCGGGGCCACCTCGCTGGCAGCAGGGTCAGAGGCCAGAGCAGCCTCCGAGGACGAGAAGAACTGCAGGATGGTCTTGAGCAGGGCTGGTCCCGCCACCGCAGTGCACAGCGCCTGGGGCGGAACGGGCACCTTTAGGGACAGCATCCTGGCTCACGGACACCCCAGCTCGCTGCCAGGGCTGCTGAAGGCACCAAAACAGGGCACAACCCCCCAGGATCTGCCTGGCACAAGGGGGTGAGCACGCACAGCCGAGCAGGAGGCGTTGGCACCTCACACCGGGAGCTCTGGGGTGGTTCCCAGCACCCCGAGGATGCCCTTACCTGGAGCACCTCCTCCTGCGTGGCGTACTGTGGGTGRGGCAGGCGGTACCGCCCCTCCCGGTACTTGCGGGCGATGAAGTCCCGTCTCTGCTCKGCGCCGCTGTCCGGGGTGATGGCCTCGGCCGCGGGGAGCCGAGCGGCCCAGAACCGGTTGGCTCGGTCGTTTCCCAGCACGATGAAGAGCTGCGGGAGAGTCCCACGGTCACGGCGAGCCCCGGGCCAGCGGGAGGAGCAGGATTCCTGCATCCCATGGGACACCGTGGGGCTGGCGCCCTGCCAGAGGAGGAGCCTGGCCCCTGAGCACACCATGGCCTGCCCTGAGTGTCTCACCTGCACGATTCCATTGAACCCCTGAGTGCCTCACCTGTATCATTCTATTGTACCCCTGAGTGCCTCACCTGCACGATTTCATTGGACCAGACGCTGGTGTCCAGCTTCAGACTCTGCACCTTGGAAATGTTGGAGCCCAGGCTGCGGTGCTGCCCTGCGGGGAACAGGAGAGTGAGCACCACTTGATCCTGCCAGGGAACCCAGGTTGAGCCCACACCCCAGCCAGCACCCTGCCTGCCAACGCCGGCCCAGCCCACCCCCCCAGGACCCCCTTGTGCCCCCCGGGAGCTGTCCCACCTGCACACTGCTTGCAGATGACCACGCACAGGTTGATGGATGCCCAGTCGGGACTCTGAGCCCAGCAGTCGGCACAGAATTTGTTGGCTTTGTTGGACCAGATCTTCTCTGCCACCTCGTAGTCGTAGAGCATCTCGGCGATGGCCTCCTGCAGCGCCTCCATCCACTCCCGCTTCTCCCGCTCCGACTCCGCCACGAAGCTGGGGRCACCAGCACAGCCAGGCCTCAGGGGACTGCGGGAAGCAGCACCCAGGCCCAGCTCCCGGCTGCTCCTCCCTCCTCATCCCCCCGGAGCCGGGATACCTGAATGTTTTGGAGGGGGTGATGAGCTCGAAGCTGCGGCTCTTGGCCTCGCGGATGGTGGAGCCGCGCATCTCGATGAAGCACATGGCAATGCCCATTTTGAAGAACTGCAATCCAGAGTGACACCATTCAGAGGCTGGTCCTGCTGTTCTGAACACACCACCCTGGACGTGCCTGTGGTGCTGGGGCTGCAGCCACGGAGCTGCCTTCGGCACCCCCAGCATCCCATCCCTGCTYTCCCTGGCCAAGCCCCTGCCACGTCTCTCAGCCACCTCTCATGTGACACAAAGCACCGTACAAACACACTATGGCTCCAAATGAGAGGCAAGTTCTGCCCACAGCCCCTGAACCCTGGCTATCCAGGTCCCTTTCTTTTGGGGATTTGAGTCAGGGACACTCATAAAACAAATACCAACGTGAGTCAAACCCTCAGAGCTGATGCTGCTCAGTGCACCCCAGGCAACAAGGAAATGAGGTGATGAAAATAAAAACAGGGGTGCTAAGAAAACTCAGCAGGAAGGAAGTCGGATGTTCTGTGGGCAGCAGCAGCAGYGTGGGAGGTGACAGGGACCTGCTGTCACTGTGAGACCCCTTGCAGCAGATATGTTTGCTGCAGGTTCCCTGGCCTCTGATCCAGCTGTCCTGTCGTGGATCAGGACGTTTGGTGTGGCTAAGACCAAAGTGCCTGGCAGAGATGATGATAATTTGGTGACAGTGARGGGATTGGTATGGGGGTCCACTGCTGGTACCCATTAGTGCTGCCCTGGGCAGAATCTCCAGCTTCCTGCTCTGCCACTCCCTTTCTTCCTTCTCGCCCTTTTCCTCTCTGCTCTCCCTCTGGYACCAGCCCTGGCTAAGCTCCCTCCATCCCTCTCATCCCGCCCAGGGGTCTGCTCTGGCCACGAACCTGCTCGCTCTTGTACAGCCACATCTCGGGCAGGCTCAGGGCTGCGAAAACCTTGGACTTCTGGCCCTTCAGCTCCAGGATTCCCGACTTCTGGCAGTGGGCGGTGTTGGCAGGCCGGGGCCGGGACCCCACCAGGCGCTGCTCCATCACCTTCTTCTGCAGCGTGGAGCACCACTCATTCCTCTGGGCTGGGGACCAGGCAGGAGGGAGCGGGGCTGAGCCCTTCCCAGCAGCCCTGGCACGGAGCAGAGCACCCGGCRGCAAGGCAGGGGACGGTTTGGGGCTGGGGTGAGAACTGCCCCCAGGATGCTCTGGCTGGACAAGGGAAGCAGGGACGGTTCCTCGGGGCTGGTGGGCCTYGGCCCAGGTTTGCGCTCACCCTCGTTCTCGGCGCGGAAGACGAAGATCCGATGGCTGGTGATGACCTGGAACTTGTTGTCCTTGGTGGAACGAGCCATCTCGATCACAGACAGCGGGATCACCCCCTTGGGGTAGGGCTCCTGGAACGAGCCCCCAGCAGGGTTACCCCCTTTGCCCTCCCCCAGGGCACCTCCATGGCCTGGCCCACCCTCCACATCCAAGCAGGAGCCCCGGGCAGGGTCGCCCCCTTTGCCCTTCCCCAGGGCACCTCCATGGCCTGGCACATTCTCCACATGCCCCGGGTGCTCAGCTGGTGCTGCCTCACAGCACAGCCCGGGGGCACCAGCAGCCAGGCGGGAGCTGAGGATTCAGRAAGGGATGGATCCATGGCTGGGACCCTATTTCCAGCGGGACCTCCCCTTTCCTGCTCCCTGTTGGCAGAGGGACCCTTGTTATCCTGGGCTCCCTAWGGCTGAGGCTGTGTTGGGAGCCTTCCGGGCACTGGGGACACGGCTGCTCCACCCTGGTGATGGCAAAGCACTGCTGGCTCCTTCCAGAAGGACAAGGGGAGGCAAAGGGGATGGGGCAGCTTCCCAGGTGGTGCCGAGGCGCAGCCTCCCCACCCTGCCCCACCCTGCCCCTCGGTACCTTCTCACTGCTGAAGTACATCAGGTTCTTCCCGTCGAAACGGACGTAGCGCCTCTGGAAGACATAGTTCCTGTTGGGATGGCAGAAAAACCGTTGGGGAGGGGATGATCCCCCTTCACAGATCCCCCYTTCCCCCAAGGATGGCACAGAGAGTGCACAGAGAGTCTTGCAGCACAGCTGGGGTACCCAAGGGGTTCCTCCTCCGAGGGGAGCACAGTGACCAACGTGGCCACCTCACCAGCCTTGTCCAAGGGAGGCGAGGAAGCATCCAAGGCCAGGTTGGACAGGGCTTGGAGCAACCTGGTCTGGTGGAAGGTGTCCCTGCCCATGGACAGGGACTTTCAGGTCCCTCCCAAACCCAAACCTTGCTGTGATTCCATGCCTGTCCCACCTACCCCTGCGGGGACAGCTTGTCCAGCCAGCCGCTRAGCATGGTGGGCCGCGGCTCGGACAGCGATGTGAAGCTGGCGTAGGGCGAGATGGTGAGGTCGTCCAGRACCTCGTCGGGGTACAGGTGGGCCGGCAGGCTGAACGGGGCGCCCTCGGCCCGCGGKGCCTCCACGGTGGAATAGCCCTCGGTGTCGTTGTGGGCGATGCGCTCGATGAGCCTCGTCCGCGTCTCCTCATCCTCGCTGCGCCCCTCGCTGCTGCACTCGCTGCTCGTCCTGCGGGGACGGGGGCTGGGAGGGAGCCGGGCCGTGCCACACCCTGCCCGATCCCACCCCGCCTGGGGACGCCTCGCACTGCTCCTGGCCCCGCCCTGACCCGCTCGGGGCACCCAGGCACGTGGGGGTTTGCGTCTCCGTGAGCGGGGTGGGACAAGGGCTCAGTGCTTAGRATCCCCGTGGCCACCAGCAGCCCGAGGCTCAGGCAGCCCTACACAATGGGATGAAGGCTGGGGCTTCCCTGCTTTAGGGAAGGCCACACAGGCCGTGTCTCCAAACCCCTGGCATCACCTCCTTCCCCTCTTCACAGGCAGCAAACCAAAGCCAGGCAGACCCCCAATCCCATGTCCTGCTCCCTGCTCCACACCCACYCCAGCTGTCCCCTCATCGGGGCTCTCAGCCTGTCCTCTCCCCCTGCCCTTSCAACATTCCCGGCACCAGGAAGCTCCTTCTGCCACAACACCTTCGTGCCTGCTCTTGTGTCCAGCCAGTGGAGCTCCTGCATCCATCTCCTTTCCTTGGGAAGCCATGCTAAACCCCCAGCCAGGCCTGCTGCGGCTCTCCAGCCACAACAATAAAAGGAAATTACAAAAATAAACTGCCAAGCCTGCCCCTTCCCATCAGCCCTCGCAGCCAGGCGTTTTTCTTTCCCTGGAAAGGAAAATGTGCTGGAAAATGCCTGACAGCCGCAGGAGCTCCCAGGGGACGTGTCCAGGTGCAGTGGTGATGTGCAGGAACACGGCCCTGGCAGCTGGGACACCCCAGCACCCGCAGGAGAGCACCCTGCCCCATTCCTCTGTGGAATCCAGTGCCAGGGGGAAGAGAAGGCTCCGAGAAAGGCAAAGAGGATGGTCCAAGACCTGTCCCAGCCTCTGGGGAGCACCTGAGCAAGCTGGGCATCTCCAGGGGGACAGGGGGAGTGATGGGGGCAGGTTCATGAGGAAAACACAGGGGAATGCCCTGGCCACCACTGCTGCAGCTACAGGGGCTGGGTGACCRCAGACAAAGCCAGCAGGAGCGAGGTGCAAATCCATGTGGGAAAGGAGCGGCGGAGCTGGGGGACTGCTCCTTGGAGATGGAGACATTTCGGAAGAAGAAACTCACTGAATGTGAGAAACTGGCTCCAGTGTAAGACCACGATTAGAAAAGCCTCTGGACCAGCAGAAGGGCCTCAAATACCTCCTATCATCATAAATGCTCCCAACAGCTGGTTTTAGGCACTGCCTCATCCTAGGACAGGCCCTGGACAGGCACCTTATGAGGCCATCRGACACCAGATGTCCCTGATCCTCGTGGGACAGGAGCAAGCCCGATATCCGCCTAGGAAGATGCTGGGCTGGAGCCATCCAGAGAAGTGGGGTGGTGGATGGGGCTGAGCAGTGGCTGGAGAGGGAAAATGGCCTGTTTGGCCCCAGGAGAGACAAGAACTGGCCTTGGGTGGCTGCGAGGCTCAGAGCACAAGGAAAATTGCTGTTTAATTAGCACRGCAGAGCCTTGGCAGGGTGACTCATCTGGCTGCACTCCCAGCCTGGGCTCCAGATGCTCCAGCAGGGACTGGACAGGGAACGGTGTGGCTGGAGGACTCTGTGAGTCACAGGCAGACAGCAGCCTGGAGAGCCAGGGCTGAGTGGGAGACAGACCCACGGAACGGGTCAAGGCAAGAGGAAAACGGGAAAAAAATCCCTGACAGCTCCTTCCTGAGCCGTGACTTATGGCCAATGGAACCGTAGAGAGCTGGRGGGCACCGAGCATCTGTCAGGGAGAAGCAAAGCCCACGGTGCCTGGAGAGTCTGCACTCTGTTCTCCACCCTACACTGCTTCCAGTTTTTGGGGAATTTTGCATTCCTTTCCCTCTTTGCTGAGGATATTTTGTTGCTGGCGAGGTGGCTCTGCCCACCCCTAAGACTGACACTGCCCAGAGCCCGAGCCAGAGAGCAGCGTGGGCCAAAGCTCCCCCAGAATAAGGTAAGAGGTGTTACAGCAGGCAGGAAAAGGGGCAGAAGGGCCTCTCTGAAGTTTGGGACTGGGAAATATTCCCCATGACAAGCAGATTGGTGCGCTGCAGGAGATGCTCCTGTCATTCCCAGTGACACAAGGATGGGGACTGGCTGAACTGGAGAAACACCGGTGCTGCAGGAGAGGAGGTCCCACAGAGGGAGCAGGGCTGGGGCCAGGGCTGGGGCCAGGGCTGGCCAGCGGCCCCTCAGCAGCTGAGCAGCATCCCACAGCTCTGCTCCAGGGAATCGTGGTCAGACCAGTGGGAATGACTGTGGGAGGAAAGCACTGGAGCAGCTGGATGATGGGCTCTGTGAGCACAGCGCAAAAGCTCTCCAAAGGCTTTCCTGTCTCCTGTTCCACTCTCCAAACCCCAAACACGGCGGTGCTTGGGCTGGGAGAAAAAACCTGCGAGCTGCTGCCCCTGACACCGCTGATGGTCTCATCCTGCCTCTTCCCAGCAAGACCAGGCTGCAAAATCCATGGCTGCAGGTGCCCGGCCAATGCCCGTGGGATGTTCCGGATTCCAGCTCCCTGGAATCCACYGGATGCAGACTGTGACCCGCGGGACGCTGTCCAGCTCCTCTCCGAGCTGCTGGTTCAGAGGCTCCACGGAGATTTCAGCGTTTCCCTTTACAAACTCCTGTTCCCAGGTATTTGCTGTTCCCCGCCCGTGGCYGGGATCTGTGCCACGGGATCAGGTCCCACCGCAGGGACACGCACCCGGAGCAGGAGAGGGGCTGGACCCACACTGGGCACAGAAAGGCAGGGCCATGGGGATGCACTGGCCAGAGCTGAAGGACACAGAGCTGCAGCTCACCTCCTCCTCTCTGAGCAACACAGGAAAAGGAACCCTCCCCATCCGAAATGGGAAGAGCAGCTTTCCTTCCTCTTTCTGAGATGCTATCAGGAGCTATGGAAAGTACATTTCAAAAGTGTTTTAAAGGTGCCCCTCACAATTTCACTGTCCACCACAGTGTCCACCACTGTCCACCAAAGCTGATCTGATGATGCTGGAGCCTTCAGATATCGCACATCCCTTCATCAGGAGCTCGGAGCCATCTAATTTCTGGGTAATCCCTATCCCCCATGGGGTTTCCCTGTTCCCAGAGGCCTAATCCAGGTTCCTCTGGGTGTGCAGGTGTCACAAAGGTCACCCACCAGCACAGCTCCTTCTCATCTCCGAGCCCATCAGCTCTTCTGGAGACGGCTGACCTGATCCCAAACACTCCTGTGGGAACAGCCCTACAGTGGGGGAAAAGCCCGCATCCGCTCTCAGGCTGTCGCCAGGGGTGTCCCCTGTCCCCTGACCCCAAGCCCAGCCCAGCCCCTGCAGCCCACAGGAGCCAGTCCCTACCTGCAGGCTTCTCGCTCCGGGTCCAGCTCGGACACGGCCTCGTAGCTCTGGTCAGAGGAGATGCCAACAGCCTGGGAAGAGGGAACAGTCACATCTCCTCTCCCCTGTGCCCTCCCCCATCCCAGACCCCCTCAGCCTGCCTGGCCCACACAGGGAGCTCAGCCTGTGACCCTCAACCCAGAGTCTCCTGAGCTGGAAGGGACACAYTGAGCCCAAGCCCTGGCCCTGCACAGMCACCCCAACAATCCCACCCTGTGCATCCCTGGGAGCGCTGTCCAAACGCTCCTGGAGCTCTGGCAGCCTTGGGGCCGTGCCCATTCCCTGGGGAGCCTGTTCAGTGCCCACCACCCTCTGGGGGAAGGACCTTCCCCAGGCACTGCCGGGCACCACGGTGTCCCCAGCTGCAGCTCCCGACTCTGCAGCATCTGGCGGGACACAGAGTGACAGCAGGGGACAGCCACCCTCCCCACAGTGCCCCCTCACCTTCTGCTCCCGGGGTGGGGCCACATGGCCAAAGATGGTCTCGCTGTAGGGGCTGACGGGAGGATCATTCACCTCTGTGGGCAGAGCCGTGGGAGGGAAAGGCATCARTGGGGAGGGAGAGACCAGCCAGGGCCCCCAGTCCTTGAGAGGGACCCCCCCGAGCCCACCACAGCACACCCCAACGCCCAGGGCGTCTGACGTGGTGTTGCCAGCCCAAATACCTGTGGGGTTCAATGCCTTGGAACGGGCCACCCCAGCCCCTGAGCGAGGCAGGAGCAGGGGCAGGGCCGGAGGACAGGCAGGGTGCGTGGGTGACCCCCTCTCCCCTTCCCTGGGGACACTGGGAGGTCCCTGATGTGCTCCAGTGCCCCGGGGGCTCTCACCTGGCTTGCCGATGGGTCTCTGCGGGATGGGGGGCAGGGCCCCGCCGGGCCAGCCGGGGCTGCAGGAAAACAGGACAGGGGTTACTGGGGCTGGGCTGGGCTGGGCTGGGCTGGGAACCTGCGGGGTCCTGTCCTATTGGACGCTGTTCTGAGCCTGGCTTTGTCCCCTGGCATGTGCTGCATCCTTTCCCTGCTCCCAGTGCTCTCCTTGCTCCCTTCTCTTCCCAACCCTGGGACTGMAGAGCTGTCTTATGTGGCTGCTGGGCATTTCCCATCCCAGCATCTCCCCCCTYCAACACCTCCCACCTCGTTCCCAGYAGGAAGCAGCCCCAGAACCTCCGCTCAGCCGCCCCCTCACCGTGCTGGGGACCCCCAGCCCTGCTGCCAGAGGGGCAGAGAAAGGGCAGCAGCTTCTCCYCGCATCCAGGAGGAGCCATCCGGGGGCCCAGGGCCGTCCTGTCATCTCAGAGGGATCTCAGCTGCCGCATCCAGGGCTTGGGGAAGGCACGGGGAGGGGGCTGAAAGGGGCTTGTCGGCACCCGGAGGCAGGGCCAGGCTCTGGGGTGGGTCCCTGGGGTGGGGGGCTCTCCGGATCCTCGCCTTTGGCAGCTCTGCCCCCCCTCTCCGCTCCCAGGGGCGAGGGAAAGCATCTGCTTACTCGGGCTTGTCCTCCGGCTGGGCGTGCTCCTGCGGGGACAGAGCCGGGGGCTGCGGGACCCCCTCACCCCGGGGACCCTCCTCCCCGGCCGAGTCCCCCGCGGGTGCCGGCGGGCGCTCGAGCCCTTCGTAGATGACGTTGGACACCATCTCCAGCCGCGCCTGCCCCGCGCCCGCCGGCGAGGCTGCCCCGGGGCGCGGCGAGGGCTCTCTCCTGGCCGCGGCGGGCGGGGCAGGGCTGGCTGCGGGGGGACCCTCCGGGGCGCTCCCCGGGCTGGGCTCCGCCGCCGGGACCCTGTGCCTGTGCCGCGGGGGGACGCACGGGGCGGCCGGGGGGGATTTCTCCGACGGCTCCGCGGTTTGTCCGTGAGTCGGGGGCGGCCGCGTCTCCTCCCGAGCGCCGTCCCGCCCCCTCAGCCGGGACGCTATCGCACCCATGGCCACAGCCAGCCCTGGCTCGGCCGGCGGGGCTGGCCTGGCCTCCGGGCTCTCCAAATCCGTGGAGCTCTCCCCTGGCACGAACCCCTCTAGTACCACGAAGGCTGCCGGCGCCCTGTCGCTGCCCGGGCCGTGTGCTGGCACCGTGGAGCGTGCCGGGGGCACGGGCACTAATCCCTGCTCTGGTTTTGAGCGAGGGAAAACCGTCCTGGGCTTGGGAACCGGCTTCRGGACGGGAGGAGCAGGGTCCTTCTCCCCAGGCGGTGCCTGGCTGGGCACAGTGACGCGCTGCTGCGTCCCAAAGGCGGCACCAGTCCCTCCCGGCTCTGCTCTCATGGCATCCTTGCCCTCCTGGGGGGCATCCAGGGCCTCCGTGCCTCGGAAATGGGTGTCTCCCGCCGCAGGTGTCCCCTGGGATTGACTCAGCATCCGCGTCTGCTGCGCCAGGGCGAGGATCCGTTTGCGGTGCCCGGTGGCGGTGATGCCGAGCTGCTGCAGGTGGTGGCTGTCCAGCGAGGTGGCATCCCYGGCCACGTGGTATCCGTGCCGCTTGAAGACATCCCGGTACCTCTCCAGGTGGATGGTGGCCAGCCAGTCCGCAATATCCGAGTCAGGGCCGCACGGGGAGCTCATGGCCCTGGGGTGCCCCTGCGACGATGCTCAGCCCATCATCTGTGCGAGGAGGAGAGGCGGGGGGTGAGGAGGCAGCGGGAAGGGAAAGGGGGTGGGTTCAGCCGCCGCGAAGGGCGCGGATCCCGCGGGTGGGAGCTCGGGATGCTCCCAGAGGCGCCCTCACCTCGCTGCTCTGCCCGGAGCCGCTCACCTCCCAGCCCGAGGAGCCGGCATCCTGTTGTTCCTCGGCCCCAGCCTCACCACCGCTCCCCGGGCTGCCGGATCCGGATCCTGGCCCCGCTTTGTCGGCGGGGCCGTGACCCAAGCCCCGGCAGGAACTGAGCGTCCGGGGGCTCACGGGGGAGCGGGCGGGCGAGCAGATGCGGAGCGCTGGGACAGCCCGGGCTCCGCGGGGCCGGGCGGGCGGGAGGCGGCGCAGCCGCGGGGGTGTCCCGGGCAGATAACGGGGGGAGCAGCGGGGCCCCTCCCAGGGGATGAGCTCCTGTGCCGGCCGGCTCGGGGAGGGCTCTGCAGCCGGAAGGGCCAGACCATAATCTCTCTCTCTCGCTGCTGGCGAGGGCATGGGAGAGGTCAGCATGACTCACGGGCRGGCAGAGGGGGGACAGCCTCCCACCCACCCACCCACGCACCCCCGGCCGGGCCGGACCCCCCCCGCCAGCACCCGCAGACCGACAGAGGGGCATGGCCGGGCTCGTGAGCCAGCAGGGACCCTCATCCCGAAGTGCTTTGCCAGCACAGCCGCGGGACGGAGCCTGCGGAGCGCTGAGGGCCTTTTTCCCATGAATCACGCAGCTCCGCACTAAACCATCTGTGCTGACTGTGCTGCCACTGGCTCTTTTTCCAGTTCCTCCGTTTCCCTCTATTGTTCGGCGCAGGCTTCCTTCCTGCTGCCTGCACGCTCCCACGCATCCCCTGCCCCCTCCCGCACGAGCTGCGTCCCAAACCCGGCGTGGGACAGCCGGGCTGAGCCCCCGCGGCCCGGCACGGGCATCTCCCTGCTCCCCGGCGCCGCCCGCCCGGGCGAGGGGTGCGTGGGCGCCGCGGGGAGGTGCCCTGCGAGGCCGCGGCGTCCCCGGCAGCACGTGGGGGATGCTGTCAGCGAGGAGGAGGGACGGYCACGGCAGGGGCCGGGCGAGCGGGACGCGGGGAGCGGGGCACGGGGACGCCGCAGCTGTCAGGATGCCGTGGGACCCACACGAGGGGCAGGGCAGGGCRGTGGTGTCCCGCGCCGATGTGGGTTGGGTGTCTGTGCCGCAGGGTTAAAGGGCTGTACCCACTTCTGCCCGGCAGCCGCGGCTGAAATGGGGCAGTTTCCCCCTTTCTCATGCCTGTATCACCCTGAGGGATCTGCGGCCGGCTCTGCCCCCTCCCTGCCCTGTCTGGGGCTTCTCCAGCGGGGAGAGGGCTCCTGAGACCTCCCCATGCCCGGGCAGGGGGCTCTGGGGCCGTGCCGGGCACCGTGTTTTGGTGTGGCATTTTGGGGCAGTCGCCGTGCCCGCAGGCAGTGGCACCCCACAGGCGGGTGGACACCATCCCTGTGCCTACAAACCCGTGCCCGGCCGGCACCGTGGCCATGGGCTGTCCCGGTCCCGGCCCTTCCCCACCGTCCCCGGGTCTGTCCCGTCCATCCCGCGCCGCCCTCGCGGCTGTGCCTCACCTCTGGCGGCGCGCAGCCCCCCAGGGCCGGCTCCGGCGGAGCAGCGCGGTGCCAGCGCCGCGTGGGCTCCGGGGCCACCCCGCTCCGGGCTCCAGGGTGATGCCAAGGCAGTCCCCCGCAGGAACTGCCGCGGGCGCGGAGGGCTCCGGAGCRCCCAGCCTGCGCCTCCCACTGCCGGTCCCTCCTCCAGGCCAGCCCTCCGGTCCCCATCCCTGTCCCACCCTCTCTCCTGTCCCTTCCCGGGSCTGTCCCGGCTGTGCCGTGTCCTGTCTCTCAGTCGGGCTCTGCTTTGCTTTGGGACTGCCCCACRCCCTCCCCGCTCACCCCTCATCCTCCTCCKGCCTTCCYAGCTCCCCTCCCTGAACCCTCGGACACTCGGTGCCACGGGGGACCAGGCTTCCCTGAGACCCACATTCCACGGATCTGCTGCTGAGGRAGAGAGATCTTTGAAGTTCCATGGGTGCCTTCGGCTCTCTCCACTGTTTCTGCCCCGGCTGGAGGCGAGAGGAGATATTCCCTGTATCCACCACGGCACAGGACCGGTCAGGGTGCAGGAGCTGGGGCTAAATTGGGGAAACCAGGCTAAAATGTTTGTGCTGAGGAGGGAACTCGGAAGAGCTGGCACCGGGCCTGGCTGGGTGAAACTCTGGAACACCAAAACCTTCGTGCTGTCGGGATGGGGGAACGCAGCACCTCATCCCACTCCTGGTGCCCCACGGCTGGGGGACGTGCGGTGAGCTGCGAGGCAGGAGGACGGCAGGGGCCGGGCTGGAAGGGGAACATCCCCAGGGATTCTCCCCTGCAGGGAGCCTGAGCTTTCACCAGGGGCTGCCCCAGCTGCTTTGAACACAACACCTTCCGCAAGAGCCCTGGCAGGGCTGGCAGTTAGTCCGGCTCAGCGTTACCCAACCTTGAGGTGTCAAAGGCTGGTATCTCTCCTGATTCCACGGCTGATAACCTCTCCCTGCCGCGGGAGGGCCCAGAGCTGAGGACACCCTTACCCCAACTCAAGCTGTTCCTTCCCTGCCCCAACAGTGCCCCCAAAAGCCCTTGTGGGGGTGGTGTGGGAGGGCCACCCTGTAAAACCTCTGTGTGCAGTTCAGCRGGGAAAGGCAGGTTCTCCTTACCTCAGGCTGCTCCTGCAAAGCAGAAGCAGAATTCAGCACGAGTCTGGCACGGCTTTTGCCTTCCTCCCCTTTCCCTGCCAGCTGCTCCAGCAGGGAGTGACACATCCCAGGGCTGGGGATGGCACGGGTGGCCCCRTGGACCCCCTTGTGGGTGSGGTGTGGWGACAGGGAYCCTCAGGGTGTGCRGGGACCCTCAGGGTGTGCAGGGACCCTCTGGCCCTGCGCTGCAGGCTGTGCCATCCCTCTGCCTCTTAGAGGAAGCTGTTTGGCACTGCTCTTCTCAGGAAGGTCTGTGGTGTGAATGGGGGGGACAGAGCACAGGGTGCTGGCAGCGCTGGTGACAAATGATGTGTCACCATCTCCATGCTGCTGTGCAGGAGGCATTGCTCCAGCGAAGCACAGGCTGGCACCCTGCAGCATCTCCAAAGGCAGAATCCCAGGATGGGTCAGGCTGGAAGGGCCCCCAGGGGCTCCTCTGGTGCCACCTCCCTGCTCCAGCAGGGCCAYCCCAGAGCACAGGGCACAGCAGTGTGCCCACACAGCTCGGGAACAGCCCCAGGGAGGAGCCTCCAGCCCCTCTCTGCACAATCTGTTCGGGGCTCGGGCCCTGCCCAGGGCAGAAGTTCTGCCTCCTGTGCAGGGGAACTCCCTGGGCTCAGGCCCTGCCCGTTCCTCCGGGGCCATGGCTGGGCCCCCCGGAGCAGAGCCCGGGCCCTGCTCGGAGCCCTCCCTGCACACAGGGACAGCCAGGGATGAGGGCCCCTCTCAGCTGGGGCTCCTCTCCAGGCTGAGCAGCCCCAGCTCCCTCAGCCTTTCCTGGGCACGGACATGCTCCAGGCCCTGGATCATCTCCGCAGCCTCCGCCGGCCCCGCTCCAGGAGCTTCAGGTCCCTGCTGTGCTCAGGAGCCAGAGCTGGACACAGCACTCCAGAGGTGCCTCCCGGGGCTGAGCAGAGGGGCAGGATCACTCCCTGACCTGCTGGGAATGCTTTTCAGACCCCTCACAACTTGCTGCTGGGAGCAGTGCTCCTCCCTGCGTGCCAGGAGGGCAGGGCTGGGCTGCAGGGGAGGGAAATGTTGGCCCAAGTGGAAGGAACACTCTGGGATATCCTCACAGTGGCAAGTCACCATCCTGGCAGGTCGGATGTGACCAAGGACAGGGTGCAGCTCCCACAGCCCCCACCCTGATGGCTGCTGACAGGGCAGTTTGGTGCRGAAAACCTTCCCCCTGCTCCCTTCTCCCTCCACAGCCACTTAATTCCCAGGTTTGGGGCTCGGTTCCCTTGGCAGGGAGGAACCCTCTGCTCAGGCACCTCTGCTGAGGTTCCCAAGGAGGCGTGCCCCTTCCCAGAGCCCATCCAGGATGGTTTGAGGCATCCCCCAGGCACAAGACCACCCTGGAGCCCCAGAGCTGGCACGGAGCTGTGCTGGAGGGGAGCAGGGCACAGCAGAGCACCGGGGCAGGGCACAGGGATGGGATGTTTCCCAAGAGCTTCCAATCATCCCACGTTCTGCAGAGCAGGTTTCAGTGTTTGCCAGCTGCTGGGATCTATATTTATATTTAGTCAGCAGCATCCTTGGGCAGAGGCTCAGAGCCCTGTCCTGCCGACGGTCACAGGGCAGGAAGGTCTTGCCTGCTCCCYGGGGGAGGCAGATGGGCAGGATTGGGAAACCCCCCCGGGGCTGGGGGATTTGGCTCTGAGAGGATGCTGGCAAGGGCTGGAGGGACCAAACATGGAAGTGAAGGTTGGATCCTTCCAGCACAAAGCCCTGTGTGGTCCTTCCCCTTTCCGGGCAGCACCCAGGATGACACTGTCCCTCAAGGTCCCTGTGTCCATCCATCCATCCATCCATCCATCCATGCATCCATCCATCCATCCATCCCTCTATCCATTCTTCCCTCCATTTTCCTTCCTTCCCTGCCTCCCTGCCTCCCTCCCTTCCTCTCTTCTTCCATCGATCCATCCATCGATCCATCCATCGATCCATCCCTCCCCAGCCATCAGCTTTTGCTGCACCCTGAGGCAGTTTCTGCTTCGCCTTCAGCCCCACCCACGCTGGGGGACGCGTGGGGTGGCGGTGGGAGCGTCTCTGGGGAGCAGGACGGGGTGAGGGACGCTCCAGTCTCGTTCCTAGAGGAGAAATGTCACACTGGACAGCTGGCAGTGTGGGGTTGGGACTGAGCCTGGAGGGTTTGCCAGGGCATGGCAGAGAGCCGAGGCCCTGGGAGGGACTGGGGGAGGAGTGGGGAGGGGGAAACTGGAGGTTGTTTGGCTCAGAAATCTGCTGGAGCCCTGCTGGCCGGTYCATGAGGCTGCTGGGGGGGCTCCTCGCCGGGCTCACGGTCCTGGTGTGGGGCCAACAGCTGCCCAAGGCCTGTCCACGAGCTCAGGAGACGCAAATCCTGCGATCCAGGGACGGAGTCACATCCTGCCGCAGCCGGGGCACGTCGGACACGGTGTGTGGCCGGGACGGGGCCGTGCCACGCTCCCCCTGCCCCCCATCCATCGGGGAGCCGCTGACMTCACCGCCTCCGGGCTAATCTCTCGTCCAGCAGCAGCTTCCCGTTTCCTTTCCAATCTGTGCGCGCGGGCGGCTCCTCTGCGCTCGGGGCCAGGCAGGAAGAGCGCCCAGCTGGGCTCCGGTGCGGGGCTGCGGCCCCCGCGGGCCTGGCCCTCGCCCCACTGGGCCCTGGGCCACTCCCTCCCCCAAAATCCCGGCGAGGACCCCCGGGGGGGCTCCGAGCCCCCCGCACCCCGCCCGCCCCATCCCTCGCTCGGGGTGCCGGTGGTTGGTCCCCTTCCTGTCCGTGCCACAGGAAAGCAGCAGCGGCACATCATTCCTAAAGAAATCCCCGCGCTGGGGCTCCCGGCACCCCCTCCAGCCCCTCCAGTTTCACCCCGGGTCACGCTGGGGGCCGGGAGCGCTGCTGCGGCCCAGTGCTGGATGCGGCCCGAGTGTCCTGCCACCCCAGCAGCCCTCGTCCCCCCYGTGCCACCACGGTCCTGCTCATTCTGGGCCGCATCCCGGGCTGAGGCGTCACCCACCCCGGCACAGCCTTCCCCGGGGCTGGCTGGGGAGCAGGGACTCCCTGCCGGCCCCTCGGTGCTCAGGCGGCGGCTCCTCACTCCCACTCAGGGCCGGCTAAAAATAACCCCACGGCGGAGCTGCAGCCTGGATTCTGCAGAGAAGCATCCGGGGAACGGGAAGGGATGAGGCTGCTTCCCGCGGGACCGAGCCTGGGTCTGCACCCCAGCACCAGCGGGCTCGGGGCGCCGGTGGGCTCTGCCCTGGCAGGGCAGCACCCTGGGCTGTTCCTCTCCCTGGAAAGAGGGTCTCTGGCCACGGTTCCCTTCCCAGCTCTACCAGGGCGGCTTTGGGGCAATTTGGGGCTGGGATGTGTCTTTTCACAGGKCACATAACCCCTGTCTGCTGCCAGAGGCGGGAGCAGCACGGGGAGAGGGAGCAGCCCTCGCTGCGTGCAGCGAGCTGGGAGCTGCGCATCTCCTGTCCTTGTTTTCCACGTTTTCCTCGCGGAGGCGGCTTCTCGCCCCGGCTCTGCCTGTGCAGCCAGCCCAGCTGCAAAGCCTGGGATGTGACTGTCCCGACGGCCAGAACCTGCTCCCTCCTTCCCAGCACTCTGTGTGCGTGTGTGTGGTGTCCCCCGAGGCAGCACGGGGACACCAGTGACCTTACAGGGCGGCTGAAGGGGCACAGCCAACGTCCGTGCCCGGGGTGCTGGGGTGAGCGTCCGGATAAACTGGGGAGGAAAAGCTCCGGCCGTGGGGGAAGGATGCACAGGGCAGCAGCACTCAGCTCTGCGGGGGGACCAGGGTGTCAGCRGGACAGAGGGGTCCCAAAAGCCACGGTGGCAGGTGGCTCTGGGCAGGCTGCACGCCCAGGGGGTTGTCCCCCACCACTCTCTCGGTTGTCCCCCACATTCTGGCTGCGAGAGTGTGTGCCACGTGCTGGCCACGTGCCCCGGGCCGTACCGGAGCACCCCAACACGGTCAGCAGTGACGGCCCCGTTCGCACCGACCCCGCACAGAGCAGGCTCAAACCCAGCTGGGGACGGAGCCCAGCAGCCACCGGCAGCCCCGCAGCGTGGGGGCGAAGGGTGGGTGGAAAATCCCTCATTTGTCAGCGTATTCCCACGGCTGTGTCTGTCTAGACCAACTTCCCGTTGTCCGGTGGAAGCTGCCCCGTGCCCACACACGCTCCCGGGGGGGTGCAGGGCCTGGCATCCCTCTCTGCTGTCCTGCTGTGGCCACCTCGCTCCCTGCTGAGGGTCACCCCGGGGTGCTGGGGCTGCACGGGTGGAACCTCCTGTCCGACCCAGACCTGGATGGCTCCGGGTGGGCTCCGTGCCAGCCYCTTCCCCATCCCGTGCCAGCCCAATGCTCTTGCACACACACCAACCCCTTTATTGTTGTGCCAGGAACCACAGCAGCGGCAAACACCGGGAGAGTGGGGACACAGGCGGCCCGAGACCCCATTGCTGGGACAAACCCCCAAACACCACCTGGGGGAGGGTCCCCAGAGTCATCCAGACTCGAGCCAGCCTGCAGGTGCTCAGGAGAGGAGCCGGGAGGGCTCCCTGAGATGGGGGGGGGGGTCACACGAAGCTCGGAGAGGCTTGGAGGGCTCCTCGGGGTTGGCAGAGCTGGACCTCAGGCCAGACGGGGTCAATCCAAGCCTTGTGCTGCTKCAAAGCCTGGGCAGGACCCTCACAGACCCCACACTTCTGGACCTTTGAGGGACACCCCTAGAGGGTCTTACAGCGGGAGAAGGAATATCCTGGTGCCGGGAAAGCTCCTACCCACCCATGAAAGATCCTCCCTCTCTCTTCCTGCCCAGCCTCTCCTTGGAACACCCACTGGCAGCACCGTCTCCCGTGGGGACACCTCCACGGGCGCAGGGTGCCCGTCCTCCCTCTTTCCAGCACCCGTGACACAGATTCCCACGGGACATTGCCCCGCTGCCCGGGTAGGGGGGGTCTACGAAGAAGGAGTTGGAGAGCAGATGTGACTATTGGGGGGCAGGGGGCCGAATGCCCACCCGTGCCCCCCRCTTGCCAAGCCTGGGTCAGGGGGGGATTCCCCCGCAGAGGGTCAGGCCTCGTGGTCGCTGGTGCTCAGGTGCTCCTCGGACAGCCCGGTCTCGTCGATGTTTTCCAGGGAATCCGCGTGCTGCACGGAGAGCTCGGCCAGGCTCACGCTGGGCAGCGTGTTCTGCTCGGGGTACACCCAGGGCTTGTACTCGGGGTCGTGCCTGCGCTTCCACTCCGGGTACTTCAGCCCAGCCTTGTAGATCTTCTTCATGGCCTGTGGGCACAGCGGGGCTGGGGCTGGGGCTGGGGCTGGGGCTGGGGCTGGAGCCGCCCTGGGCTGTGGGAACAGCTCCCAGCTCCCCCACTGCGGGTTTTTGGGGGGGTTGGGAGGGGATGGGGGCCTGGCTCCCCCAGCAGGATGCCCACTGCATGCCCTGTGTCATCCAGGATCCATCCTGAGAGCCCTGGATCACCCGGGATCCATCCTGTGAGCCCCGGGTCGTCCAGGATGTGTCCTGAGAGCTCTGGGTAGTCCAGCACCCCTTCTGGGAGCCCTGGGTCATCCAGGATCTGTTCTGTGAGTCTGGGTCACCCAGCACTCACCCTCAGAGCCCTGGATCATCCAACACCCCTTCTGTGAGTCCTGGGCCACCCAGCACCTCTCCTGCGGTCCCATGGTCACTCAGGACCTGTTCTGTGAGCCCTGGGTCTCCCAGCACCTGTTCTGTGAGCCCTGGGTCTCCCAGCACCTTTCCCATGAGTTCTGGGTCTTCCAGCATCCATTCTGCAAGCCCTGGGTCACCCAGCACCCATCCTGTGGGCCCTGGGCCACCCAGCACCCATCCTGTGGGCCCTGGGCCACCCAGCACCCATCCTGTGGGCCCTGGGCCACCCAGCACCCATCCTCTGGATCCTGGGTCACCCAGCACCCATCCTGTGAGCCCTGGGCCACCCACGCTGCCCCCACCCAGGGGCACTTCGGGGCAGCTCATCGCTGCTGCCCGTGCCTCCCACCGCCGGCCACCCCCCCCTGCTTACCTTCGGTGCCACAAACTGSGACACGCGGTTCACCACCCACTTCGGCAGCGACCCTGCAAGAGCCCAAAGCCCCGTCACGTCGGGGCCACCCCCYAGAGGAGGCACCGCGAGCCTGCAGCGCCCCGTGACCCCTCTTCCTCGGGCTGCCCCCACTCCGCGGTGCCCGGGTGACGGAGACCCACGGTGGGTGAGCCCCGGGGGCGAGCCCMCTCCCCTCCCGCTGCGCTCACCGCGAGGGTCCACCTGGGTGAGGTAATAGAGCACGCAGGCACCGTCGCCGTTCGCCTTGATCAGGTAGCCGGTCTGCAGGGACACGGCCCGCACGAAATCCTTCCGCGGGGGGAATTTCTGCCGAGAGACCCCGCGCGGCTCAGAGCCCGCCCGAGCCGCCGCCCGGCCCCGCCCGTGCCCGCGGGGCCGGGGGCGGCCGGGGCTCACCGGGTGCTTGACGCTGTAGTTGATGATCATGTAGTCGTTGCCCAGGGGCAGCCAGGAGCGCAGCGTGACGAAATCCCGGTTCTTCAGGGGGCTCGGGCACTTCCCTGCGGACAGATCGCGTCACACCCCAGCCCCGCGGCCCCGCACCCCCTCACGGGRGCCTCGGTGGGGAGGGGGCCCTGGGGGGCTGCAGGGGCTGCTCACAGGAGTAGTATCCGACATCGGCGTTGACGGTGAGGCGCCCGATGTCGTAGGTCTCGATCATGTTGGAGTCCCACTTCTTGCGGTAGCGGGTGTCGTGCAGCACGTCATAGAGGGTCTCTGCGGGGACGTCCTTGCAGGAGATGCGGGTCTGGGGGGAGAGGGGCGGGGGGCAGCACCAGCCCCGGAGCGCGGAGCCGTGCCCCCCTGGGGACGGACGAGGACTTTGGGCCGTCCCTGTGCAGTGCACGCGTGCCGTGGGGGATGCTCTCCACACGTGGTCCCTGCTTCAGGACAGCCCCAGAGCCACCGCTCCCGCAGCCACGGCGGGSCCGGAAAGACCCTGTGCCCTCAAACAGATGCTTGGTGGCCCAGGCTTTGATGCCTCGGGACCCKGAGCCCTGCGCTGTCCCCTCACTCGCAGAGCAGCCAAAGGGATGCTCCTGCCCCGGCACGGTGGTCTCGGGTGTGGGGTCCGGGYCCGGGGGGCCGCGGGCCCCGGCTGTAACCGGAGCCGCGGAGCTGCCCGGCCGCGCCAGCCCCTGCATTATTGATGGAGGCGGCCGGCCCGCTCCTCGCAGCGCCGGGAGCGAGGAGATGTCATCTGCTCCTCGTTAGAGCCTTGCATCTTTGATGAGGGCCCGTGTAACCGGAGATGGCCCTCGGGACGCGGCAGGTCCCATCAATCTCGGGCAAGCCTTCCCCGGTGGCCCGGGTGATGGTTTGTGCCCGGCGCGCTGGACTCGTGCCCAGGCCGGGCTCGGAGATGTGCTGCAGTCCCCAGGGCACCGGGGGGAGGGTGCGAGCACCCAGCCCCCTCCTCTGGCTCCCGTCCCTGGCCAACCCCTCCCAGCTGGGTGTGGAGGTGCTGCTGCCGCAGGGTGAGGGATGTTTCCAGCTGGAAATGGAGCTCCTGGAAGCTCTGGTTATCCCAGCGGGACCATCGCAGCCTTGCAGCCCCCAAATTCCCCGCTAARGCCTGTCCACCACCCCCCTCCAGCCTCGGATGGACAACAGCCCTGCCAAGCACAGCAGCTGGGATGGGGAAAGCACAGAGCCCAGACCCATCCACAGGGAATTCAGGTGGAAAAAATCCAGTGCTCCAGCTACTCAGGGAATCTCTGGGTTAATTAACTCCCTCAGTTAATGGAAAGACTGGGGCTCGTCCGACCCCCAGAGAGCCGAGCAGCTCAGCTCTCCCACGTGGGCTGGGTGGCATCCTCCATCCCACACCTTGGGAAGGGTCACTGGGCAGTCACAACCCCTGCACCATGCCCAGGCCCTCTCCAGGGCAGGGAAAAACCACCTCAGGGAGGTGTGATTTGCACTGGCCCAGGCTGGGTGGTGGGGCCTGACTTCCCTGGACCTGCCTGCGGTCCCCTCTCTGTGGGGCTCGGTGGTGGCAGGGGGGACATAACTGCAGCCCCTCTGCCAGGCTGAGGGTTTGACCTTGGCTGGACTCCAGGGGTTCCTGCCAGCCCGTCCTGGTCACACAGAGCAGCATMCACGTCTCCAGTCCGGATCTCACCGATGTGGAGACACAGAGACTACGGCAAACCCTGTCCAAGGCTGGATCCGCCGGATCTGCCCACATTCCCACAGCCAGACCTCCCTGCAGGAGAGCCAGGTCCTTGCTGATGTCGCCACTGCCCTTCTCCTTCAGGACATGGCTTCCAGGAGCACACTCTCCATGTCCTTCCCGGGGATGGAGGTGACGCAGCAGCCCACAGAGCTTCCTTTTGGGAGACGGATGTGATGTTTGACTCTTCCCAGGCATCAGGGAACTCCTGCAGTCACCAGGACTTTTCAGAGAGACGTTGGCCTGACCCCTCAACACCCCCTGGCCCTCTGGATTTGTGCATGCCCAGCTGACTCCCCGATCCCAGTGCCGAAGCTCTTCCCTGGCCCRTGGCAGCAAGGCAATGCGTATTGCACCTACAGCTCTGCCGAGAGCGCTGCTCCTCCTCCTCACCCTGCCCCCTGTCCATGGCAGCAGGGTGTGCCCAGCCCCTCCTCGTGCCCCCCCAGCTGCAGGAGAGGTGCTCCTGGTTATTCTATGCTCAGGAGAGGGGAGAGCCTCCTCCAGTGTTGTGTCCCTTGTCACCACCTCCCCGTGCCTTCCCTGCTCTCCAGGTCACGGCAACCTCCCCTAACACTTCTGATTGAACACTTTCTCCATCAGGTGGGCTGTCCTGGAGGTCAGAGGTCTCCTTGCTTTGGCAGATCCCAGCCCTGCCCAGGAGTCTGGATTCTTGGCGGCCAGAAAAGCCAAAGTCTGTGACACCCACCATGGACCCGCAGGATGGTCCCACGCAGGGCTCACCCTGTGCCCCCAGCACCCTGCAGCCACTCCTGATGCACCCAGGGTCACCTGGCAGTGTCACTGGGGCTGTGTAGGTGAGGAAAAAGGCACCTGAGGGATGGCTGAACCTCCTCGTCCCTCTGCAGCGCCCCAGATCCAGCCYCTGGCAAGTGACAAACCCCCTGGGACAGCGCCTGGGGGCTCCTACGGGATGCTCATCCCGTGAGGCTCCGAGGTGACGTGCCCCAGGGTGGCAGAGCCAGGGAAAGGACACCAGGGAGGCATCCCATGAGCCTGTCTCGCGCCCGGGGGCTCCCGGCAAGGCCATCTCCATAACGTAACTGATCTCAGGGCCTTCCCGCCCGTGTCGGGCTCGGGGCGGCCGCAACGTGAGCCCACAGGGCAGGAGGCCGCAGCATCCCGGCAGGGCCAGAGGGGACAGCCCCGGGGCAGGCAGCAGGAGCCTGCGGAGCAGCACCTTTGGGGGTCTAACCCCACCAGCCCTGAAATTCGGGGCAGAAACCCCCCCGGAGCGGGCTGGGCTGTGAGCCTCCAGCACGGGCCGGTCCCCGGGGAGCCCCGGGAGCCGCCGGGCACRGGCTGGGGCAGGGCAGCGTCCGCTTACCTTGATTTTCTGCACGGTGCAGCTCTCCTCCTGGCCCTGACTCCACACGGTCACGCCAGCCTTGTTGTAGCGGCAGTGCCAGCCCTCCAGGCTCTCGCACTGATCCCTGAAGGAGCTGAAGTCGGAGTCGTCCGGGATGTAAACCATCTCCCCTCCTCTGGACATGGGGCCGAGCCGTGCCCCCGGGGGCGCGGGCACCGCCGCGGGCGGGCTCCCCGTGCCTCACCCGCCGGGAACCCCGGCTCTGCCCTTGAGCCTCGCCTCGCCGGGCGCCCGCCGCGGCTCACAGCATCCCGCCGGCCCCCGGCCCGCGGCCCCGCAACGGGCACCGGCCGCCCGGGCGCGGCGGGACGGGCGGAGACCTCCCGGCACCCCGGAGCGGGGGGCGGAGGGCCGGCCGGCCGCGGTGGCTATCGCAGCCGCCGGGAGCTCAGATGTCTTCCCCGCCGGCTCCCCGGCATCGCATTTCTCCCGGCCGGCTGTCGGCTCGTCTATTATTCAGCAGGTAGCGGCGCGCAGGTGGCTCGGCTTTCGGGGCACGGCCGCCCCCGGCTCCCCGAGCCCCCYGCGCCGCCGCCCCCGCCGTCCCCTGGCCCCGGCAATCTGTGTGCCTGACTTGGCGGCGGCGGCTGCCCGCCGGGATCAGCTGATGCCGGGAGCGGCGGCCGGGCCTCCCGGCGGCGCGGCTCCGGCAGCCGCGGGATGCGGGCCAGAGCGGGGCCCGGGCCGRGGCACGCTCCGCCGCACAGGAGCTGGGCTGCCGCCGCGTCCTGGGGCCGGGCAGGGGGCTCCTGCGGTGGGAAGGTGCCCCTCGCTGGGCTCGCAGGGTGATGCACCTCCGGGGGGGTTCGGCCCACCCCCGACACCTCGAGCAGGACACCACCAGCACGGGAAGGGGCACCCACGGCTTTACCCAGCCTGGAAGGGTGGACTTGCCCACCTCGCTGGTGCCGGGTCCCACGGCAGCACCACCTCCCAGGGGAAAAAGTATCAATTCTACTGCCCCCCCGAAGCTGCAATTAGTGTCCCTTGTCCTTGGGAACAGGTCACGCCCTACTGAGGGAGACAGGCTCTGCCCCCAGTGCAGCTGCCCTCCAGGGAGCTGCAGGTAGATCACAAACCACCCCTCTTTTAGCCCCAGGCTCCAGCCCTGCCAGCAGCATCCGGGGGTCCCTCTCCAGCCCCTCCGCCTCTCCCTGTCCTGGGGACCACCCTGAGCACAGCACCCAGCTGGGGGTTCCCTGGTGCTGCGCAGAGGGGACGGGCTGGGGGCCACACTCCTCCTCGTGCCGCCCAGGATGCAGCTTGTCCCATTTGTCCATCCTCTTGTCCAGAACCTTATCTCTTGTTCAGAACCTTATCTGGGACCTTGTCCCAGTTTCTTTCACCGGGCCCCTGCTCAGCCCCTCGGTCCCCAGCCTGGGTGAAACCTGGGGTTATCTTGTTGATGCCCACAAGGTTTCTCTTGGCCTGAATTTTGGGGTTCTTGGGGTCCACCTGGAATAAGGCTCTGCCGTGTGCGCACCCCTTCCCTCTGGATTATCCTCACCTCCAAGGCAAGGGAACACTTCCCTCCTCATCCTCCATGTGAAGAGGACGGGGAGCAGCCCCAGTGCTGACCCTGGGGTACCCCCTGGGACCAGCATCGCCTGGGCACCGAGAAACGGGGAAAAACTCATGGAAGGGCGAGCAGGGAGGAAGCTGGAGAGCTGCAGCTGCTCCCAGAGCCTTGCTGGGGAGGAAGGCTGCCTGTGGCTGCCCGTGCTGCCCCTCCAGGCCCCCTGGCTCCTGGTGGTGTTTCCCAGCTCGGGATGCTCCAGAGGCAGAGCTGCCGAGTGCCACGCTCGGGTAAAGCTGCCGCAGCGGGGAGGGAGGGGCAGATGCCGAGCTGGAAAGACCTTGGGGTGGCCTTGGGGCTGCGGAGCAGGGACCAAGCGTGGCCGGGCAGATTTATGGCCCAGGGCTGTGTGACCCCTTTGCTGCAGTGTGCCACGGGGTGTGTGAGTGGTGCACACCCCTGCACTCTGTGGGGACAGACACCCAAGGGTCAGACAGCCTGRAGAGGCCTGGTGGGGATGTGTGGGGTGGGTAGGACCCGAGCCTGGGGGCTCTGGAGCTGTCCATGGGGTGAAAGAAGGGAGGACACTGCAGTCCTGGGATGGAGGAGCTCGGCCAGGCTCCGTGGGAAGGAGCAGCTGCTTGCACAGCACCACTGAGGTGGAACCAGCCCTGCTCTGCGCCTGAGACATGGGACTGTTTCTGTCCCTGGCTGCACCAGCTGGAAACTTGGATGGAAAGTTCTTTCCCTCCTCCTGCAGCAGCCCCTGGGGCCGGTGTTCAAGCCGGAAAGCAGCGCAGCCACCCGAGGGCTGGCTGGTCACCACCACGTCCCCTGCAAGCCACCAGCTGGGCTGAGCTGGGTTCCCGTGTCCCACTTGGGAGCCCTCAGGGCTCCAAACAGCCCCTTTCCCACTGCCTTTGGCTGCCTTGGAGCCAAGGTCTGGATCTGGGTGGTGCTGCTGGGAGCCCCTGCAGCCCAAGGGAGAAGAGAGGAAGGTGAGTGCAGCAAATGTGAAGGCACAGGTTAATGCTGCCTCTGTCACATCTTGTTTAACATCACTGACCATGGAGCTGCTGGAGAGAGTCCAGAGGAGGCCACGGAGATGCTCCGAGGGCTGGAGCCCCTCTGCTCTGGAGCCAGGCTGGGAGAGCTGGGGGTGTTCACCTGGAGGAGAGAAGGCTCCAGGGAGACCTCAGAGCCCCTTCCAGGGCCTAAAGGGGCTTTAGGAGAGCTGGAGAGACACTTGGGGCAGGGGTTGGAGCGACAGGACAAGGGGGAATGGCTTCCCACTGCCAGAGGGCAGGGTTAGATGGGATATTGGAAAGGAATCGTCCCCTGTGAGGGTGGGGACGCCCTGGCACAGGTTTCCCAGAGAAGCTGTGGCTGCCCCTGGATCCCTGGAAGTGTCCAAGGCCAGGYTGGGGCTTGGAGCAGCCTGGGATAGTGGGAGGTGTCCCTGCCCATGAKCTTTAAGGTCCCTTCCAACCCAAACCAGTCTGGGATTATGACGATTCTTTGATCTCGGGAGTAGTTTTGTGATGTGCCCTCGAGGTGTGACAGTCCCATCCTTCCATGCTCTGTGGCTGGCACGGAGCTCCATTCCCTGGGCTGACAGGGCAGTGTGAGCAGGGTCCTGCCCTYGGCCACGCCGTCCCTGTGCGGGGATGACACGGGGGACTGTCACGCCTGCAGCTCCAGGGATCCCTCCACGCCCCACAGCCGAGTGGAGCCTCTCCAGAGCCTGCTGGGGTCAGGGCATGCAGGCTCCTGGTTAGGGCCCAGTGAGGAGGACCCAGCTCCCRTCCTGTCTGTGTCTTACTGGTCCCTTCCTCCTCCTCCTCCTCCTCTTTTCATTCCCCAGGTCACATTTCTAAACCCTCCAAGTGTCTTTACAGACTCCAGAGCAAAGTGGGATTTCCATGCTGGGAGTGGGGTCGCAGGGCATCGCATGTGGGTGGTCACAGCCCCATTAATAAGCCTGGATGCCTCGGCAGGACGAGCTTCCAGCCTCTCCAGGGCTGGAGAAGAACATCCAATCCCCTCCGCAGCGACCGCTCCCTCTCCTCCGAGAATCGCCTTTGAAAGCCTCTGCAAATTGAAATGAAAATGTTTTTCCTACAGAAAATGGTTCTGCTTTGGCTTGATGTGAACCAGAGCAACGAATCCCCTCAGATCCTTGTTCCATCAGGGTTTATCCCCTGGGGAATGAGCAAGAGAGGAGGAAAAGCAAAAGGCGGGTTGAGAGTTTCGTGTCCCAGAGAATCCCAGCTGGAGCAGTCAGGAAGGGTTGGAGCTGCCACAAGGCATCAGATGGAGGCTGGGAGGGGRGGATGGTCCCAGGATGGGAGCAGGAAGGTGCTAAGGACCTGAGGGACATCAGGGTCTTTGAGGGACACAGACAGAGGCAGGAAAGCCAGGGAAAAGTGAGATCCTGACCCAGGAGTGGTGCAAGGCATCAAACACCCTGGGGCTGCAGGGACCCCCGGGGAAACCCCAGAGCCTCAGGACTTTGGATTCCTGAGTGCCAAGTGTGGTCCCAGAGTCCCAGGACTACCCTGGAGTCCGAGGGCTGCAGGAGCCCACAGGGGCTCCAGTCAGATCCCAAAGCCTTGGGGCTGCAGAGACCCCCGGGGTCCCACCCAGGGAGACCCCAGAGCTTCAGTGACTCCAGAGCCATGGGGCTGCAGCGAGCCCTGGGGCCCAAATGGGACAGGGCCAAGATCCTGGGAGATTCCAGAGCCCCAGTGGGACTCCGGAGCCTGGTGAGCCCCAGATCTGCAGGGACCCCCGGGTGCCTGGAGAGACCCCTGAGCTTCAGGGCCACAGGGACCGCTGGGTACCCTGGAGAGACCCCAGAGCCCCATGGCACCAGGGACCCCCAGATGCCTGGAGAGACCCCAAAGCTCTGGGGCTGCAGGGACTGCTGAGTRCCTGGAGAGACCCCAGAGTCCCAGTGAGACCCCAGAGCCCCAGAGTTACAGGGTCCACAAGACCCTGGAAAGACCCCAGATCCCGGCAGAGACCCCACAGCCTTGGGGGATGCAGGGCCCCCCCAGCTATGCCCCCATCCAACCCAACGAAGCTACCCACCCCCTACAAGCCMACGGGCAGTGCCACCCCCGTTCCCCGCGGGTGACACCTCCAGGCCAGTGCCACCGCGCCCAGGGACCCGCGGTGCAGTCTGGTGCTCGCCCACTGGGTGTCACGCGTGCTCCACGGACCACGGCGACGGCGACAGCGACACGGCCAGCACCGGCAGCGAGCCGGGCAAGGGACAGGCCGAGGGACAGAGAGCAGCAGGGCTCCCCTGCGGCCACCAGCCCTGTCCCCCTGCCCCACGCCGGTGGCACCAGCCGGGCTGAGAGGGCACCCGGTAGATTTTAGCATTAAGCAGAGCACGGGATGAAGCCCCCGGAAATTTCCTGTTCCTGCCCAGCCCCTCACGAGTGGCCTCAGGCACCCTGAGCCCTCCCAGAGAGGGGGCAGGGCAGGCTGGCAAGGCGCGGGAGGGTGTGGGTAGAGGCTGCCAGGCACATTCCCGCGGGCTGGCACTGCCAATAAGGGCGTGGAGGGGTGGGGTGGGGTCTCCCTGCTCATCCATGCGATGAGATTTGGCCTCAGCTCTGCCCTCAAGAGACCCGGTGGGTCTCGGGGTCCGTCACCAGCCCTGTCCCACTGCAGGGGGCCCAGAAGGTCCCGTGGGTGATGGGACTCCACCCATCGGAGGGTTGGGATGAGGTGGGCTCTAAGGTCCCTTCCAACCCCAGCCATGTTGCCTGGTGTGTATTTGATGCTCCTCAAAGGCCTCTCCTTAATTCCCTCCCGATCCCATCTCCTGAGCCTCCTTGTTGTATCCTGCTCCGCACTTCCCTCCTGTGCCTGTCCCTGTGTCCCTGTGTCCCTGTGTCCCTGTGTCCCTGTGTCCCTGTGTCCCTGTGTCCCTCCTTTCTCAGCTCTCCCACCCCCCCAAGCTGCTCATTTTAGCTCAACTCTCCTCAGGGGACAGCCAGGCTCAGGTCACCCTCTGCTTGCCCTGGAGCATCCCTCCCCGCCCTCTGCCATCCTGAGCCCCTGCACCACCCCTGGTTGCCCAACCTCCCTCTCTGCTCCCCCACGTTATTCCCATGCCAAATTCCCAGGGATTTGGCACCCGCAGCCCCACGGTTTCCAGGCCAAGGCTTATTTGCACAGAGCCCCAGCCGGGCATCAGGATGATTTAAAAGGACTGTGAAAAATGTAGTTATTTTTTCCCCTTTCAGCTGCAAGTCAATACTCGGGGAAGGATGTTTAATTATCTTTGTCACCCTCCTAAATCTCTTTATGAGAAGGTTTGGCTGCAAATCTCCACATCATTTCAAAGTTATTGGCTGGCGTGGAGCACGGTGACACAGTAAATTAGCYGCTCGGAGCAGGCCTGGGTGCTCCCGCCGCTGCCAGCCCCGCGCGTGCCTGGTCCCCCCACCCCGGGGCTGGGACGGGGTGGGTGGCAGCGGGGAAGCCCCTGCTAGCTCAGGATTTAGGGCTGGTGTCCCCTCCGGGTGTGGGCACGGGCGGGTTGTCATGCCCTGGTRCACGCCCCATCCCTGGGGACATGGTGTGTCCCGCGGGGTGCAGAGCCAGGCGGGATCCAGGGGGTATGGGACAGCCGGGAACATCCCGGGGCACCGAGAGCTCCATTGTTCTGTGGCGTGATACCCCYAGAACCCCTTCCAGACACACTGCCCAGCCCTGGGGACACACCCCCAAGAGCCAGGGCTGTGGCTACCCGGTGCAGGATCCCCCTGGGGTGACCCAGTGTCACCCTGGCCTGGGAGCAGGATGAAGCCGAGGCATCTGACGATGCCTGGTCCACCCGGCCGCTCCGAGCCCCCCAAACTCCCCATCCCTCCACCTCACCCCCCGCGAAGGCAGACGGGAGCGCGGGTGGCTGGGCTGAGACCCAGCGCTGCCATTCCCGGGGCAGGAGCCACGCTGGGCGCAGGGCTGGGCGCCGCAGGCTGCTGGCCACGGCCCAGCGACCCTGCAGGACGGCAAGCAGGCACGGAAAGCGGGTTGGAGCTCCCCGCCCATCCGCACCCCCGGAGGCAGCCCCCGGCGCCCCCCGCGCCCCAAGCCCGCTGTTCTCACGCGAAACCCGCCGAGCCGGGGCCGGGCTGGAGGCGTGAGATACGCCGGAACGAAACGCCACCTCCCCGATAATGCCTTTTATTGGACTAGGTGACACGCAGGCTTTAGGGGGATAGCGGGAGGATCCTGTCGGCTCATCCGCGGAACGGATTTCCACGGCCCTGCCGGCGGCTTGTCAGTCCCCGAGGAGCTCTCACCTCCCCGCGGGCTGCGTCTGCCTCCGGCTCAGCGCCGGCCCGGCCCCTCTCTGCTGCTTRCAAAGATTACGCCGCCTCGGAGTAAGCTCCGTGGAAGCGCCG
Organism: Amblyornis subalaris; assembly: GCA_018881555.1. Taxonomy (NCBI): domain Eukaryota; kingdom Metazoa; phylum Chordata; class Aves; order Passeriformes; family Ptilonorhynchidae; genus Amblyornis; species Amblyornis subalaris. Next base: position 245,717 of record JACAXG010000120.1, read on the forward strand.
CTGCCGTCGCATCAGACAGGGGCTAATCAGAAAATTAGCACGGGGAGAAACTTTGTGGCAGGAATTTATCTCCGGCGCGGGCGCKTTGTCGCTCCCGCTGCTCCCGCTGCTTCGGCGCCCATCCCTCAGGGCTAAACTGCCTCGGATTGCAGCGATGGAACCTGGTACAAACSCACCTCGTTCCAGCCCCTGCCGTGGGCAGGGACACCTTCCACTAGCCCAGGCTGCTCCAAGCCCTGTCCAACCTGGCTTTGGACACTTCCAGGGATCCAGGGGCAGCCACAGCTTCTCTGGGCAACCTGTGCCAGGGCCTCCCCACCCTCACAGGGAACAATTCCTTCCCAATATCCCATTTATCCCTGCTCTCTGGCAGTGGGAAGCCATTCCCTGTGTCCAGTCTCTCCATCCCTTGTAAATCCTCTCTCTCCATCTTTCTTGTGGCCCCTTCAGGCCCTGGAAGGCCACAATGAGGTCACCCTGAAGCTTCTCCTCTCCAGGCTGAACAATCCCAGCTCTCCCAGCCTTTCCTCCCAGCAGAGCTGCTCCATCCCTCTGCTCATCCTGGTGCATCCTCTGGACTGGCTCCAGCAGCTCCAGGTCCTTCTTGTGCTGGGCCCAAGGCTGGGGCAGCTCTGAAGGTGGGGTCTCACCTGAGGGGGGCAGAGGGGCAGAATCCCAATCCCTTTCCTGCTGTCTGCGGGGGGTTCTGCGTCGGGGCAGGTCCAGTCCTCACCCACCAGCACCCCCAGTGCTTCTCCCAGGGCTGCTCCATCCGCTCATCCCCGGCCTGGATTGATCCCGGGGGCTGCACAGACCCAGGGGCAGCACCAGCCCTTGGCCTTGTTAAACCTCATGACATTCCCATGGGCCGCTTCCCGAGCTTGTCCAGGTCCCTCTGTAAGGGAGGATTACAGACACCCACAGGACCCACACACCCGCAGGACACGCGTGAACACACGTGTTCGTGCAGGCAGGCACACGTGGCCGCACACGGGCACCTCGGGACCCCTCCCAGCCCCGGCCGAGGGGGCAGGGGCAGGAGCCATGAGGGGGCGGGGATCGCTCAGGGTGATTAAAATGCTCTGTTCGTGGTGTTTAAGCCCCGGCGCCAGGGAGGGTTACGGGGCACTGAGCTAGAAAATGGCATTTGCAGAACCCTCCGCCCGCCGCCGCCAGCCCGACCTTTGCAGACTTCCTTAGTGCCACGTGCGTGTCCAGCGAGGGGACACGCACAGGGGGAGGGCAGGGACCCCTCCCCACCGCCCCCGCTCCTGCAGCCCCTCTGTGGGAGCCTAAACGTGGCCAGAGGGATCCTTCCCACCGCCCCCGGCTCCACAGGCCCCCCTGGGACCCGAAACACAGCCAGAAAGGGAGGAAAGGGACCCCTCCTCGCTGCCCCCAGACCTACAGACCCTCTGTGGGACCCCAAACACAGCCAGAGGGGTAGGACAGGAAGCCCACTGTCCCYAGACCTACAATCCCTCTATAGGACCAAAACCGCAGTGAGAAGGGGAGGGCAGGGACCCCTCCTCACCGCCCCCAGCCCCTCTGCGGGGCCCGAATGCAGTCACACCCCAGCTCGGGGGCTCTCGGTGGGATGCCCGAGCCCCATGTGGCTCAGCACTGTGGCACAGAGGTGTTGGTGGCCCCGAGGGCAGGGGGACAGGGACTGTGCCGGCCCCCCCGTGCGCCCTGCCCGRTGCTGAGCAACCCCAGCAGCCCCACTCGGCCACCGCCACAGCCCCATTTTGGGAACGCTGGGTCCAGCCGTAGCAACAGTTACCACGATTTCCTTTTCCCATTCCCTTTTCCCGACTCTATCGTCTTCCCATGGCAGCTCTGGCGCTGCCGGGGATGTGTTTACMGGCAATTAAAGCTCATTAATTGCACGCAGAAGCAACAGAAGCCCCGCGGCAATGTGGGAGGGGTGAGTCCCGCAGGGGACCGAGCCAGCCCCGGCCATCCCTGGCAAATCCAGCGGGATGCGGGGAGCCGAGCGGGGTCTGCACCCCCGTGGGGTGACGCTGGGCTGAGCCCGGCTCGGGGCTATAGGGGACGGGGGATGTGTGGGTGCTGGGATGGGTCTCACCCGCTCCGCTCAGCCTCGTGGGGACATTAACCCAGGCACCGAGTGCTCCAGCACCAAACCGAGGGGCACAGGGGGTGAAACCCCCAGGTACCTCCTCCCTCCGGGGGTACCAGCCCCGTGTTCCCCCCTTCCAGTGCTGCGCCCTGGGGATGAATCCGGCTCCGCTGTCGGCAGCAGGGAGCGGAGCGGGGTCTTGCTCGAGGCTCTCTCSGCACGTGTCTGAGCAGAGCTGGCACCGGCAGGGGCCGAGCCGCTGCTCCCGAGCTCCGGAAAACATCGGGAAAACATCGGGAAAACAATAGCGTTCGTTAGCAAGAGGAGAAAATCCTTCTCCCGGGCTGAAACGATGCTTTGATTGGGAACAGATGCAGGAGATGAGGGAGGAGGCAGGTACCCGCACGGCTCCGGCACGGGGCCAGCCGCCAGCCTACTCCTGGAGCATCGCTGCGGGGAAGGGAAGAGCCCCCGGAGGCGGCTGGTGCTCGGCTTCCCGCTGTCCTGCCCGCTCCGGGGCCGCCGGGATGCTCACGGGATGCCCTGGCAGGCAGCGGTGCCGGGCCGGGCACGGGAGCAGGGCGAGGACGCAGCGATGCCAGGGCAGGGAACGGGAGCAGCCGGAGGATGGGGCAGCGGGACGCACCCGGCCGCTGGATGCAGGGTGTTGGGTCCCGTCCTGGGTGGCAGGGTGTGGGCACGGGATCCCGCAGCGTTCCCGGAGGGATGAGCTGGCCCCTGGCTGGGTGGGGTRGCTGGCAGGGGGGATTCGTGCCAAGGCTGCTCTGCCATAGTGGGAGGAGCTGTAAGCTCAGGATTTATCCTGCCAGGAGGGGTGTGGGACTGTGCGTGAGGCTGAGCCCCGTGCCCTGGACCAGCTGGACCAGCACAAGAGGTGCAGTGGGGATCCTGGTGTGGCTTCCCCCTCCTCTCCCTCTTCTTCCTCCTCCTCCAGCGCTGGCAGCAGGGCCCAGCAGGACAAGGCACAGCTCTGCCAGGCTGAGGCCAAGGGCACAGCTCAAAATAAAGACTAATCGTGCTGCTGCTGCAATTCCCTGCCCCCCGCCCTGCTGCCCACAGAGAGCCTGGCGTGCGTGGAGCCGGGTCCTGGGGTGCCCGCAGAGCTGCTCGGGGCACGGAGCTGTCAGCAGGAGATGGAGAGTGGCTCGGCAGGGCCTGACCCTGCTCCAGCTCTGCCTCCCTCTCCCGGCTCTCCGTCTTTCCTGCAGGGCTGTGACAGAGCGGGAGGGGTGTGGAGTTGCCCACTGCTGGATCTGGGCTCGAGAATGTCCTGTCACTCACGTGAGGGAGAAGAGGGCACCAAGCTGCCCTTTGGAAGCCCCCAAATCCCCCCAACGAGACCCGCAGAGGGTCCTCACCCCCCTCCGAGGCAGCACAAGCCTTTCCCTCTCCAAACGCCCGCTCCCGAGGCTGGGAGGCGGCCGTGCCCTCATTCCTGGGAGGGGATGCGGCGCTCACGCCGCTTCCCTGCGAGGCTGCAGGCACCCACCCCACCCCACGCCACCCCAGCGGGCTCTGCCCCGGCGCCGGGCGAGACAGGGCCGGCGTGGGGCTGCCAGGACCCCGCTGGGGGGTGGCAGGGTCAATACTCACGTGAGCCAGAGGATCCCGGCACCCCGGGCGGCGGGAAGGGCTCCGTCCACCTCTCCCCCGGGCTCGGTGGCGGCAGCACCAGCGCCTGCGGAAGCCGCTCGGCCCCCGTTAACCCTTTCCCCGGCAGGGCCGGGCGCCGGCGGGTCCCCCCGCGCCCCCCGCCCCCGGCAGCGGCTCCGGCGGGAGGCACCCGGCAGGCGCGCGCTGCGGAGCGGCGCTTTTCTCCTCTAATCTTCTTATTTCATTTTAGCATTTACAATACAGCCAGCCGGTAATCCTGACATCAAACACGCCACGCGCGCTTCCAAGCCGCGCCGACGTCAGGAGCTGCCAGCTCCGACGGCTCCGGATAACGCGCGCAGGAAAGACAGGGAAAAGCGGCTCTGCCAGCGGGACGAGCGGGYGCCGCGTCCTCCGGGGCCCCCGGGCCACCCCGCAAGGCGCCCCTCGGGGGTGCCCGGGGTGCAGGAGCCGTGGCGGGGGTGAGGCGGGGGCTGGTGGTCTCTAGTGAGGGGTTGGAGTCAGAGTCACTCAAGGTGGCAGCCCAGGGGGAGGGGCAGAGCTGGGGGACGCCACCGGCGCSCACTCTTCCACCTCGCTCTCCCCTGGAGCTGCGCGGAGCTCTGGCATCCTGGGGAGCAGTGCTGGACACCCTTGGGTGGTCGCGGTGCCACAGGGAAGGGTGCAGGGTGCAGGGGCAATCCCAATGCTGGAGGCTCCTTCCAGCCTTCGCCTTGCCGGAGCATCCTTTGCTTTCCGGGCATGGCAGCTGGACCTTGGCCAGGGTGCTTGCAGGATCCATCTGGAAGGCTGGAACGTGCCCCCTCCCCAGCAGGAGGGCAGGCAGGGCCAGCTGCAGGCTCGGGTGGGGGGCACAGTGTCTGACACCAGGCACCCACAGCCTCACCCTCGTGGGCTGCTGGCAGAAACCCAGGGGCTGCWCAGCCAACGAGGCCCAGGACTCCCTTTCCCTGTCCCTTGATGGACACCAGTGMTGSGACAGGARTTCCTGAGGGTGGGGAGGCCCYGGCACAGGTTGCCCAGAGAAGCTGTGGCTGCCCCTGGATCCYTGGAAGTGTCCAAGGATCAAGGTTGGACAGGGCTGGGAGCAACCTGGGMTGGTGGAAGGTGTCCCTGCCCAYGGCAGGGGRTTAAGATGAGCTTTGAGGTCCCTTCCAACCCARCCCAGTCTGGGATCCTATGAAACACTTCCCTGCTCCCACCACAGTGAGACACATCCACCAGCGTTTGCTGAGGCCCTGGGGTGGCTTTTCTTTCCCAGCCTGGTGTCCTGCACTGATTTCCAGCTGCTGGGAGATTCCCGGTGTTTTYTTGGAGCTGCAATGTTCCGCAGGGCTGGATCAGGGGAGGGGAATGAAGGGCGGAGAGAGGCAGAAAAGCTGAAGAAATCATTAGTCCACGCTCAGGCCCTGGTGAGGATGGGATCCCTGCCCGGCTCCCTCTCGTGGGTGGTTCCCGAGGGCACCCCGAGGAAAGCTTTGCCCTGTGCCAGGGTGGTGTCCTGTGCCCACCATCCTCTTCCTCAGCCCATGGAGGAGGAACGACCCCAGAAAACACAGGCTCTGCCTGGTGCTGGCAGCGCCAGGGGATGTGAGGAATGAGGAGGAGGAGRAGGAGGAGAAGGGCAGTGGCTCGTGTCCCCATGCAAACCTCAAACCTCGGTGCCAGGTGGGCACCGGTCCTGGTGCGGGCTCACCCCCCACGGAACAGTCTCAGGTCTAATCCATGTCTCGGTAGTTGGGATTTAATCAGCACTGAAGTAAGTAGCTTTTTTTTTGCCTTTTTTTTTTTTTTCCTCTTTTAAGGCAGAGAGGAGCTGCGACTCAATAGGAATTAATTTGCCTAATTAGTGTCTCTGGGAGGCTCTCCCTCCTGCGCATGCCCCGATGGGGGGGGATTCCAGGGCTTGGGGACTCGCTGTGGAGGCTGTGCCGGGTGGGACCTGCCCTGTACCCCGCCCGTGCCCCTTCCTGCCCATCCCGGCAGCGCTTCCCGGCGTTCCGCGGGGTCCAGCCGGCACCGGGGGGTGCCCGTGGCTGTGGTGGCACCCGCGGGGGCCGGCCAGGGTGGGCACGGGGCGGGGGCCGGCCGGGGGGTGCGGGAGCGGCGCCTGCCAGGGAAGATGAATGGTTTTAATCACAGCGCTTACAGGGCACCAGCTGAAGTTTCGTGTAAGTTATGATAGCGACAGTTTGCACGAAAATTGTATTTCCAGGCTTCATTGACTGGCTTAATGAGAATCTTTACGTGTCAGATATTAAATTAAGAAATTAAAGAGCTGTTTCGGTGTGTATAGACTCCTTCCCTCGCACTGAGCTGCTTCTTCCAGATCAATCAGGAACGCGCCTCTAGAAAAGATGGGAGAAGCCTTTGATTTTCTGTCACCGGGGAGGTGAATCTAATGCGCGTTGGCACCTAATTCATGTTTTATTAAAAGGCGTGAGGTGGCTGCTGCCRGCCCCCGCCTCTGCCCGCTGCCCTCTCCCCGCCTGCGCCGCTCGGSGAGGAGGGAGCAGCCCCGGCCCCGCCAGCCCCGGCCCTGCTGCCTGCCTGCCTGTCACACGCGTCCCAAATGCCACCATCCCGCCGCCGGGGGCACCGCGAGGTGCCAGGCCCTGGCTGTGCTGGCCAGAGATTAAGGTCGGTTTGGGAAAAGCCGCGTGGGAATCACTAGGTGGGAGAATATCGCCTCTGTCCCGCGCCGCAGCCCTGCTTTCCTTTCCGTGCCGGCTGGGTTTGACCCGAATTCCCTGATCCTTTTGGTCTCCCCGCTGGTTTTGCTGGGAATGGGTGCTCGGCCGACGACTCCCTCGCTGGTGGGGAGGGGGAAGGTGTCACAGCCATGGGAAGGGACTCGGATGGCCGGAGGACGTGGAGCAGGACAGGCTCCTGGGCACGGTGAGCTGGATGGGGAGGGAGAATCCCTGAAAGCCACGGACCCTGGAGRGAAACACCCGGCACAGGGATGTGGAGAGTAACTTCGAGATCAGGGACCCCGGGGATAATGTCCCAAGGCAGGGACATCCAGGTACAGCAGGGATCAGCGCCCCTGGGGGAGGACACCCAGGGACACCAGGGATAAACGGCCCCTGATGAGGGCATCCATGGACACTGAGGATAAATGGCCCTGGATGGCCTCACCCAGGGACACCAGGGATAAATCCCCCCGTTCAGAGGCACGCAGGGACGCTGGAGATAACCCCTGGAGCAGGGACATGCTGGGACGGTGCAGATAAGTTGGGGACACCCGTCAGCTCCGCGTGGCCGGGATGAGTGTCCAGATGGGATGTGTCTGTGTTTCCTCATCCACCTGGACCCTCTCGTGGAGGAGCCTGGGGACACTTTGGTCACAGAAGGGGGACAGGGGCATCGGGCTCTCTCTGGACGCTTGGATGATTCCCAATCCCTGGTGGTCAGCASGCCTGGATGGAGTCCTCTCCCAGTCTCCTCACCACCTCCCCACCTTCCGAAGCCGACGGTGAGGAGAGGAACGTGTTGTTGTTACAAACTGTCTGTCAGGGCAGGAAAAATCCCACCCCCAGGCCCCTGAGCACGCCATCCATCTTCAGCTCCTTGTGCCGGCCTCGGCTTCTCCTTGTGCCGGGAAACTTGGAGTAAACAGCTTAATTTGGCACTAATGTGAGCGGTGACATCGTGCGCCGTGTCACCCATCGATTCGCAGCCGCGCGGCCCCATCACTCACTCGGCCTTTTTCGGTTTTGGATATTACAGAAGGGATCAACCTCCCAGCAGTGCTGGGCTGGGCTCGCCGTGTCTGTCCCTCAGCCCCACGGCCAGCGACCCCGTGTCCCTGCAGGAGCCTGGTCCCAGTGTCACCAGCCCTCTCCCCACTGCTGGGACTCCGTGTCCCCACACGAGGCTGGTCCCAGTGCCACCAGCCCTCTCCCCACTGCTGGGGACCCTTTATCCCTGCAGGGGCCTGGCCCTGGTGCCAGTAGCTCTCTCCCCACTGCCAAGCACCCCATGCCACCTCAGGAGGCTGGTCCCGGTGCTGGGAACCCCTGTCCCTGCAGGAGACTGGYCCCCAGTGTCATTAGCCCCCTGCCCATTGTTGGGGACCCAGTGTTCCCACAGGAGGCTGGTCCTGGTGTCAGGGACTCTGTGTCCCCACCGGTCCCGGTGTCACCAGCCCTCTCCCCACTCCTGGGGACCCTGTGTCCCTGCAGAAGGCTGGTCCTGGTGTCAGGGACTCTGTGTCCCCACCSGTCCCGGTGTCACCAGCCCCCTCCCCGCTCCTGGGGACCCTGTGTCCCTGCAGGAGGTCGGTCCTGATGCCGCTCACAGCGTTGCTCCCACAGGACACACTTAGGTGCAAAATGGGGAGCCACGGTGCCCCCTCCAACAAGGACTGACCGCAGGGACGGTGCCCCCGGGGTCCCGGGCCAGCCGGACATCGCTGCCGCTGTGGCCAGGCCGGGGCCRGGCTGGCCGAGGTGCCGTGGCCGGCAGCCGGGCACCCCGCCGGCCCTGCCTAAACGGCTCATTAGAGGGATTTGCGGGGCTGCTGAGCCGGGCTGTAATCTGGCGCTTACCGTTCATTTGTTCCAGCGGCTCAGGCAGCCGGCRAAGGTCGTCGGATGTTTAATTACGGCGAGACGAGCGGCGGGGGAGCGGCTGCGGGCGGCGGGCAGGCGGCCCGAGAGCGGCGAGCGCGGCTAACGAGGGACACGCTCCTGCCCTCGGGACCCGGCGGGCGACACGAGCCGCCTTGTCACAGCGCCGTTGTCACAGCGCCGTTGTCACAGCGCCGTTGTCACAGCCAGCCGACCCACGGCCTGGCTGCGCAGTGACCGCAGCATCGCCTGGCTTTGCCCTCTTCTTCCTCCTCCTCCTCCTCCTCTTCGGCGGTGTTCCCTGCCCCGCAGCCCCAGCACAGCCCGGCTCGCCTCCCGCCCGCTCCCCCCGTGCCGTGGGACACGGTGGGTGCCCGGCCCTGGGCGCACGGGGGCGGCTGTGCCTGTGCCAGGCTGGGCAGGGTGGCTGGAGGTCAGGCCAGCACGAGCCAGAATTCCCAGCTGGCGAAAACACCGGGACGTGTCGATCCCTCGCGTGTCCAGGCGAGAGCCTGCGTGGGCTCCCTGCCCCCAGCCCCGCGTCGGGTGGGGGTGATGGGCGGGGGAGCGCTGCAGGGGTGTTGGGCGTGGGCTGGCTGTGCCTGTGCGGCTCCCAGGGCTGAGGAGGATTCACGTGGGGGCTGTGTGTGTGGGGAATGTTCGAGCGCGTGGGTGTGCTGCTGAATGCGCCCATTCCAGAGGGTGTGCGGGTGTTGTGGGTGAGCGTGCAGGGACATGGGGTGGGTGGAGCAACCCGGGACAGCGGAAGGTGTCCCTGCCCGTGGCAGGGGTGGAACGAGATGGGCTTTAAGGTCCCTTCCACCCCAAACCATTCTGAGATTCCACGATTTTGTGACGCAGGCTGGATTCCAGGCGTGCTTGCCCACACCTCTGCGCACGCTGCGTGTGCGTGAGCTCCGTGGGTGACACTCAGCGCTCGTGGGACACGGACCCGCGGGGTGTTTGTGCCGCAGAGCGGCCCGAGGACGCGGTGTGGCTGACAGGGCTGCCAAGAGCGAGTGCCAGCAGGACGGGCCGTAGGGAATGTCACCCCATTATCCCTGCCCTGCGTGCGCAGCCAGCCCGCGGTCATTACCGGCTGTCACCTCCCGTGCTGACAGGCGGGATCAGCGCCTGACGCAGGGAACGGGGCAGCGGTGGGCTGGGTGACAGGCAGGGACCGTGGATTGTGCTGTCACCTCCCTCCTCCCCCTGCCCACTGCTCTGCCCGGCCGCGGCCTCCCGGCCCGGCGGGTGCTGGGTGAGGCCGCGCAGCCCTCCCGCTGTCCCCCYCGCTGTCCCCGCGGGCTGCCAGACGTGCTGGGGGTTGCAAAGGCTCTGCCCTCCGCTGCCAGGGGTCCCTGCAGCGCTGGGAGTGCCCCCGGGGCTGGCTGCAGCCTGAGTGACAGCCTGTCGCGCTAATGAGCCCCCCCCGGGCCGGTGCCTGACACCGCGGCCACCTCCTCGGGCCATCCCCGGGGCTCGCCAGCGTCAGGCACCGCCGGGGGAGCTCTGCGGCGCGGGGGGTGACACCGATGCCATCCTTTCTCCTGAGCGCCGCTGGGGAGCTGCCTGGGTTTGCTGACCCCGGCGGTCTGGGGGCTCGGGACATGCAGGGGGGGCTGCCAGTGCTCTCCGGTGTGCAGGGACCCGGGAGTGTCCCCTGCCGGGATCCGGGAGTGTCCCCTGCCTGTCCCCAGCCATCCTGGGCAGGGCGGAAAGGGATGGAGAAAGGATGAGCCTGGCCAGGGCGGCAGGTGGGCACCGGGCACCCTGCAGAGGTTCTGGGGCACAGCATCATCCTCCTGCCTCAGCCCCACCATTCCTGGAGCATCCTCCTGCCTCAGCTCATCCCTTCTGGAGCATCCACTGCCTCTGCATCGCCAGACCTGGAGCATCCTCCTGCCTTGGCATGGCAGTTCTGGAGCATCCTCTGACTCAGCCCTGCCATTTCTGGAGCATCCTTCTGCCTCATATCACCATTTTTAGAGCACCTTTTTGCCTCAGCACCAGCATTTCCAGAGCATCCTCTGATGTCAGCACCAGCATTTCTGGAGCCTCAGTCCCACCATTCCTGGAGCATCCTCTGCCTCAGTCCCACCATTCCTGGAGCGCCCTCCTGCCTCAGTCCCACCATTCCTGGAGCACCCTCAGCTCAGTCCCTGCATCACCGCAGTTGTGGCCTCGGTGCCAACTCCAGCCCCATCCTTTTCTGCGGTGAGAGTCCCCATCCCACGTTTCCCTGTCTCCTATCTCTCTTCCTTCCTCCCACGTCTCGCTGGCTCCCTTGAAGACACACACGCCTAATCCTCTTGTTAGCCTATCCCTTCATCTCAAACCAATATGCAGCTGAATGCCGGAGATAATTAATTGATCAATTAGATAGRGAACTGCCTGTGCTCGTGGCACTGAACACCCGGCGGAGGGGAGGCTGTGCCAGCACACCTGGCTGTGCCCGTGCCCAGGGGGAGCTGCGTCCACCCCTGGGTGTGCTCGGTGTCCCCACTGGAGGGGACAGGCCACCGGCCAAGGTGATCAGCTGGCAGGGCCATGGCCACCTGCCCTCCTGGCCGTAGGGACACAGCGAGTGCATGTGCAAAGGGACCCCCACCCACAGCCCACCTGCCCCCCAGCCCAGCCTGGATGTGGGTATGGATGGGGCAGTGCCAGGTGCTGGTCAAGGCACCTCACCCCCGTGCCACACGCACCGTGTGACACAATGACCCCCTCTGCAAAGCCGGGAGGGTGCAAGTGCTCCAAATCCTACCCGGGGGGCTTCTGCACCCTGACATGCCCTGGTCCCCAACACGCCATTCCCCCTGGGTGCCCCCAACCATCCCAGAGCACGTAGTGGGGTGCTGAGCACCCAGAGGGGACCCAGTTGTCAGGATGGGGGTCCCAGCTGCCAGGGTGGGGGTCCCAGCTGCCAGGGTGGGGGTCCCAGCGCCCCGAGGGGGGGCTGCCAGGCGGGCAGGGTGCCGCAGGGAAGTAAATAATGCAGCAAACCCATGTCTGCCAACCCCCTCCTCCCCCGGCTTTGAAAAGCAACACATTACCCTGATCTCCAGACATGAATTTTTGTCACCAAACAGGGTGATGAGGAGACTTTGAAGCAAATACAAACACCGGGAAAGGGAATACATAAGAAGAGAGTCGCGTGTTCTCTTCAGAAAACAATTGCGGTGTCAACTCCACGGAGCAGCTCCGCGGAGGGGGAGCTGCTAACCGGGAACTGACAGCCCCAAACGCCGGGAATTATCATCCCAATAACGAAATCATCCCTCTCCTGACAGGGCTGCGGCGCCTTCCCCATTCCAGGTGGCACAGGATGCCCCTTCCCCTCCTCCCCTTGCACCACGCCTTGCCCCAGTTGCTCCGTGTGCCCCCACCTGTGCCCCCAGGCAGTGGCGTCGCTGTCCCGGTTGGGGACAGATCCTCTCTGCACCCTCCCGTGCTTTGTCACCACCATGCCCTGCCACAGTCCTGTCCTGCGCCCTCACYCTCGCACCCTGCGCACCTGGCACGAGCACTCACACCTCGCACCACCCCCTGCTCTCTGGGTACCCTCACACCTTGCCCAGGGCGCTCACACCTTCCGCACTCACACCCCACACTCTTCCCCGTGATCTCATTCCCCACGGATGCTCTCACACCTTCCACGCTTCCCCCCCGTGGTCCTGCACATGCCCCACCTGCGTGTTCCCTTCTCCYTGGCGCCCTCCCTGGTGCTCCCAAAATAACATTTACCTGTGTGTGGAGGTAAAGGCAGGGCTATTTATAGCCCGGGAGATGCCATCACCCAGTGGCAGGTCYCTCTCCCTGTCTGGATTTCACTCGGGCATTTAAGGTGCTTGGGAATTCRGGCAGGATTTGGAGGTCTTTGAGCCAGGCCCTGCATTGGGAGGGCTCAGGACARCCCTCGGGAGCTCGGCTTGGGCTGCTGCCCCTTCAGCCCTTGGGGGGCCAGCAAAGGGCTGTCCCCAGCTGGTCCCCTGGTACAAGGACCCCTGGGATCTCAGGGTAAAGGAGGGCACCTTTGTGTGGCACACGGGCACCTCCTTGCCTTGAGATGCACCTGCACGGGTGCTCTGCACATGCGCTTGCACCCCCTGCACGCTCCCACCCTGCTCACACTCATCCCTGCAGGAGCAAATCCAACTGCTCACACTCATCCCTGCAGGAGCAAATCCAACTGCTCACACTCATCCCCTCATGAGCACTCCCACCCTGCCCACACTCATCCCTGCAGGAGCAAGTCCAACTGCTCACACTCATCCCCTCANATCCCCTCATGAGCACTCCCACCCTGCCCACACTCATCCCTGCAGGAGCAAGTCCAACTGCTCACACTCATCCCCTCATGAGCACTCCCACCCTGTTCACACTCATTCCTGCAGGAGGAAATCCAACTGCTCACACTCATCCCTTCATGAGCACTCCCACCCTGCTCACACTCGTTCCTACACAAACACTTCCAACTGCTCACACTCACCCCTGCACGAGCGCTCTCACCTACTCACACCACTGTGTACCCCTCCAGCCCTGCATGCGTTGCACACTCAGGCCCTGCACACCCTCGTGCATCCCCTCACACCCCTCTCGCCCTTCCAGCCCTTTCCGGTGTGCCCAGACACAGCTCGTCCGACCCCTCCCTGCCCACGCCATCTCTCGTGCCTGGCACACGTCAATCCCGGGGCACGCTCCGGGATGCTCCCTGGCACGASCCCAAATGTGCCTCTTCCCATCCCTGCGGCTCCCGGCGCTTCTCACCCCTTCCTGCACCCCTGGACCCCAAACCTTGCTCGGCCCCCACCCACCCTGAGCTGGGCACACCGGCTCGTTCCCCCACATCCCTGCGGACACCTCTCCGTGTTCCCCGCTCTGCTCCTCATCCATCCATCCATCCATCCATCCATCCATCCATCCATCCATCCATCCATCCGTCCATCCATCCATCCGCCCGTCTCCTGACACCTTCCCGCGCCCGGTGCCGTCTCCCTTCTCCTCCCTCTTTATCTCTGGCTCCCAGCTGCTTCTCGCCCCTCCCCGCCGCTCCCTCCATCCCTCCTCTCCCCATCCCTCGCTCCCGCCGCGGTTATCGCTCCCTCGCACACATCCCTCCTCCCTCCCTCCCTGCTTCTCCTCATCCCTTCTCCCTCCTCTCCCCACCGCTCATCCCTCCGTCCCCGCGTTCCGTCCCTCTCCGTCCGCCGCCTCTCCCGGCTGCAGCCCCGGCTCTGCCGCCCCTCCCGGCCGCCCGCGTCCCCGCGTCCCCCGGCTCACGCGTGGCCTCGGTGTCCCCGCCGTGCCCCGTTTTACCCCCGCTGCCGCAGCCTTTAAAGTTTCAATCAGGCTCGGCGGGGAGAGGCGGGGAAGGCTGCGCCTCCCGCTCCCAGCCCCGCGACGCCGCGCTGCCACTCTGAGTGCTCCCGCCTTATAAATTTTACATTATTACCCTCTTTAAAGTATATAAAATAACTAGTCATAAATTATTGAGGGGAAATTTAAAATACTACAAATGTTTATAAATGTTTATCAAGAGGTCTTCAGAAGCGAGCGAGCGGAGCCTGAGTGACTTCCCACGGCTGGCAGGAGCACGGCAGCCGCCCCGGCCCTGCCGAGGGGGGATTTTGGGAGGACCCCCGGCTGGAGCCTGGGGCGGGCTCCCGCAGCCTCCTGAATTCCCGTCCCCGTGGATGCCGAGGAACAGATTCGCCTCCGTGCGCTGTCTCCGGGTGCCGGCGGAGCTGCGTGTCCAGCGCCTGCTCCGGTGTGATCCCACTGTGGGGCTGCCCCCGGGCAAGGGCACGTGGCCTGTCCTGCCGGGAACATGTCCTACCCGGCTGGGGACGTGTCCTGCCCTGCTGGGGACATCACCTGACCCACCTGGGACACCGGGGACAGGTTCTGCCCTGCAGGGGACCTGTCCTGACCCGCAGGAGACACGTTCTGACGCACTGGGAACATGTCCTGATGCACTGCAGACACGTCCCAACCCACTGGTGACATGTCCTACCCCACTGGGACGCATCCTGCTCTGCTAGGGACACATCCTGACCCGTGGGGACATATCCTGACCCACTGGGGGAACATCCTGCCCCACTGGAGGTTTGTTCTGCCCAACTGGAGACTTGTCCTGCCCTGCTGGGAATGAGCCCTACCCTTGGGGGACATGTCCCACTTTGCTGCGGACACATTCTGCCCCTCTGGGGACACATTCTGCCCCACTGGGGGCATGTCCTGCCCTTCAGGGAACATGTAATTATCTATTGGAGACACATCTTGACCCACTGGGGATGTGTTCTGCCCTGCTGGGGACATCTCATGACCSGCTGGTGACACATCCTGTCCTGCTGGGGACACATCCTGACCACTGGGGACATGTCCTGCCCTGCTGGGGACGAGTCCTGCCCCATGGAAATGTATCCTGACCCAGTGGGGACACATCCTGACCCACTGGGGACTTYCCCTTTCCTACTGGGGACAGGACCTGCCCGGCTTGGGGGATGTCCTGCCCCACTGGGGATGTGCCCTGTCCCCCAGGTCCCAGGCTGGCCCAGGGTCCCCACTGAGGGACAGAGGGACACACAGCCCCCCATGCACACACAGACACGTGGGGACCTGTGCAGAGGCACACACTTCTGGGCAGCTGGCACGGCATGGCACGGCATGGCACGGCATGGCACGGCATGGCCCTGCAGGGGTGGCATCACTGAGCCTGGGCAGCCTGCTCACCATGGCACAGCGCGGCAGGGCATGGCACAGCACGTGCCTGCGGGGGATGCCAAACCACGGCAGCTGGCACGGCACAGCCCTGGAATAACCATGGCACAGCTTTGGCATGGACATGGCACAGCCCTGGAATAACCATGGCAGAGCCTTGGCATAGAAGAGGCACAGGTCTGGCATAGTCATGGCACAGCTCTGGAATAGTTATGGTACAGCTCTGGCATGGACATGGCACAGCCCTGGAATAACCATGGCACAGCCCTGGCACTCCGACCAGCACAGCGAAGCCCCTGCACAGGGATCTTGCCCATCCTCTGCTCCTCCTCTCCAAGTGATCCAGAATCCAGGGCTCACCCGCAGCCAGGGTGATGCCGGGGAGGTGCCAGGCTGGGAACCACCTACCATGGAAAGACCAGCGACCGGSACGGCCTCATCCCCGTGCAAATCCCACCTGTACACAGCCCACGCCGCAGGACACGGCCGGCGCGGCCGCTGGGAAGGAACAAATCCCTGGAGCTGTTCCCGTGGGCTGGGAGCCCATGCCCACCGCGGGGTGGCAAAGGAGCTCTGCTTAACCCCGAGTGCGGCTGCCAAGSGAGCACAAGCCGGGCGTGGATGCTCAGTGATCCCGGCGCTCCCAACAAGGGCTGCCTGCAGGGATTGTGTTTAAAGCGCCGGCTGATTGGGGTAATCATGGGAGCAGGGAGTGCATTAGCTGGGAAGGTTTATAAAGGGAAATTAAAATAAAATTGGATGTGACAGAAAAGTACATGGAAAATTAGTATAAGAATATGAATATTTATGGCCGCGGGAGCACGCGCGGGGAAAGTGCTCCTGCGCTCCAGGCCACCCTCCTGCCCTGGGGCTGGGGCGGGTCGTGGGGGCGGCAGCCGGCTGTGGGGTGGGGACAGCCCTGGTGGGCGCTCTGTACCGCACCGTCGGTCACTGTCGGTCACCACTGCCCTGCCTCTGTGAGGACCTCGTGGTGAGGGAGGCGGTGACATCCCCGCTGCACGCCCACGTGGCCCTGGCACCCAGGGCTGTCTGCAGGGCTGGCGCGTCCCAGGGCGGGTGGTGGCAGCGGGATGRGGCCACAGGGCTGCGGTGCTGGCACAAGGAAGGGGACAGGCACGGCCGGTGGCACAGACCAGGGCGCTGGCACCGCGCGGTGCTGGCACACGCCGAGGCTGCTCCCGCAGGAATTAGGGCACTGGGACAGAGCCCGACCTGCCAGGGTGGCACGGCACAGCTGTCCCCTGCCTGCCGGKGCTTTGCCACCCAGCCGGGGTCTGCAGGGCTTTCACCACAGCCCCCGACCCCCCAGCCACGTGCCAAGTGCCACCGCCCTTGCTGGGGACACCACGAGTCCCCCCCCACCCCATCGACCCCACCCTGCCCAGCACCCCGCCCGCCCTGCCGGACCCGGGGGGCAGCCATCCCCCTGTCCCCTCCCGCTGTCACACTTAGAAGCCATTAAAATAATTGAATGCTTTAAATATTCAGCGCTCGGCTTAAATATTCATCAGCCAAGTTATTCTGATTGCTGAACTGCATCAGCACGGGCTGGGAGATGGCTCCACTCAGCAGAGCCCCCCCCCCGGCCCCCCCGCGCAGCCGTGCGCACCCCGACCTCACGTGGGCACACGTGGGACGCACACCCCTGCACACGTGGGGCACACGTGGCCACGCACCCCCCACGGGCGGAGAGGGAGGCATGGAAACACCCCCGGAGCAGCGGGGCTGGGCTCTGGGAGCACTGGGGGGCACCGGGAGCACCTTTGGGGGGCTGGGTGTGCCCCACACCGGAGCTGGGATGCCCCAGCGGGGCTGGGGAGGGTCTCAGTGCCTTTGGGGGTTTGCTGATCAACCCAACCGGGCCTGTCACGGCCCCATCGTTGTTCTTCCCCAGGGCTCGCTGCAGAATCCCATCCCTCAGGCTGGTGGGGATGGTCTCCTCCAGCCCAGCAGATGTGGCAGCAGATGTGGCTCAGCAGATGTGCCAGGGTGATGGCAGGGTCATGGGATCATGGAGTGGGTTGGGTTGGAAGGGACCTCAAAGCTGATCCAGTACCACCCCTGCCATGGGCAGGGACACCTTCCACTATCCCAGGTTGCTCCAGCCCCGTCCAACCTGGCCTTGGACACTTCCAGGGATCCAGGGGCAGCCACAGCTTCTCTGGGCAACCTGTGCCAGGGCCTCCCCACCCTCACAGGGAGGAATTCCTTCCCAATATCCCATTTAAATCTACCCTTCTTCAGCTTAAAGCCACTCTTCTTGTCCTGTCCCTCCATCCCTTGTCCCAAGTCCCTCTCCAGCTCTCCTGGAGCCCCTTTGGGCCCTGGCAGGGGCTCTGAGGTCTCCCTGGAGCCTTCTCCTCTCCAGGCGAACACCCCCAGCTCTCCCAGCCTGGCTCCAGAGCAGAGGGGCTCCAGCCCTYGGAGCATCTCCGTGGCCTCCTCTGGACTCGCTCCGACAGCTCYGCATCTTTCCTGAGGATCCCAGAGCTGGAGGCAGAGCTGCAGGTGGGGTCTGATGAGGGTAGAGCAGAGGGGGGAATTCCTTCCGTGGCCAGAACTGGGGTGTGGGAGAAGAGCACCAGTGGAGCATACCCTGGAAAGCTGGGGGTCAAAGTGGGACCCYGGGAGCACAAAGAGCTCTGCATGGGGACCCTCGATCTCCTGATCTTCCACTGAGTTGACAGCAGCCTGGTGTGATCTCCCGTTAGGAGACAAAGCTCCTTGCTCAGCACCTCTGCTCCTGGAACGAGGCACCTCCGTTCCTGGCTGAGAGAAGAGCGAGAGGAGGAGAATCCAGAGCTGACATCACCCATGTCTGGGAGCAAGGGATGCCCTGGAAACAGCTTGCCCGTGGCAGCGAAACCTCTGGCACCTCCTGGTGCGGCTGAAACCAGAGCCAACACCTGCTTTTACAGGGATTTTCCTTCTTCGCCGAGATGCACCACGGTGGGAGCCTGCGGGGAGCCCGCACATCCCCAGCCGGGAACCACCTTCCCATCTGGAGCCTGCTGAGAAGCGAGAGCTGACGTTCAGCACCTCCAGGGAGGGGGGAACCGCCCCACCACCTGCAGCCCCCTAGCCCACAGTCCCTCCGCGGCGCCCAGGGGTGACTCCTGCCCCCYCAGCCCTTGCTCCGGGCGTTGTGGRTMCATGAAGCCCTTCTGCCTTCCACCCGGGGCTCATTTTCTCCCCGGCAGCAGCAGCGGGAGGGAGGTTATTCCACGTGGGCGCTGCGCTCCGGCGCATCCCTCGCGCACACGGGCGCCGGCATGTGCGGAGCACCGGGAGCGGCCCCGGCAAAGCTCCGCAAACAGCCCTGATAAAATTGTTCCTCAAATACCTAAAGCAGGCTTAGGTTTAAGCAATCTCGCTCCAAAGACGGCTCCCGCATACATTCCGCGGGCTGGAGCTGCAGCTCTAATCCCGAGGAATCGTGAGCTTTGCGGCCGCATTTGCCATTCAGATTTGCACGGCGGCGGCGGCACCCGACAGAGGGGGGCTCGGGGGGCTCGGGGAGCTCCCACCCCGGGGGGAACGGACCCTGCCCTCGCCACGGCTCAGCCAGACCCCAAAAAACCGGAGCAGGGGGTGGCTGTGGCCCCTCACGGGTGCCGAGCGCCGGGAAGGAGTCGCTGGTTTATCTGATATGATTTAATCAGCCCTATAATTAGATTAATTTGTTGATTTGATAGCAACCCATTTCTCGCCGTTAGATTTGTTTATGTGTGTTTTATGCTCCAGTTTGGCAATAAAATAGGAACTGAGGAGGTGGGAAAAAGTCCCTCCGAGTGCCCGCGCTCTGACCCTATGGATGCTGGGCTGGATCCCCGCATCCAGGGATCCTGCTGGCTTCCTGTGCGGGGTGGGAGCCGGCAGCTGCAGGGAACGGACTGCCACGGGGTGGGGGCGTCCCTGTGGGGACAGCAGCGGGGACCGCGGCACCCAGGATGGTCCCGGTCCCGCTYCAGCAACCTCCCTGCATCCCGATGCCGAAAGGAAAAATAACCCCAAACTCGATCGGTGGGGGAATAGAAGGGCTGTGGAGTGTTGCAAACCACGGGACGCTTGGCAAGGCAGGGGGAGAGAGGGCTTTGGAAAGGCTTTGCTCCCTCCTCGGGGCTCTGCTTGGCATGGCAYGGCACAGCCTGGCACGGCACAGCCTGGCACGGCACAGCCCGGCCCAGCACGGCCCGGCAGCCAGCGGCTGCTGCTGACGGATGCAGACGGACACGGAGCTTGTGGTGCCTTCGGGAACAGCCCCCGCACGGCCCCCGCCCCGCCTGCCCCGCCAGCCCCTTCCCGCGGCCCTGGAAGCGCCCGTGGGGGCAGGATGGTTCCCAGCTCCTCACCCCCCGCTCTCCCCGTGGATCTGGCAGGASGGGAGGTGTTGCATCACCCACGGTGACGCCACCTCTGCCAGCCGTGTGCCACCTCCTGCCAGCGCCCCAGGGCCCCTCGGCGGCGGGCGGCTCCTCGGCCGGCGTGGCATCGCCGTGTGCCGGGCCGGCGGCGGCGGGCACGGGCCGGAGAATTCCAATGAAAAGCGCCCGTTCGGGGAGGGCTGCGGGGCGCGGGCGGGAGGAGGGAAGGCGGGAGCGACACGGAGCGAGCGCCGGGGTTTGCCGGAGAAGCCGGAGCGAGGAGCGCTTTGATGGGCAGCTCCTTTGATCAGAGACGTGAATCCAGCCCTCACGTTTCCCCCGTGTGAGCCCGCTGCCTAATTACCACATGGCAGGGCCGCTCCGAGCCCGCGGCACGTTGCTGGAATAGATTTCCCCGGTCCAGCCTGGAGAAGGACATCGATCCTGCCCACAGCCGCAGGCTCATGCTAAACATTGCGTCCTATCGATTTTTTCTCCCCCCCCACCTTTTCCCTTTTTTTTTTTTTCCTTTTTCTTTCTTTCTTTTTTTTTTAATAAGAATTTTCTTTATTTTCATTAAATCATTAATCAGGGAGAAATCTACATTTTTATCATTTCTATGGCTGGAGAGGAAGAGAGGAAAGTTATATTGCCATAGAAACCGTTCCCTACCATTCTCAGCCTCCGAGCAGTCCCTCTTGTGCTGTCTCTTGTCAAAAGGCGTAATTGTTGCTCCTGATCTTCACTGCTCAATTAGCAGTGATGTCTCCCTTCAAGTTAATTGCTGGAGATGGGAGGAAGTAGGACAAATGTAACCTTTTAGATGAAAAGATCTCTCCCCCCGCTCCTTCCCTGCCTTTCCTCGCTGGCAGGCGCTCGAGGGCCCCTCTGCAGCGAGCTGTGGTGGGGGGAGCCCCTCCGGCCCGGGCATGTTCTGTCACTCCCCTGCTCCCTCCTGGAGACCCTCCCCGCATCCCTCATCCCGTTATCCACGGCAGGACCCCTCTGCGTCCCCCCTCGCTTCCCTCTGCCTCTGCCAGCCGCSTCACCCCCCAGCCCAGCCCCTTCCCAGTCACCCCTACGCCGCTGGTGTCACCCACCCAGCACCTCCTGAGCCGGGACAACCCTCGGGRTGCTCCAGGAGTGCCGCTCCAGCTCCCACGGCACCATCCCACGCTGCAGCAACGGTGAGGGGGTGGCTGCGGTCCGGGAGCAGRGGGACTCCTGCACGTGGCCAGGACAAAAAATCCGGTGATAAAACCGGGCTGAGGGTGGAGGGAGGAGGTGGAAAAACCGGCGGGAAGGTTTCATCCTGCAGAAATGACCCCCAGCAGCTCACAAACCTGTTTGATGGGAGCAGCGACTCCAGGCAGCAGGAGGGCTCGGAAACGCTGCCTGGACAGAGGCTTTGTCACCCTCGAGGGATGACAGGCGAGCCAGACAATACATTRAGGACACGAGAAGTGTGGCAGATGCCTGGACCTTGGCAGGCTGAAGAGGAGCCCTTAAACACTGACTCGAGTGTCTGCGACACACAAATCACCGGGGCCGGGCGCCGCGCGCAGGGCACAGACCCACGTGGCGCTGCCAAGCGTGCGGGCTGGCAGCAGCGGCGTGGGGACACGCAGGGACGGGAGTGGGGACGAGCCAGCCTGGTCAGACCTGTGGCACAGGACCCTCTCCTTGTTGGGAAACTTGTGCCAGGGCCTCCCCACCCCCTGAGTGAAGGAGGTGTCCCCAGTGTCCTCGGACACCTCTCCTCGGCATCTCCCCTGCAAGGACCCCGCTGCTCCGAGCAGAGCTGGAGCAGGAAGAGCCCTCACGCCCTGCACTGCCTCCACCTGAGCTGCATCCCAGGAGGTCCCAGCTCCTGAGGACTCCAGGACCGAGGGGCTGTGTGGAAGGGGCCTCATCCAAGCTCTTTTTCAGAGCAGCTCTGTTCCAAATGCCGGATCCAGGCGGAACCGCTGCTCCAAACACCCCAAGGATGCTCTGATKAATAGCCCACGTCACTCCCAGCAGCTCTGGAGCTGAGCTCAGGCAGACCCTCCTCCTCCTCCAGCAAAGCCAGGGCAGCAGGAGGCCAAGCCAAACCCGCTCAGCAGAACCAGCCCTTGTTAAAAGCAAAGCCTCGCTGTCGCTCAGCAAATCACTGCAAGAGGAGCCTGCTGAGAGGCAGATGAGAGCAATGTTCATCCCTGCTCTGCTCTGGGGTTACACCAGCTCCAGGCTGCTTCCTGTTTGGGTAGAGCTATCACAGAATCATGGAATATGCTGAGCTGGAAGGGACCCACAAGGATCATTGATCYAGCTCCTGGCCCTGCACAGACACCCCAACAATCCCACCCTGTGCATCCCTGGSAGCGCTGTCCAAACGCTCCTGGAGCTCTGGCAGCCTCGGGGCCGTGCCCATTCCCTGGGGAGCCTGTTCAGTGCCCACCACCCTCTGGGGACAGCAGAACTTTTTCCTGCTCTCCAGCCTGGCCCTGCTCTGGCCCAGCTCCAGCCATTCCCTGGTGCTGTCCCCGTCCCAGGGAGCAGAGCTAGGAGCTGTCCCCGCGCTGCCCCTCGGGAGGAGCTGCAGTGTTGGTTGGGATCGAGGCGTGAAGGTGAGAAATCGTGAAGCAGGGGGAGCTCTCACCTTGAGATGATGGCAAAGGACGTGGACACCACTGCTCACACCTTGAGCAGGGGCAGGAGCTGCTCTCCAGCCCGCAGAGCCATGGTCCCTGCTTGCTGCTGGCCTTGGCCCCTCCGGCTCATTGTTTCCTTGGCCTTTGTGCCTGCTCAGGCAGTAATTCCTCACTTTCACTGCACTGAGTGGGGACTAGGCGAGCCAATCTCACAAATCCAGGCCTGGGTTACTCTCCAGGCTCCTGTCACTCGCTGGATTGCTGAGCAGATCCACCCTCAGCCCCTGCTCCGGGGCCATCTCCACCTTCCCAACCCACGGCCACCATCTCTGCCTGGATGCTCCTGTCCTGAGCTCCTCGTGCTCCAGTGCTGCATGTCCTGCCTCTTTCTGCTCCAGCGCTGTGTGTCCTGGCTCCCCCTGGTCCGAGACCCACCCCACCACTGCGCATCAGCCCCAGGGCCACCTCCCAAAGGCTGCCCTGGCCGCGGGCGCACCGTCTCTMATGCCCAAGGACGCTCCTCCTGTAATGCTTGGGAAGCTCTGGGAAGTCATTAAACCAGGAAAAAAACAACCGCGTGAGGCTGAAAAGAGCCATTTTGGGGCTGAGCACATGGAGGGATCACTCGAGGATGCTTCCCTGCTTGGATGAGCACTTCCCCGTCTCCGGAAGGTACGGAGGAGCAATCGGCAGCCGGGGCTGCGCTCCCGCTCCCCTTCCGCTGGATGCAAACAAGCCCTTAACATTTCAGCAAGTGGCTGTGCTCGCGGAGACGCGCGGGGGGCCGAGAGCTCGCTCCAGAGCCCCTCGTGACCGCGGGAAGGTCGGGAGGAGGCCGGCGGGGCGGGAGCATCCCGAGGCTCCGGGCAGGGGCGCGCCGGCGGCCGGGGCGGCGGGGGACGAGGGTGCCCATCCCCTGCCCCCGGCCCCGCCGCCRCCCCCGGCTCGGCTGCAATTAAAGCTCACCCCGAACTCTGCATTAATGTCAGGTTCGCATCTCATTTCCCCAGCGCCAGGTAAGGAGGGGCCGGCAGGCTTGGAGAAGGATCACACGTGGCAGCTTTTAATAGAAACCCGCCCGCCTGTCACCGGCGGCTCATCGCTCCTCTTGAAACGGCTGCTAATTACCCGCGAGCCGTGTTTGTGTTTCGGGTGTGACGTTCCCCCTCCGCAGCCCCGCTCCCCCTGCTCCCGCTCCCCGCCCGGGCTGGCGGCGGCGCCCGGGGGGCTTCGGGGAAGGTGGGAGAGGCGGGGTGGGCTCCGGAAGGGCGGTAGGGACCTGGTTCCTTCAGAGATGGACTCGGGGGTGGGTGGAAAATGGCTCCCTCCGGTTGCTCCCTCCTCCCTTCCCATTTTCCTCCTCTGCGGCTGTCCGTGGAGTTAAACCTGAGGAGTTAAAGCTTTGGGATCGCATCTGCCGCCCCCTCTCATCCTGGTGATGCTCTGCTGGGCCAGGACACCCCTGGAGCAGGGCAGCCTGATCCACCGCCGTGATCAGCCTGCCCCACGTCACCCCCTCAGAGCCTTGCCACGGGCTGTGCCCCAGCTGCTGGGGACACTGTGACTCCAGTGGTGGCGCAATCAGCYGCTCTCATCTCCCAGCTGCTTCCCAGGGATGTGCCACCTTGTTTTCCCGTGCTCGAGGGGGCTGGTAGGGATGAGATGGGAATCGAGAGAGSCAATCCTTGGGGCCTTGACCCCATGGGACGTCTCCTTCCACCCTCATCCGTGTTCGGGACTCCTCCTGAGGCAGTGTGAGCCAAGGGGCTGAGGGGAGGCATTGGAGAAGGGAAGGCAGGGTTGGGGAAGGGGCTGGAGCCGTTCCAGAGGGTGTCCCAGGGAGGTGCAATGCTGAGCAGCCCCTGCCCCTCTGTCACCCCCAGCCATGGGTCTCTCCCGCTGTCCCATGTCATGAGGCTGCCCCAGAACCCTCCTTGTGCCCGCTTTGATGTGACAGCGAGTGCTGGAGCACCCCCACATCGCATTCCGAGCCTGGAGAGGGGCTGGAGAAGGGGAATATTTGCCGAGTCCAGTTCCAACCATTCCCAGTGCAGGGATAACACTTGGGACGCCCCCAAAGTGGGAGATCCGTGTGGGGGYTCCTCCTGGTCTGTGCCAGCCCCGGCAGCACGTCCCAGCCGCGTGCGGAGCCCAGGGGCTCTCCAGCGCTCTGAGGGCTCAGGAAGAGGCTCCCTCACCCCAGCGAAATCCATTCCCTCCTCCCACCGGCACCAGGGGTGGCGTTGGGGTGGGAGCAGGGCGGGAGCCATACGGGAGACCCCCGGCTTTACCCRCCCACCTCGCGAACGTCGAGGCAGCCGCGGTGTCGGCGGTTGGAAAGGGGCCAAGGCAGGTGCCTCGCTGGCTGGGGAGCCCGCCCGGCGCAGGGAGAGGCATCCCAAGGCACCCAGCTCCCGGGGGCCGGCCGGCTCCTGCTGCCACCCGGCTGAGTGACAGCTCCCAGCCCCCCGGCCCACCTCCCCCCTTGTCAATCCTCCGGGGAATTATTTATCCTGACAATAGCAATTGTCTGCACGGGCCCTTCCCCCTCTCCAGCACCTACCCCAACAAAGGAAATCATCCTGATATGAAAGGGAAAATTAAATTACCCCAATAAAGACTTAGTGCTGCTTTAATGACATCACCAGACTCAGGCGCTAATTAGCTGAGTACAAAGGAAAGCTAAATGTGAAAACGTGAATTTCTGTTCCCTTTTCTCCTGTCGTGCAGTCTCGGGAGTGGGAGTCTTGGCAGGCACGGCAGGAGGAGCTGCTCCCACCCGGCCGGGCGGCTGCGGGTGCGTGCCGGGCTGGGGCGGCCGGGCACCGCCGCTGCCGGCGGGGCAGAGCTCCGGGAGCTTTCGGGAGACGGGTCCGGCAGCTGGAGCCCGTCTGGATCCRGCCAGGGATCCCCGGGCTGGAATCCTGCTCGGTGCCACCACTYTCTGCGGCAGTCTGTGCTCGTCTCGCCGGGTTCAGGCGCCCGCACTGCTCCCGAGGAGTGAAGCCCTGCGCGGCTCACCCCTCCCTCACACCGCGCCCAGCGCTCGGCCCCTGCCCGAGGCCCACGTCCCCTTGCTCTGGGCCGGCATCCGCCGTGGGAGCACGTCCCCAATCCCTCTGCACGACCCCGGCACCGCGACAGTGCCGGCACTCCCCGGAGCCGTGTCCCCCGACCCCCTCCCCATTTCTGCTCGCTGCTCTCAGGCTTGGCCCCTCCCGTGCCGTGTCCCCCCCCACGGCTGCAGCCCCCTGGTGACCCTTGAACCGGGAATCCTCCCGGGCATCCACTCACCGCAGCGGCTCCGCTTTCCTTCCAGCCCCCGGGGACGGCGACAGCGCCGAGCAGCGCCGCAGCCCCGGGGGGAGAGCCGGCGGCACCGCGGAGCCGCTCAGCCGCGGGGTCCCGGCGTGGGGGGACCCCCGAAGGGCCAGGGGACGGCTGGCAGCGGGCAGGGACAGCGAGCACCCCACGAGCAGCGAGCCCTGGCCCCGGGGCTGCCCCGCGGGACCCTCCTGGGCAGGGGGGCGTTTTGCATCCCCTGTTGGCCTCTGTATTTGGGGCTGTTTTTTCCCGTTGGAAGTGCTGCTGCATCCAACCCCACCCGGGATAATTCCTCGCTCCGGTGGGGCCACGGGAATGCGGGGGGGATTCCAGCAGAGGCTCCAGAGCAGCCCGCAGGTGCYGAGAGGCTGAGCTGCTCCCACTCCCGCCGGTCGCAGGAGAAGGGGGGGCTGGTAATACGTAAAGCTTCATTTTAACTGAAGCCTAAATTATCCCCAAATCCGGGGTATTGCTGCCTTCCCCTTGAACCTCACCCCAGCCCCTGGGTCAGCACTCCCAGCCCCTCCCCGGCACACGGGGCCATCCCAGGAGTATTGGGGGGGGCAAGTATTGGCCTCTGCTCCTCGCGGGCCGTTCCCCATCGCCTGCTCCGGCCGGGCCGGCAGCACCGCTCTGCCCCGGTGCCACCAGTTGCTCCGGGCTGGCCCCGAGGGAGGCTGGCCCCGGGGCACGCCCTGGGCAGGCAGCCCCGCCTGCAGCCGCGCTGCCGGGTCCCGCGTGAGGGGGCACCTCTGGGGACCAGCCAACCCCCCCGGCAGGGGAGGGGACGCTGGGCACCCCCAGCCCGCTGCCCTGGCCTCCCGCGGCCGGGGTTCGTGCGGGAGGGATGGGTGCGAAAGCCTCCGTGCCTCCTTAAAATGACATAGCCGGTCTCCATGGCAACTCCTCTCTGCCTTTCGCCTCAGACCAAGAGCATCATCTGCTCCATCATCCCTGCGGGCCAGGGCCCGGCATCCCTGGAAACGGGCCGGTGGGATGCTCAGGCTGATGAGCCCCGCCCGCCCCACGCCACCGCCCTGCTGGCGGTGCCAGCTGCCCCGGCTCTCCAGCCGGGTTGGCGTCCGGCAGGAGGGGACCGCCCCGGCCGCAGCATCCCGGCCACCAGCCGCCCGCAGCCCCCCGCAGCCCCCGCCCCTTCCCACCGCGGCCGGTGCCGCGGGATGCCCGGCACGGCCCCGGCACTGCGGGAGCAGCAGGGCTGTGTGTGGAGGGAGCTGGGACCGCTGCCGGCCTGTCCCCACCCCAGACACCGCAAAGCCCTTTGCTCCGCGTCCAGCTCCTCCTGCGGACAAGCCGGGMGAGCTGGGAGGCCGCTGAGCATCCCGGGCGGAGCGGAGGGGCTGAGCCAGCGACACGGAGCTGCCCGTCAGGCACTCGGSCCCCGCCGCGACCGTGAGAGGCCGGGGCTGAGCAGGGGAGGTTGCCCGGCACTCCAGCAGATCCCACCGCCCGCTGCCGGGCGCCAGGGCCGGCCTGGCCTCCGACACGGCACGTCCCCGCCTCCCCCTGAACTTCTGTGAGCGGCTGTGACCGCAGCCTGCGGGGCTGGCAGAGCTGGGGGGACACGGATCCGTCGCCAGCCCCGGGCAGGCAGGACCCCAGGGACCGCTGGGCGGGTGGGCTGCCAGCCCCGGGCGCTGGGGCGGGATTTTCCATGGGGATGCACACGGGGAGGAGGGAGAGGAGCTCACGCAGAGGTGCGCAGGGGTAAGAGGTGGCACGAGGGATGGGGACGTGTGGGGGGACAGAGGTCCCTGTGCATGGGGGACGTGGCAGGATGAGGGGGTGTGGGGTGAATGCAGGGGAGTTGGCACACAGGGGTGGAGGAACGGAGAGCACGTGTGTGTGTACTCAGCGATGAGCGTGTCCCCTAGTGCCACACTGTCCCCTCAGACACCCTCCTGCCAGGGGGCTCCAGGGCCACCCCAGCCCTGCCCTTGCCCCGCAGAGCCACAGCACTCCCAGCTCCCCAGGGAGCTTTCTTCCTCCTCCTCATGGCTCCTTTGCCAGGTGCCTTTTCCCGCTGCCAGCACAGCATGTCCCCGTGCTCGCTCCTGTCCCGTTATTCCCCGTGCTGGATCCGCACACAACCATCCCCCCAGCATCCCGGCTGTGTCGTGGTGTGTGGGTGTGTTTATTTATAGGGCTGCTGCAGAGCCCGGGTGCTGCGTGGGGCCTGCAGCCCCCCACCCTCCTGGGCTCCCTTCCCCGCTTCCCAGCCTGGGCAGGCAGCGGCCGCGATGCCCCGGTGCCCGCTGGCGTGCGAGTCACAAAATCCTGGAATCACAGGTGGGAAGGGACCTCAAAGTTCATCCAGTTCCACCCCCCTGCCATGGCAGGGACACCTTCCACTGTCCCAGCTTGCTCCAAGCCCCATCCAACCTGGGCTTGGACACTTCCAGGGATCAACATGAAGAGGGAGTCTCCAATCAGGGCTGGGCTGGCTCCGGTGCTTTGTCCCAGCGGCACCATTCCCATCCATCATCCTGTCCTTCTGCACGGTTTCCAGCTTGCTCAGCCCTGCTGCAGCCTCCAGCCTTGGCTGGGGGGCACATGTGTCCTGTGGTCTTCTCTGCAGCCCCTCCTAAGCCTCACCGAGGTTTCTGGAGCATGCCTGGTGCTCCCAGTTTGTCCTGGCCACCCTGTCCACCCGGCTTCCTGCTCCAGCGAGGATCCTGCCTGTGCCCAGGGGCTCAGGGATGTGCTCCTGCCAAGCGCTGCGTGCTCAACCGAGGCTCTGGTGGCCTTTGGATTACAGGCAGACATGGAAGAGCCACACAAGGGTCTTGAGGAGAGCGAATGCTTTTGGGTCCCGTGTGCAGCCGGATGGATATTGCCAGGGTGAGGGCACGGGGGTGGCAATCCCTGTGCCATGGGATGCCCCACGGGGCGCTGGCAGCTGTCGAGCTGGTGAGGGGATAACGGGAGGCTCAGCAGATCCACACGGCATCAAGGTCCCTCCTGCAATGGGATGGGCTGCGGGGCAGGACAGGGCAGGACCYGGCTTTACACGGAGCACCGAGACCCAGCTCCCCAGAGCACTTGGAAAGGGGCAAGGGGGTGGGGATGGGAACGGAGCCGCCAGAAGGGTGCACGGRGGGCGGTACCCAGCGCCCCGCAGGACACGGGCTGCCGCAGGGGGCACGGCGGGGCCGGTGTCAGCTCTCCCTGGCACGGGGATCGGGCTGCTGCGACCAGCCCCCCACGCCCCGATGGCGGCAGCCACCGCATCTCCGAGGGCACCGCGCCAGGGCCGGCACGTGGGGCAGGGTCTGGCTGCCGCGGCCCGGCCCCGCTCCGGCTGGCCTCTCGTTTGTTCTCGTTAAGGGCTGGCAGGGTGTCTAATTAGGCGGCGCGAGTGCCAGCGCCCCGCTGACAGACACCTGCGCACACAGCCCCGCTCCTCGGGATGGCCCCGCGCGGCCCGCGCAGCCCCGCCGCSACGTGGCACGGAGCCAGGCCCGGCTGGCGCTGCCTCCCCGCGGCACACAAACCCCCGGGGCACCCCCGGGGGCATCGCCCTGCCTCCCCTTCTGGCAGCACCCCGGCCACGTGCCGGCACCCCCGGSTGTCCGAAGCGTGGGGCAGAGTCACCCCACGCCCCCTCTGTGCCCCCTTGTTCCCTCGGGGCAACGCCCACCTCGGACCCACGGACGGGGCGAGCCCAGCCCGTGCCCACCCGTGTGCGCCCACCCGTGTGCCCCCACCCGTGGGCAGGGCCGCGGCGAGGACAGGCCGCCTGTGCAGCCTCGTGAACCGTGCGGGGATAACGAGCCAGCGGCCGCTTTAATTAGATTAATTGGCTCCCATTCGGCTCCAGAAGAGCTGTCAGGCTGCGAGTGTGTTCCTGCTGTACCTGGCTAATTACGGCACCGCGGCCGCCACTCGGCAGCGCTCACGGCCGCGGGGAGCTGGCACCGGGCACGGCCGTGCCAGGCGAGGGGGAGACCCGGGGGGCTCTGGCTGCCCAAATACACGGGAGAAGATGAGAATGAGGAAGATGAGGGCGTCCTGAGGATGCTGCAGGCCACGCAGAGCTGCAGGAGAG
Source organism: Amblyornis subalaris (assembly GCA_018881555.1). Classification (NCBI taxonomy): domain Eukaryota; kingdom Metazoa; phylum Chordata; class Aves; order Passeriformes; family Ptilonorhynchidae; genus Amblyornis; species Amblyornis subalaris. Next base: position 275,143 of record JACAXG010000120.1, read on the forward strand.
CGAGGGCTGCGAGGAGCTGGAGCACAGGGATGGGGTTTGGGGAGCCCAGAGGATCGGGATCGGAGCTGGGGAAGGGGCAGGAGCCAGGGGATGGGGTGCCCCAGGGGGGAGGATGGTCTCTGGAGCACCCAGGCTGCGACGGACACTGGGATCAGTCTCTGTCCCTGCTGTCCATACCCTGAGGAAGAGGATGGCAGCGAGCAGGGGGTGGGCAGCCTCTGGACAGGGTTTCTCCGAGCTGTGSCAGGCATGGGCACATCGAGTTCCAGCCGGACACTGGAGCCACTCGGAGGCACTGGCTATTTATAAACGCCACCCACGAGAAAAGCAAGGAGGTGACAGCCTAAAAATAGGCTGGGCTGGAGTGGCCAGGCACCACTTCCCCACAGCGCGGAGAGTGGGAGGCAGTGCTGTGGGATATCTTTATCCCTCTGATCCCCAGGTTGTCATTACAGTGCCCAGTGCAGCTGGAGCTGCAGCCTGCGCCCACGCGGCTGACCTGGGCTCCAGGGCGTCGTGTTTTCCTGGAGGAACAACCATCCACAGGCAACTGGGAGTGCAAACAGGGTGGAGAGCAGGGCAGGGCAGCTCCAGGAGGCAAATAATGCACCCTACACATCCCCAAYGGACACCCCGCGGCCCCTCYGAGGGTCAGGAGAGTGGCAYCCGTGGATTTTCCCAGCTGTGGGATGGCAGCAGCTCCCCAGGGAGTCTCCCAAGAGACACCTGCACACGCGGATGTGTTGGGAAGACACACCCGCACACAGGTGTGTGYGGAGAATCCAGCTGATCCCACACAGCACCGTGCTCGGCACAGGGGTGGGCTGCACCCCGCGTGCTCTGGGGACACCCACGCGCCGCCTGCACCCCTGAGTGTGCCACCTGTGCCAGACCTGTCCTGGCATCCCTGGGAGATCCGTGGGGGATTGTGAGTGTGCGTTCATCACACAGCTCAGCCAGGAACCCCCAAATCCCACCGCGGCTCCCCGGGACGCTCCGAGCACCCGCCTGGACCCTACAGCCCCCAAACCCCACCYGACCCTATCAGACACCAACCTGAGCACGGAGCAGGGCACCCCACGCCCCTGCGTGCCACTGCGGTGCCGGGGGACTCTGCCCGGCCTCGGAACCCYGGCACACGTCGCGGCCACGCACCTCCCCGAGTGACGCCCACCCCCTGCCGCCCACGCGGGTGTCCGGCAGAGGTGGCGGCGCTGCCGGGGGGCGCGGACGAGGGGAGCGGGGAGGGGGCGCAGGCAGCCGCCGCACGCTCAGGTGTGCGCAGGACACCCCCGGAAGGGGAGCTGGTTAGCCGCGGCAGCCCTCGCAAAGAGCTGACGCGGCTGCAGCGCGCACATCCCGCGGGCTCCCGGGGGATCCTGCGCTTCCATTCGTGCCGCACACGAGGCCCCCGGAACAGACGCAGCTCGGATGGAGTTGTTTTTTCGCCCGCGAAATGTTAATCCCGGCTCGGTTGATGCCTCCGCAGCGCCTCGCCCGGACCCCCCCCCCCCCCTCCGGGCTGGCCCCCGCCGGGAGCGTCCCGGGGCTTCCGTGGGGATGGGGTGGGGAGGCAGGGGGGTCCGGTACGGCCGGCTCTGTGCCCCTGGGGGGTGTGGGAAGGCGCGGGATGGTGGGAGCGGAGAAAGGGATTCCCCAGCTGGCGAGGAGGAGGAGGAGGATGTAATTGTACGGTACAGATTGAGCCYGTCAGGCGTCCCTCCGACAGCGCATCCCGGGGCACCTTCACCGTAAATAATAAATAACAGCCCGGCGAGGAGGGGATTAACAAGGACAGGCGAGGCACTTATCCCCTAATTGATGGGTTTGTGTTCCTGCGGAGGCTGGAGCCGCAGCCACCCTGATGCCATCGCGGCGAGCGGCAGCCTCCTCCCCGCGGCTGCTGGGGAGATGCAGGCAGGGAAATGCAGGCAGGGGGAATGCAGCGTGGAAAATGCAGGCAGGGAATCGCAGGCAGGGGGGATGCAGGGCGGAAAATGCAGGCAGGGGGAACGCAGGGTGGAAAATACAGGCAAGGAAAATGCAGGAAGGGAAATTCAGGGTGGAAAATGCAGGCAGGGAGATGCAGGCAGGGAAAATGCAGGCAGGGAAATGCAGACGAGGAGATGCAGGGTGGAAAATACTGGCAGAGAAAAGCATGTAGGGCAAACCAGGCAGGGAAAATGCAGGCAGGGAAATGCAGGGTGAAAAATACAGGCAGGGAAAACCACACAGATCCAGGGCAGAGCAGGCAGCTGGGGCACAGCACAGCACAGAGAGGGGGTGGGAGCCCAATCCCACAGGATTCACCATCCCCTGGATCTCAGGGTCCAGCCAGGTTTTGATGCTTTTCCTCTCATCCTGCATTTAACTCCTTTTCTACTCAATCTTTAGAGGAGTGACCAAAATCCCAGAGTCCTGCCCTATTCCTTGCTCACGGAGGCTGGGATAAGGCTGTTCCATCTGCTTAGCCCGGGATTTGGGGCATCCCAGCTGGGCAGGAGAGGGGAGCAGGATGGGGTCCCAGACAGCTTGAGTTTGCACGTGGGTTTAGCTGAGCTAAAAGCAGCTCTGGGAGGAGGCTGGGCCACTTTGGGAGATATAATTATGTATAAAAAAAGCTTATTCTGGTCCYTGCAGGGAGGGGCCGTGTCCAGCTCTGCCGCTCGGGATGTGCCGGCACCTGCCAGGACCCCAAATCCTGCTTGGCCGCTGTGGGGTCTCCCCTCCCGGCCACACTGGGCTGGTGCCTGTTCCAGCAGCATGGCCTGGTTCCCGTCCCGGATTACCCTCTCCCTCCGGCGGGAGGGGGAAGAGCTCTCCGAGTGCCAGATGGTGCCATTTAATTTTGTTCTGGGTGAGGCTGGAATCTGTTCGTGCCCGTGCGAGCAGGACCCCGGGAGACACAGCACGGGCTGGGAGCCTCCTGCCTGCGGGCACGGCCGCTCCTCCTCTGGAAACAGGAGCCCTGCGGTGCGGAGCATTCCCAAAAGCACCTCCCGAGGTGCATGGGGCAGCGGTGACCCCRTCCCTTTYGSGGGGAATTGTGACCAGTCTCCCCTGCCTGCAGCCCTGCCAGCTTCCTGGCCTTCCCAAGAGCCGGGGAGCCAGGCTGGGATGGGGGAGCTGAGGAAGAGGAGGGGTGAGGAAGGCAGGGAGAGGTCYGTGGAGGCAGCGGTTTCCCAGGTGCTGCTGCCAGATTGCTGCCCGTGGCCTGCACTCCGCTCGCAATTATCTGGGGTAATGGCAGGGGAGGGTGACCCAGATAGCGCGGGGAGGAGGATAATAAGGAAGATGTAACCGAGGCTTTGGGAAAGGGAAACGGAGAGGGGGGGACATGAGAGAGGGAGGAGAGGAGCTCCAGGATGAGCCCTGAGCTGGGATGCTGATCCAGCACGGCTCAGAGCATCCCCGTGGCCCATGTCATCCCTAATCCAGGCAATGCACCCCTGGTAAGCAAAAATATCCTTTCCTGGATCCACGGCCCCGCAGGGTGCCAGGTGGAAAAAGGGGCAGGCAAAGGACAGGGCTGGCAGCAGTGTCCCGAATGGAATTTTCCTCCGCCACTCCTGGCTGGGATGAGTGGAGGGGGGGCCGTGTAGTGGGACACAGCTCTCGGCACGGAGCTGTCCCAGGTGTCACAGCCCCGCGGGGACTTTGCCGGAGGGCACCTTGTGGGACAGCACCTGCAGGTCAGCAGAGAACTGCTGCGTGGGCCCTTTGGGAGGAGGGCAGCAGCCCCAGGCCCCGCTGGCACACACGGAGCGAGCGAAATTCCATTCTAAATCTCGCAGCCCTCTCCCATCATCCCCGCTCCACGGAGAGCTGAGGAAGCAGAGGCCGGAGCCAGCGCTCGTCCATCACACGGAGAGGTGTCCCCACGCTGCCGCCACCTGCTCCGGACACCTTGGCAAGCTGCTGCGGCCGCTTCCCGGGGGGAACGCCGCCTCTTCCTGCTCCTGGGCTGCGGCTCCTCGCCGTGACTCCATTTCCCATCCCGGGCTGCGGCAGAGCTCGCCGTCCCCTCCCCGGTGGGACTTTGGAGCTGATTTTCCGAGCCCAGGAATGCAGAGGACCGAAGGTGGGCACTGCCCATCCCAGCACGGTGCTGGAGGCTCGCCAGCAGTGCGGGGCTCTTATTTAAAATCAGAGAAGCTGGGAATGATGTGGGATCAGCAGTCCCACGGCAGGACAGCCCCTGACTTGTCCCCAGCCTGGTGGATGGCCACGCTTGAAGCAAAAGCTGAGSGTCTTTGTCCCAGCACGGTGACACAGAGGTGACACGGCCACAGCTCCAGGATCTTTGGAGCTTGGCCCTGAGCTGCAGCCCCCAGCGGGGCACAGGGGCTCATTCCAGGCTTTATCTGGGAGCAGAGTGAGCCCTGACCCTGCGGCAGGTGCAGCAGGAGCAGCCCCGGGGGAGGGGAGGTGCGGGAAAGGACCTCGTGCTCCATCCCGGTGCGGTGAGGGGGCTGTGGTGACCCCACGGAGGATTTGGGCCGGGAAGGTGCTTGCCGGTGTGGGAGAGCATCGCTCCGGGCACGGCAGGGACCTCACGGAGCAGCAGCAGAATTCCCAGCAATCCCGGCTCGCAGCCGTGTGATATTTAAGTGGCAGAAAAGAAAATAAAGCAGGGGAGGGTGGGATGAGGATGAGCCGGAGGGAGCGGAGGAGCCGCCCCCCTTCCCTCCCACGCCTCCCCACGGCTTCAGGGGCCCGAGTGGGCTGGGGTGACACCGGTGGGGGGCCAGGGTGGGCTTCGAGGGGGGGGACGCAGCGAGGGAGGACGGCGTGTTCTGTGACAGGCTCGAACGTGACTCAACGTCACCTACTTTCCACCACGGCAACTTCTGCTGCTTCATCTTCTCCGCGCGGATCCGGGGCTGGGGGAGCTCCAAACGCGGCTGTGGAGGGGGTGAGGGGTAGGGGCCACGAGGAGGAGGAGGAGGAGGATGAGCCTCTTCCCCCTTCCCTCCCCTCCCGAGCTGCCGCCGAGGGCGCTTCCGCCCCAGGGAAGGGAGCACCGAGAGCCCTGCAAAGCCACTCTTTTATTAATTGAATATTCAATTTTCAAAATAACCTTGAGGAACTAAATGAAGAGGCTGGGAAGAGATAGCTAATTGTCAGCTGCACCTGCTCGGCGCAGCCACAGAAATGCTGCTTCCAGCTTCCTTCCAGCCCACTCACACAATTTAGAGGATTTTTTCTTTCCCCCGAGCCATTATGTCAGTGCAGAGGGCACAACAGCCAGGCAGGGCACGAGGAGCACCAGTGTGGGGCGTGAGGGGGGACTGGGGCTGGGAGAGCTGGGGAGGGGCTCTCTGCCCGTGGGGGATGATTTTTTGTAGGGGTGGGATGTGCAGGGGGATGTGGCCCATGAGGGGGGCAGGCGGGGGTGTGTGGGTGCTGCGTTTTGGGGTGCCACGGTGCCAGTGCCCCCAGACTGGGCTGCCTCTGCCGAGGATGCAATGGCTGTAGGGCTGGCAGGGACTGGGGCATCCTGCACCTCAGCATGGCCCCGGAGTCCCTGGGACAAGGCTGGGGTCCTGCTCCATGACTGCCCATGGTGTTGGCTTCTCCCTCCTTCCTTTGGGCAACCCCCTGCATCAGAGCCACATCCTGAGCCTGCCCTCCCTCCGGAGAAGTCCTGGAGTCCCTCTGTGCCAGCTGTCTCCATCCACGGGGCAGCAGGAGCAGCATGACTCGCTCTTCCTGTGGGTCCTGACCTCCTCCAGCCTTGGCATCCCAGGGGGTTCTAAGCCCACACAGCCTGTGCATCCCAGGGGTGCTGAGCCCCCCAGCCCGAGCAGCACACGGGGTCTGAAGCCCCCCAGACTGGCTGTCCTGAGCATGCTGAGTATCCCCCAGCGTGGTCATCGAGGGGGTTCTGAGCCCCCCTCAGCCTGGACATCCCAGGGGTTTTGAGTCCCCCCACCGGGGGCATTCTGGAGATTCAGAGCCCTCCCCATTCTGGTCATTCGGGCTTTCCGAGCCCCCCGCCCCAGCCCGGCCTTTCGGGGCAGAGCCTGCCCCGCACACCCCACCCGGGAGCTGCGGGTGCGGGCAGGACCCYGGGTCACCTCTGCAGCCCCGCCCGGCGCTCGGGGACGGGCAGGGAACGGGCAGCATCCTCGGGAGGGCCGTGCCCCGGGGGCAGCCGCCCCGGCCCGGCCCGTGCGCTGCCTCTCCCCGGCCCCGCGCCCCCGGCTCGCTGCTGCTGCTGCCGCCTGCACACTCGGCTGCATTCATAATCAGCCGGCTGATGGGGAAGGATTTACCAGCTGTTTTTCCTGACTCCATCGGCCTCAGATAAATCAGGGAGGGGGTGTCGCGCCTGATGGATGGTGCGGAGCGAGCGGATCGCTCGCACGCCGCCACCGCCGGGCTCCGTCACGCTGCCGGGGAGCGCACGATTGATGGCCCCAATCGAGCGGGGCGGAATCGCCGGGGTGGGACCCGGCGCTGCCCCCCTCCCCGGCATCGCCCCGCCCCACGCGGGGGGTTTGGGGGCACCCCCCTCCCCTTCTCGCCCGGTTTGCCCGGCTGGCCCCGCAGCCGGGCTGGCGTGGGCGGCTCGGGCGGGCGCGGCTGCAGGATGGAGATTAGCTGCGAAGAGCTGAGCACACACAATCTTCGCGAAGCGATTGCGAGCGAAGCGGGGAGCAGCTGCGGGCTGAGCAGCCCTGCCTCCCTCAGTGCCGGCAACATCTGGACGCGGCAGCTGTGCCGGAGAGCGAAACCTGTTCGGGGCGCGGGGGAAGGGTGCGGGACCCCGGCGCCCGGCACGGCGTGCCACGGGAAACCTGCGCCCGGCTCCAGGTCCCCGCTCCGGGGATCGTCCCCCAGAGCCGCCCCGTGCTTTAGGGCTGGGTGCTGGGGACCCCCTTCCTGCACCCATGGCGCTGGGAAGGCTCTCATCCCGATTCCCTGGGGCGGGGGGAGCCGTTGCCCTGGCACCGAGGCACATGGAGGAGCATTCCCCGCTCCAGCTTGTTTGTGGTCCCTGTGGGGTGGGCGCTGGGGAGGGTGGGCGCCCCAGGAGGGGCTGGGGGCTCAGTGGGGAGCCGAGCTCTGCTCCGACCCTCTGGGCAGCGTCCCTGGAGCTGGAGGATGTTTTAAAGCAGAACTTTCCAGTGAGCCCAAGCCCGGAGGGGGCTGTTCCTCAGGGATGCAGTCGGATACCAGGGGCTGCTGTGCCCACCCTGGGAGCCAGGGTGGCCCCAAGAGCAGAGTCCTCAACACAGCAGACCTTTGTACGGTTGGTGGGAAWACTGGAATGTATTGGGAAGCGTTGGGTGGCTGGTGCCACCTCCCAGCCCCACGTGGGGACGGGCAGAGCAGGCTGCTGGCACAGAGGAGGCTTCCCCCTGTCCCTCTGCTCTGCTCTGGCTTGGGATGGGGCTTTTGGGGGCAGCCCCATGTCCCCACTGAGCCCCACTGGGGACAGTCCTTAGGGTCCCGARGCAGAGCCCATCTCCCGGTGCCAGCCCTCCTGCCCGTGCCAGGGAACAGGGAGGCACCAGGGAGCGGCTGCACTTCACAGAGCTTCCAGCAAGAGCCTCTTGGAAGCCAAAACAAATGAATTATTCCATTTAATTTGGGGGCACGAGCAGCGGCGCAGGTGGCAGCGCTGCCTCTCTCGGCACGGCAGCTCCCAGCTCTGCGGTGTCCCGTGACCTCCCGTGCCCCCTCGTGCCCCTCCGTGCCCCCCAACGCCCTGCTGGGCTCTGTCTGCGCCCGTGGGACCTGCCACCCCGCAGGGAGGTGACGCGTGGGTGCAAGGGCGGGAGGGGAGCYGGAAGGGAGCCTTTTTCCCGGTTATCCCAGGGATGAGCAGGGTGCAGCCAGGGGACAGCGCCCAGCAGGAGCCCCGTGCCCACCCGTGGGCACTCCGTGGGGCTGGGGGCACGGGCTGCAGCTCCGCGGTGTCCCCAGCTGCGGGCAGGCAGTGCCAGCCCCTGGAGGGATGGGCAGGTGGCGGCACGGGCTGTGCCCAGCTCGGCACAGCCCTCCCCGGGGACGGCAGCCAGGTTGCTGTCCAGGTGATCCCCTGGCCAGGCTCCCACCGGGAGCTTTGATCCCAATCCCTGGCTGCTCCTGGCGCCCGTGCCCGGCTCTGATCGCTGCTGCCTCGTGGCTCCGCGCAGGGGCTGGTGAAATATTTACACCCCATCCCCTTTGAAGTGTGCTGTGCTCCCAGCCCCCTCCCAGCCGCTCCCAGGGGCGTTGAGCTCAGTCCCAGTGTGCCGATCCCGTGGGATTAGCCGTGAAACATCCCACTGACCCCACCGGCCCTGCTCCTGCCCTCCCTGGGTCTGAGGGGGGAAAGGATGCCCTGGTGCCAGCCTGTGGTGTCTCCCATCCCTGGAGCGATGTGCCGATCCACAGGCACCTCTGCTGCATCCATGGCTTGTGCCATTCCTGCTCTCATCCCCTGGAGGCAGGGATCGGCGCTGGGCTCTGCAGRGAGCTGGGAAGGGCACAGCAGCGCGGGATAACCCTACCCGCTGCTGGCAGCCAGTTCCTGCCCCAGCGGCGAGGACGGGAAATGGGCGCTCGCTGAGGGCCACTGGGCTGGAAACAGGGACAGCCCCGGGCAGCGAGCGTGGCTCTGCTCCCCGCCCCGGCCGTGCCCCGTTTGCTGCCGGCTGTGCCGCGTGGCGCCGGCTGTCCTTGTCCCTGGGCTGCCACGAAGGTACCAGGAGTGTCCCTGGCACTGCCACCCGGCCCTGGGCGYGGGGACAGGGTCTGAGGTGCGCTGGGGCACTGTCCAAGGCGTGTGCCCGGTGTCAGGCTGCAGGATGGACTGGGAGTCAGGGCCTCACAAAGGGAAATCATGGAATTGTTTAGGTTGGAAAAGTCCTCCGGGATCCTTGAGTTCAACATTAATCCAAGCACTGCCAAGCTCAGCACCAAACCAGGTCTCYGAAATCCCTCCCTTTCCCTCTCTCCCAGGTTTTGGTGAGCCTGGGTGCTCCCCGGGAGGGTGTCCCCTCTTTCACCCCCCATGGCCCTGCAGAGCCACCAAGCTCACCCCAACACCCTGGGGTGCTCCAGCTCCTTGTGGCTTTGGCTCTGCTTTGGCACAGGCACCTTCGGGGTGGCAGCCGTGTCCCCACGCTCCCCCCCAGCTCCAGCRCCCTGGCAGGGGTGGGGCTGCTGAATCCCATCTCCCTCTTCATTGAAGAGGAAAATTGGACTCCATGGAAAGCTGGATTTGGCAGATGCAGGTGCCTCCCTTCCTGCCTCCAAACACAAGGTCCAGTCCCTTCCACCCTGGGAGCCTCAGTGATGCTCTCCACACYGGGGGGGATCTGCCCTGCTCCCAGTTCGGATCAGAAAACACAAATGGACACCCCCCAGTCACTGGGRGTGCCTTGGCTGTACCTGCTGCAGGGCAGGGGGAGCATTTGGGGCTGCCCCATACCCACCACATGCCCCACAGGTGGCCATGGCTTTGCTGCCCCACCCTCCAGCCTAAGCCTCTGGATTTCGGGAGAGCTCTCCCTGGGGTGCAGGAGGATCCTGCCAGCCCTGATGCCCACCTGGGGTGGGAAGGGCATCCCACACAGGGTCAGGYACGGAGCGGGATCGCCGCTCATTGGAGAGCTCTGGCATGGAGAGAGCAGAGTGAAGCTCCCTGGTTCCTGGGTTGGCAGCAATGAAGCCTCACATCGCTGCAGAGGGAATTCAGCCACCTCCAAATCAAGGTTAAATAAACAGCTCGTGGGAGCTCTGGGTAATCCCACAGCACACACACACACACCACGCACACAGGGGGGGCACTCCCTGGCCGTGTGGGGCGACACGGTGGCACTGCCCGCCCCAGGGACGTGCCCACGCGGGGGTGAGCTCACAGCGGTGGCCCCAGACCCACGGCAGTGACCACGCACGCTGTGACACCCCCGGTCACGCTGAACCCGTGAGGGTGGCAGGTCCCCCAGACCCCCAGGCCAGGCAGCACCATCCCAGTGCTGTCACCTCTTTGGAGGCCAGCGGCGAGGCTTGGCAGAGGATGGAGATGTTATGGAATGACTGAAAAGCATCCGAGCAGACCCYGGCAGCCGCGTGCCGGGTGTGGTGTCAGGGATGCGGAGCCGGAGCTGTTCCAGGCCAGAGGCTGGCTGCGTCCTGGGGCCACGGAGCACAGCAGAGGCAGGGCACGGGGCATGGCAGAGGCCGCTCCTGGCTCTGGAGCTGGAGCCAACYAGCTCCAGACACATCCCGAGGGATGGAGTGGGGATAGCCAGGTGCTGTCCGTATGGGGATGGAGTGTGTGCCCAGGGAAGGATGCACCGGGAATTGTGTCCGTCCTGCAAACCACCGCTGCTCAGCCCTGCCTGGTGTTCTGCAGCTCTGCTGCGGCTGCAGCAGCGGGATTCGGGGAGAAAAGGGAATTGCTGCACGGTGCCGGGGGTTACAGAGCATCGAAATCCCCCTGGGGCGGCTCCAGCCGTCCCCCAGCCCCGGCAGGGGGGCAGCAGCGTGTGCCTGCCGTCAGCAGGACCTGCAGCACCCACGGGAGCATTCCCGGAGGGAGCAGAGGGTGAGGGGCAGGGAGCCGGGCTGGTGCAGCCGGGGTGGGCAGGAGCGGGGCGAGCACCCCGAGCCCGGCAAACGCCTCGGGGGCTGTGCAGGGAGAGCTTCCCCCGCAGGCTGGGAGCGCTGGCACAGTTTTAGGCGTTTTGTTCTCGGTGTGGATCCGTCCCCGGCAGCGAGCGCCGCCGATCGGTTTTGTGCCGTGCCGTGCCGTGCCGGGCCGGGCTGTGCTGTGCCGTGCTTGGCAGCTCCTGCTGGAGCTCCGGGAGCAGCGACCCCGCACCCAACGGCACCTGGGGAGGGGCAGGCGGGGTCCGGCGGCTGGAGGGTCTCGGGGCTGTCGGGCTGGCAGAGCGGAGTGCTCCCTGTGATGGGCGGAGGGTGGGAAGGAGGAATATGTGGGAATGGGGGTGTGGATGCTTCCCAAACCTGCAGCTGAGCCGCTCTAGGGAGAAAGGCAGTGTCCCCTGCGGAGAAAGGAGCGGGAAYGACACCAGCCCCGAGCTGACGCTGGGATCAGCCGCTGGAGCTGGTGGAAGCCGCGGGCTGGGCAGGATGGGGCTGGAGCCGAGCCACGCAGGACACGGAGCGCGGGTGACCCATCCGGGCGGGGCGAGGATGCTGCCCCACCCCGGTGCCACCCACGCTGCCCCAGAGCCCGTGGGGCCGGCGGCGGCTCGGCGGGGAGCCCGCGGGGCTGCCGGGGAGCCGTTCCCGGGAATCGCGGAGTTCGCCGCTCCCGCTTTGCCATGGCAACGCCCGCCCGGCGCGCCGGAGCCGCGCAGCGAGGATCGTTCCGAAAGGTCACCGCCGACGGGCGGGGGCTGCCAGCGCCGCGTGTGTATGGACGGGGACAGGGACGGGAATCACAGCCCCTTCCCCCGGAATTCATTCCGCGAGGGGATGGGGCGATCCCGRGGATGAGCGCTGCGGGGTGGGTGAGGGTGGCTGAGTTGTTGTAGGGGAACTGGGCGCCGGGAATGGCAGTGGGATGCAGCCCTGTGGGGTATCCCGGGGTGTGGGGCAGCCTGGGGGGGTTGCCGTGGGATGGAGCACCACGGGGTAGCACGGGATGTGGGGCAAGGACAGCCTCGGGCAGCACCAGCCCCAGCCCCGCTCCTGGGTGACCCCAAGCAGCCCTGTCTGCAGGGGTGGCAGTGCCAGCCGTGCCCCTGTTCCCCAGGGACCGGGTGAGTCCCTGCCTGTCCCCAGGGACGCACCTGGCAGAGCACTGGCTCCCAGCACGGCCAGGGATGGGACAGCATCTCCTGCCCACTCCCATCCCAGCGCTGCCAACTCAGGACCGGACCAGGCTCGGGAGGGATATCCCATCCCAAACCGAGGTGCCACCCAGTTTTGGGAGCTCTCCCGGCCCTGGATCAGGTAGCTCAGCACCAACCCTGCCAGCCCAGCACAAACTGCCYGAGTTTGGGTGCCCACCCGGGCAGGGGGGCGCAGAAAAGGGGCCTCCCGGCTGCCAAGGTCCTCGTATTCCCTTTTCCAGGATCCCYTCCATGCCCCCCACAGACTGTCCAGCGCCCGGGGAGCCGTCGGGGTTAAATATTCAGGAGCACTCGCTGTGCCCATTTGGTAAAGATCAAGCGGCTCCGGGGCCTGGCAATTCCCGTCCCCTGCTGCCGGGGATGCGCCTTAATGAGTTCGCAGAACGATACATTTTTAAAGTCATTATTTCCGGACGTGTTCAAAATTCCCAGCATTTCCTCTGCTCCAGTTGCTCGGGCGGCAGCCCCGCTGTGCCCCCCCCCGGGGGTGACGGAGGGAGACATCCCACAGGGATGGGGCACCTGGGGAGGGACATTCGGGGGCTGTGGGGATGGGGCAATGGGGGATCCCCCAGGGGACCCCCAACCCGGTCTCTGCACGGTCTGGGGGTGCCTGGGGACATTGATCCCTGCCCTGCCTGGGAATCTAGGGACATGGATCCCTGCCCTGCCTCATGACAGTGGGAATATCGATCCCTGTCCTTCCTGGGGACATGAGAGCACTGATCTCTGTCCTGTCTGGGAATATGGGGACATGGATCCCTGCCCTGCCTCGTGACAGTGGGAATATTGATCCCTGTCCTCCCTGGGGGCATGGGAGCACTGATCCCTGCCCTGCCTGGGGACATGGATCCCTGCCCTGCCTCGTGACGGTGGGAATATTGATCTGTGTCCTTCCTGGGGACAGGAGACCACTGATCCCTGTCCTGTCTGGGGACATGGGGGCATGGGGATATTGATCCATGCCCTGCCTGGGGCCATGGGGACACTGATCCCTGTCCATCCTGGGTCATGGGGACACTGATCCCTGCCCTGCCTTGGGCCATTAGGGCGCTGATCCCTGCCCTGCTTGGTGGAAATGGGACACTGATCCTCGTCCTGCCTTGGGACATGGGGACGTAGATCCCTGCCCTGCCTAGTGAAAATGAGGATATTGATCCCTGTCCTTCCTGGGGCCATGGGGGCACTGATCCCTGTCCTTCCTGGGGCCATAAAGGCATGGATCATCCCTGTCCTGCCTGGTGGAAGTGGGGACACTGATCCCTGCTCCGCCTGGGGCCAYGGGGACACTGATCCCTGCCCTGCTTTGCTTTGTGGGGGCACCGATCCCTGCCTAGTGGAAATAAGAATATTGATCCCTGCCCTGCCTGGGACCTTTGGACACTGATCCCTGCCATGCCTCGCAGCCAATTGGGAAGGGATATCGATCCCTGTCCTCCTGGGGGCCTGGGGAGCACTGCTCCCTGCCCTACCTGAGCGTATGGACACACGGATCCTTGCCCTGCCTGAGGCCATGAGGACATGGATCCCTCATGGCAGTGGGGATATTGATCCCAGTCCTTCCTGGGGTCACAGGSACACTGATCCCTGCCCTGCCTTGGTCCATCAGGCCACTGATCCCTGCCCTGCCTGGAGCGTGCGGGGTTTGACCCCTGCCCTGCCTGGGGACACAGGGACATTGATCCCTGCCCTGCCCGAGGATATGGGCACATGGATCCCTGCCCTGCCTGGGGCCACGGGGGGATGCCGATCCCTTCCCTGCTCCGGGGGCAGCGCAGGCAGTGCAGCAGCAGCTCCCACGGCAGCCTGTGCCAGGCAGGTGCGGGGGCAGGGCCCAGCACTCCCCCAGAGCCCCCCAGCAGCGGCCCCCCGGTAATTGYGGGTCTGCCTGCACTTAATCACAGCCCTGGGACCTCCAGAGGGAGCAGCAGCTGGGAAGTGCCATGGAAACCTCCCCAGAGCCACACCCGGGCTGGGCGAGGGGCCCCGGGACCCACCAGCTGCTTCCTGCATCCCTTCCCTCCGCACCATCCCGCCCTGCCGGGGTCCCTGCTCCCGGCCCCTCTCCAGCGTTCCCTCTGTCTCCCTGCCCACCCCTCGCCTCCTGCTTGGGAACACGCAGTATTTTTTCAGGTTTGATGGGATATTTCCATCCCCAAATCCCGGACACTGGGGCTCTGGTGCGTGAGCTGGGGACGAGACGTGGCTTAGAAATTTGGGGACTGGCGATGCCTGCAACGTGTCACCCTTCACGTCCCAGCGTGCTGCCCTCCCGTGCCACCTGCACGTGTCCCAAACCTGCCCCAAATCCTCCCAAATCGCCCACCCAGAGGTCGGCAGCTGTCCCCTGGCCGCCAGTTTTGTGCTGGGAGGTTTTTCCCGCGGCAGGCTCTGCCTCTCAGCTTCCTCGTGCCTTCAGGACCTCCATCCGGGAGGATTCCGGGGCACCAGGCAGCCCTGGGTGACTCCCGCAGAGCCAGCCCTGTGCTGTGGGACGGGACGTACCCGGGGCAGGTACCCCAGTTCTCATCCGTGCCACAGGAAGCCCACGGGGATGAAGTGCTGGAAACAGGGATCGGGCACCTGCCTGGAGCTGCAGGGCAGGGCAGAATCCCAGGGATCACCACCTGCTCCCTCCCCACTGCCCGCCTTGGCCGGTGAAGGGGTCCTGGGGAGGGGGAAGAAACCAGGGTGGGCTTTTAGGGACATTTCTCAGCATTTAGGGACATTTCTCCATTTTAGGGACATTTCTCAGCCTCTCCACGGCCTTGGAAGCTGCTGGATCCGTAGTCTTCTCCATATGGAGCCTGACAACTTTGGAAGAGGTTACTGTGGGCATGAGGATCTTTGCAGCCAACTCATCCAGCCCAGGGAGGGGATTTGGGGGCTTCCTTGCCCTCTGCAACCCCACACAGGCTGTCCCYACACGTGCCCATGGGGGTGGGAGTGCAAGGATCACCTGAGAGATGCCACCAAACTCCGAGCTCTGTGGGAAGGCTGATCCCACGGGACTCCAGTGGTACCCCCCCGGGTCAGAGGGGTGACACATCCTGCTCGTGGCAGGCWGTGGGATCAGACCCTGGGCAGATCCAGAGGGAGAGTGATGGGAATGGTGGTGGGTGGGACAGGSCAGCTCGTGGCAGAGCCAGGGCTGGGGATGCCCTGGAAGGGTGGGGGGTGGCAGGGCTTGCTTGGRGTCCCCCCCGGCTGCTCCACACCCAGGGGCACCTGGGAGGTGCTCGGGCTCCGTTATCCATCCAAAATCTGGGCGGCAACACCAGCGCTGGTGGGGAGTGAGGAAGCCTGCGGAGGGATTTTGGGATGCATTCCTCTCCCAGCATCCCGTGGCTGCCTGCGGACACGGACGGACACCACTGTGGCTCCAGAGGGGCACGGGCCGAGCCCATCGGGCGGGGGCTCCCTTCCCCCGCGGATCCGGGGCCCCGTCGGGACACGGGGCCGGGGACACCGGGAGGGTTCCGCAGTCGCATCCCAAACTCTGCCCCGGCGGAGCGACAGCGGCGGCGCCTCGGGCCCCGGTGAATTATCCTGCCTGTTCATTAATCAACAATTCTTATGTAAACAGACACATCCCAGCCCTCCGCTTCAGTCACCCTGGCAACAGCGCAGAGCCGACCCTCGCTCGGGATGCRCTCCCGGCTCCCACCCGGCCCACAGCCCTGCCTGCACTTTTTGCCTGCTCCCTTTGCTCCCATCTCTTTTCCTCCCTCAAGGAATCTTCTGTCTCCTGTTGCTCAGCACAGGATCCCTGAATTGGATCCTGGAGATCCCCAGAATTGGATCCATGGCCTCCCCATCACTGAATCCTGGACCTCCCAAGCACTGAATCCTGCACCTCCATGTTGTGGGATCATGGATCTCCCATCGTTGGATCCCGGACCTTCCCATCATTGGATCCTGGATGTCCCCATCATTAAATCCTGAACCCTCACATCATTTGATTCTGGACCTTTCCATTGCTGGACCTTCCAGTTTGATCCTGGACCGCCCTTGTGGTATCCTGAACCTCTGGCAGGACAGGACCGATCCAGGCAGGAGCTGCCAGAGGAGCAGGGCACTGCT
This sequence comes from Amblyornis subalaris, assembly GCA_018881555.1. NCBI lineage: Eukaryota > Metazoa > Chordata > Aves > Passeriformes > Ptilonorhynchidae > Amblyornis > Amblyornis subalaris. The sequence continues at coordinate 291,048 of JACAXG010000120.1, forward strand.
GCCTCCCGGGGCTGCCCCACAGCGGGACAGCTCCGTGGAACAGAAAAGCCCTGCATGGAAGCTGATGGAAGCAGGAKGAGCCCAAGTCATTTAAGGTTGAAGAGAAATGTTAAAGACAGCAGGAAAAGCAAACATTAGTGGTGGCCGTGCGGCTGAGGGGAATAGGAAGGGCTTTTACAAACATATCAAGGGGAAAAGGAAATACTGGAGAGTCAAGACAAAGTAGGCCCATTAATAAATGAGGAAGGATATTAAATTAATGATGATTCTCAAATGGCTGAGTTAGTGAACTACTTATTGAGGTCTGCCTTTAACAAGAACAGCAAGGGAAAGGGGCTGAGACAATCAGAAAGCAGCCAAGGGTGCYGGAATTGTCCTACATGGAGCAAGGGGAAGGAGACAGCTGGGCTACGAGCCCCGGGTGGCAAATGCCCGGGGTTGAGCACCCCATCCATCTCTTCCTGGCAGGAGCAGGGGGAATGAGCRTCTGGAGCAGAGCGATGCTGGCAGGAGGCCCGGAGTGAATGAGGGGTCTGGGGGGACCGTGGCTCCTGCCTTGGAGGGGGGTGGGACTGGTGGGGGAGCTGGAAGGGAGACTCCCAGGAGCCCCAGGTGCAGCCCTCGCTGTGTGGATCCAGGCTTGGGAATTGCCGGGGAACAGCCCCTGCRGAGCTGTTTCAATGAGAGGGGGAAGCGTCTGGGTAGCTGGGCCGGAGCCCTCCTGGTTCATCCATTTGTCCTTGGAAAATCAGAGCCTCCAAGCTGCCCTGCCACTGTTTATCCTCCCTCTGCACTTCCACCGGATCAACCAGTGGCTGCCCAGCCRGAGGCTGCTCCTGTGCCCAGAGGAAGAGCTCTGGGAAGGGGATTTTCTGTCCTTCTACAAAGCCTGAGGAATCCCCCAAACCCCCTCAGCTGCTGCTGGCTGGAAAGGGCTGGTTGGACCCCCGGGATCAAATCCAGGCAGGATTGATCMCTGCTCATGCATCCCTGGGCTCCTGTGCCCACTGGTGGGGAGCAGGAGCAGCCTGAGGGGTGGCTGGAATGTGTCCCACGTGTGGGACATGTCCCTGTCCATGTGGGGCATGTCCCAAACACGGGGAAAGGTGTTTGGGGTCCACCTGGGGGTCCTCGGCTGGGTCCTGTGGGGTGGGATGGGAGGGGATAGGATGGGATGGGATGGGGTGGGATGGGGTGGGTGCACATCCCTCAGCGGGGCTGGGCAGAGATGTGGGACCTCTCCTGAGACCCTAGGGCTCCGCACACCCACCCAGCCCCTCCTGCCCCGCCTCGAGGAGCTGCAGGAGCCCGGGGCTGCACGGGGACCCTTCCCCCTCCCCCCCCGGGGGCAGTGCCCACCCCGGGCCGGCCGGGAGCGCTCCCGTGGCCGCGCCAGCTGACCGAGGGCTCCGTGGGGGACAATGTCCGGGAAACGAGGGCCCTCGTCAATGTTTTATGGGCCCGGGGCTCCCCGGGGTGTGTTTACGGGGCAGTAAATGAAAGCGCTCAGCCAAGTGACATTTGTGTTCCGCAAATGCGATTATTATGCATGATTAGCAGCCAAGTGCACTGAAAAACCCACACTGGCGGCGCGGGAGGGGCCCCGCCCGCGGCTGCGCTCCCCGGGAAGCTCCTGCTCCCCACAAAAGCCTCTCCACGGGGCAGCGGCGGGGATGAGCCGAGCCCGGCACCGGCAGAGACCCCGGGACCCCCCGCTGCCCCCGGGCCGGCCGCTGCCCCCGTCCCTGCCCGCTGGAGAGGGGCCGTGCCAGCCCAGGAGTTAAAGGATTTCCTCCCCAGCTGCCAGCCCGGCTTTCCAGAGGAATGCATCCAAACCCACTTTTTAGCTTTAATTATTTATCTGTAACCAATTTGGCAGGAAAACCAATTAAACGAGTGGGTGATTAATGACCTGCTGATTTGCACAGGTACCTAATTTAAATGTCTATATAAAATATAAGCACATTTTGGAGATGCTCTGATGGCTCGGGGCAGTCCCTGGCTGCTCGGGCGGGTGCTGGGAGGGTCACTCCTGGAGCATTCCGTGCCTCCCGACAGCTCCAGGAGCTCGGGAGGGCTGTTCATCCCAGAAATCCCACCGTGCTTTCTCCCTGGCCAGTGCTGTGCTCGCCACGCCTCCTTTGCCAGCGTTTCTCACTTGGAAAACTCACCCGGGTGGGAAGGAGCGGATGGGACAGAGGAGGATGCTGTCCCCTGGGAAAAGTGCCCTGTCCAGAGTTCCAGAGGCAGGCTGGAGCTCACACCGTCCCCTCGGGACACTGGGCAGGGGCTTGGGCAGCTGGAACCGCTGATCACACCTCAGCCGGGCACAGGTTTGGGTTGGCACCACCCAGAGCCACCCGGGCTCTTCCCTCCTGCTCCCTGAGGCTCCGAGCATCCCTGTTCCCGTCCTTCCTGCCTCTGTGCCACGTGCAGGCCCTGTCTGGGAGGTGGGTGGCTCTGCACTCGGCCTCCCGGCCATCCCTGCTGCCACCAGGCTGGGGACAGGGCCCCAGCACTCCTCAGCCCTGGATCCCGGAGGGAGACACTGTGGATAGGCAGTAGGATTTCCAGTTTATCCACGTCTTTTTCCCACTGCTGGGCCCAGTCAGAGCTGAGGCCAAGCACCGCCAGACCCCAAGGCTTCTCCATGTCCCTGCTCGGCTGAGACACCCTGGGGATGCAGCTCCTCCCGGGAACGGGGAGGAGCAGGGAACGGGCCCATTGTTGGGATAGAAACAGTAAATCCATTAATCTTTCGGGATACAATTCGCCGCGCAAAACAGAAAAGGAAAAGAGACACCTCATTTGTTATCAGGTGCATTGTGAGAGTCAGGTTCTTTAATTATCTCACCAAATTCTGCAGCCCATTCATCAAGTGCCRCCGCGGAGCTGCCGGGATTGCCACCCACAGCCCGTCTGGGCCCTGCCAGGCAGCCCGGGCACCGCCAGCCCCCCGCACGCTGTCCTGCAGCCACGGGGGATGTGGGGATGCTCCTCRTCCCCTGGAACCCCCTCTGGTCTCCCTGGAACCCTCTCAGGGCTCCCTGCCTGGGAATTCACCTCCTCGGATGCGCAGGGCAGCCCAGCACTGCCCGAGTGTTGTCATGGAATCATGGAATATCCTGAGCTGGAAGAACCCACAGGGATCATTGATCCAGCTCCTGGCCCTGCACAGACACCGCAACAATCCCACCCTGTGCATCCCTGGGAGCGCTGTCCAAACGCTCCTGGAGCTCTGGCAGCCTTGGGGCCGTGCCCGTTCCCTGGGGAGCCTCGTCCCCTACATGGAGAGATGGCAGCCAGGCCAGGGACAGCCTTCTGTCCACTGGGGTTTATGGAAAAGAGGGAGAGACACAGGCWGGCAGTGATAGGACAAGGGGGGATGGTTTTGAACTACAGGAGGGGAGGTTTAGATTGGATGTTAGGAAGGAATCCTTCCCTGGGAGGGTGGGCAGGCCCTGGCACAGGTTGCCCAGAGAAGCTGTGGCTGTYCCAGCCCTGGAAGTGTCCAAGGYCAGGWTGGAYGGRGCTTGGAGCAACCTGGGATAGTGGAAGGAGTTCCTGCCCATGGCAGGGGGTGGGACTGGATGGGCTTTAAGGTCGCTCCAACCCAAACCAGTCTGGGATTCCATGACTCTATGACAKGGCAGTGGCCCCAGGGAGAGGCCAGAGGCTGGGCACGAAGGTGATCAGGGGTGATGTCCTGTGCTCCAGTGCCTTAGGAACTGCTGGGGGATGAGGGAATCACCTCCYGCCCCAGGTCAGAGCCCGGGACTTGCCCAAACTGGGGCTGGTGAGGCTGCAAGGCCCTTCCGGCTCCCGGTGCCTGGGTTTGGCTTTATCCAGGCTATGGCTGAAGCTTCCCCCTCTTCCTGCCTGGCTCCCAGATCCAGCAGCTCCCTGCCAGGGTGTCAGCCACAGCCCTGCACCAGCGAGCTGGCAGGATCCCAGGGTTTGGGATCCGTTGGCTTCCTCTGGCACAGCTCCATGCGGGCCTGGCTCAGCATCCCCTGCCAGGGGCTCCGTGCCGGGCGGGGGGCTCCGGATGGTCGGGGGGGGGTGCAGTGGGATGGACACAGGGAAGCAGAGGATGGCCATGGCAGCAGGTGCAGGAGTGAGAAAGATGGAAAGGAAAGGGATGTGAGCTGCTGAGAGGGTGGAAGCCTGTCTGGGATACATCAAAAGCAAAGTCTGAGTGGTTTTTAGAGGAGCAAAGAGAGCTGGGCACTCAGGGGAGATCCCTGCTGGGATAAATGATCCATCCGGAGAAATCTGGAAAGGCAAGAGGTGGCTGCAACCCAGGGGTGCAGGTGAGGTGTGGGGGGCTCAGCCCTGTGCCCCACTCGCCCTAAGCAGGACTGCTGCTCCTCCACCCTCTGCCGCTGCCCTCTGGAATCCCTGGGACTGGGGAGCATCCCRCTGCTGGCAGCTGCGGATGGAGCCAAGGGAGCTGGGCCGGGAGCTCTCGGGGAGGGCTGGACCCAGCTCCTGTCCCCGCCACCTTCCCCCAGAGCTCCTGGGAGGAAAGCTGGTTCCGGTCCATCTGGAGTCCAGATCGGCTCCGGTGAGTAATCGGGAGTGGGAGGGAAGGCAGACGGCTCCCGCAATCCCGGCAGCGAGGAGGAGAGAACAGACTATCCTGGGAGCGCGCACGGGGCTGAGGAGCTGAGATTCCCAGCCCTCTGCCTCATCCCATTCCCAGGCGGACAGGCAGGAGACACAAACGGGGGCCACCCCAGGCGAGGCCACGGCGCAGAGTCCCTGAGCGTGGGTGACATCCCTGTCACCGCCGCGGCTCCGTGGCTGCTTGGTCCCACGGGGCCCAGGGAGGTGAAAGAGCTGCGGCTGCCCCGAGCAAACCCTTCCCRCGGTGCGAAATCTGCAGCGGGAGCCGCCTCGGGAGCGGCTCGGGCAGCGCTGGCACSGGGATCACCTCCTTCTTTTCCCGCCTCGAGGTGCCAGCGAGGTTATTTGAAGGGCTGGCCCAGAGCCAGGCCGCCCGCGGGTGCGGCGCTCGCACGGCAGCGGCGCCAGGTCCCGGCGGCACGGGGAGCGGGGCCGGGAGCGGGACGCGTCCCCGTGTCCCCTCCGGGATGTCGCGACCTCTCGTCGGCACCGTCGCCCCCGGCCACGTGCTCGGTGACTTTGGGACGGGGACAYGGAGCCGCCACGTGGTGTGTCCCGCTCAGACGGGCCCTCCCATGGCCCACGGGGCTGCCGTATCCCGAGGGGAATGCCCTTATCCGAGCGCTGTCTCCTCCAGCTGGGGCTGGAGCGGCAACGTGATGCAGGAGCCAAGTGTCTTTTGCTATGAATATTTGTTCTTTTCTCTCTTTTTTTTTTTGTTTTTTTTTTGTTTTTTTTTTTTTGGTCAAACGAAAACATTTCTGCAGGGGATGACTGTGACTGATTACATTTGTCAGGGTTTTTATCAAGCAATTGAAAGAGCCGGAGATTTTTTGGAAACCAAATAAGTGAAATATTTTGGCTGGTCAAAATTGTTTCCAGTAAAAATCCCCAGAAAACGCGGCGAGAAACCGATGGAGAAAATTTGCAGCGCAAATTAAAACCTGTTTTTCCAARGGAAAACAGCTCCAGGGAAAAGAAACGTCTTAGCACCATGGGTGAAAGGATGCTCCATGCTGAGGGCATCACTCCATGGGGTGCTTGGCTCTGGGAATGCAGTGCCAGGCCAGGGATGGTGGATCCAGCTTTTGCCCTCACTGCAAAACGGCTGCACCGATTTTCCTCACTTTTTCCCCATAATGTCACCCCTAGGCCACGGTGGAGGGAGGAGGCCTCCAGGCAGAGCGTGGTCTCCCAGGCACAGGGAATGAGCGGAGGGAACGTGGTGGGGAGCCACAGGAAAGCTCAGGAGATGCCTCAGGAATGAGATGTACAGGAAATGGGATGCTGAAAGGAGCTGTGCCCTGGCCTGGGGACCCAGTGCCACCATGTCATGAGGTTGTAACATTCCAGCTGCACCTCACCTTGGATGTCCAGGAAATATGGGGCAGCCAAACAGGGTTCAAATATTCCTCAGGGTCCAGCTTGAGCCTGTGGGAGAGGAGCACGGACCAGGAGGCAGCAGGAAGGTGCTGGRGGCAGCGCTTGGATCGTCACCGAGCCCGCTGTGGGCTGTGGTTTGGGATCTCTGCATCCCTTTGGGATCTGTGCCATGTTTCCCAGGGCTCCTGCAGTTTTGTGGCCACCTCCTYGTCTCTAACCCTGCGTGTCCCCGGCGTGGCCCGGCCTGGGCTGATCCCTGACCCCGGCGCAGGCTGAGCTCTGTGCGGAACGAGCTGAGCTCTCCGGTTAAAAATAGCTCATGACCATGCAAATCTCTTGCTGGGTATTAATGTRGATGCAAATAGGTGCTGGCAAAGCCGGCACAGGAGCCCTGCCCAGCCCTTCCTACCTGGAATTTGCAATGCACGGGCTGCTGACCTCGGCTGGGAKGGGGGGATTTGCTGGGCTGGGCGCCAGAGGCTGGAAAGTCACAGCCTGTGGGTCAGGGCGGTGAGGGGAGGCAGATTCCCTATGGATCACTGCTCCAGGAGGAGGAGACGGCTCTGGGGAGGGTGACCACCCTCCCCGGCATCGGAGGTCGACACCCCTAAAGCCCCCAGCACGGGGATGGGGAATAACAGAGCCACATTGTTCTCCCGGCACCGCCACCATTCCCAGGGCGATGTGAACGCTCCCGAAACGCCATCCCAGGCCCGGGCCSAGCAGCTGCTCGGAGCCAGCCGGGTTCTCCACCCCCGGAACGCCCCGGTGCCCCGTGCCCCCGAGACAAAGCCATTTGCCATCGCTGCTGAAGCGCTGTGCGTGTCAGAAATACGGCTCCTGCGGGCACAGCTCCAGTCAGGAAGAGCCAGAGCACTCCACGGGCAGAGAGAGTCATGTGAAAAATGCTCTTGTTCCCTCTTAAGATGCTTGGAAGCAGCCTGAGGGCTTTAGCACTGTGCCGCTTTGGTTTAAGTTTCCCTAATGAGGTTTGCCTTCTATTACTGTCAGGGAACATTTTTCATTGTTGAAGCCACTGTAAATGCAAAGCCTTAAAAATGAGTTTCCATTTCAGATCTGACAGCTCAGCTGCTAATGTAAAATAGAGAAAAACCACAGATCAGGCTGCCTTTTAGTGCAATTAGCCCTCCAAATGGAGCAATTTACATTGGCACACTTGTGTATCTTCCTGCAGAAGGCAGGCAAAAAAGCCTCATTACTTAAGCGCAGACCTTTATGAGCAGAAATGAGGGGAAGGGAGGAAAAACACACCCGGGCTGGGAGCGCCGGGCGCTGCCTCCTCCCCGCGCGCCGACGTGCGGGGCTGGGCCGGGAGCGCCGGGCGGCCTCTGCATCTGCACACGGAGCTGCTTTGCCCCCGGATTTCGCGTGGAGCTGCCTTCCCGGAGCTCTTCGCACACGGAGCTGCCTTCCCGGGCGCTTTCCCGGCGCCCCTCCGGATGCGCGTGCCCGTCGCGGAGCCGTGGGCGCGTCCCCTGCCGTGGGTGTGGTGGCTGGGGTGGGTCCCTGTGCCACACGCTCTGTTCCCTGTGCCAGAGGCTTCTCCTCTGCCAGAGGGGTTTATGGATTAGAGGAGCTCATCAGTTTTTCAGTCCCTGCCAAAGCCCGCAGAGCTCCGTCGTCCTTTTGGTCACGTGCGCAGGTGACTCCTGTGGTGACACCACAGGGCCGTGCCGTGCCCTGGGGACCCTGTGCCAGCTCACCATGGGGCTGTGCCATGCCCTGGGGACCCCCTGCCACCCTGTCACAGAGCTGTTTTGTACCCTGGGGACTCTGTGCCACTCTGCCATGGAGCTCTGCCATGCCCTGGGGACCCTGTGCCACCCTGACGTGGAGCTGTGCCATGCCCTGGGGACCCTG
>JACAXG010000120.1:303481-322865 GCA_018881555.1 Amblyornis subalaris
GATTCAGCATCCTGCCCTGTGCCATGGGCACTGCTGGAATCCTGTCCTGAGGGATTCAGCATCCTGCCCTGTGCCCTGGGCACTGCTGGAACTGCTTCCCAAGGGATTCAGCATCCTGCCCTGTGCTCTGGGCACTGCTGRAACTGCTTCCCAAGGGATTCAGCATCCTGCCCTGTGCCATGGGCACTGTCATAATCCCTTCCCAAGGGATTCAGCATCCTGCCTGTGCCATGGGCACTGCTGGAACCCTTTCCTAAAGGATTCAGCATCCTGCCCTGTGCCATGGGCACTGCCAGCACCTCTTCCTGAGGGATTCAGCATCCTGCCCTGGATGGGCATGTCTGGAAGCCTACCCTGTGCCACGGGCACTGCCAGAACCCCTTCCTGTGGGATTCAGCATCCTGCCGGGAGCCGTGGGGAGACGCTGACAGCCCTTTCCCGCAGCTGTGGGATGAGGAGCCGAGGGGGACGGGCTGGCAGCAGCGTGGGGTGACACCACGTGTGCCCCAGTGTCCCCRTGGGCCGGGGCTGACGCGGCTCCAGAAAGTGCTTCCCGTGCCTTGTGTGTAATTTATGAGGGCTCACCCTGCAGCGGGGCCCGGGAGGAGGGTGGGAATGGGATGAGGCACCAGGCTCATCCCCTGTGTGACTCCCAGCAGCCCTGGCAGGGCTGTGGGATGGGGATGAGGATGGGATGTGGGACAGGGATGTGGGACAGGGCCCTCGGCCGGGGGGACATAACTCCCCCGTTCCTTCCTGGGGACGGATCCGTCCCTCTCCTGGCACCAAACCTGAGAATTCCGAGCTAAAACCAATTCCATGTACAAGGCGAGGGGCGGCTGCATTTTTCATGAGCCAGATGAGCAAACAAAACACGGCTTTTCCGGGCGGGGAGAGCCGGCCCCGCGCTCATGGTCACTAAGCAGATGAGCGAGGAGCGGCTCTGACAGCGCCGCGTGTTCCTGCCACCCACGGACAGCATCCGCCCGCGCTTCCCAGCCTCCAGCCAGCTTTTCACACCAGCAGCCGCCAGCCGCGGCCACGCCGGGCTCCCTGGAGAGGGGTGGGGACAGCGACACCGGCGCGCTCCGCTCTCGCATCCCTCCGCCTCCCTCTGCCCGGCACCCCCCTCGCCTCGCTGCCCCCAGGCCGGCTCAGCACCAGGAGCTCWTCCCGGGACTTGTTGCTGGTTTATTTCCTTCTGGTTTTTTTTGAGATTTCGAACGCAATTAATTAAAAACCCAGCGACGGTGTCCCAAAAGGCGTTGTGGGAAAGCAGAAGCCCGGGAGCAGCTCGGGGATGATGTCCCTCCGTGTGTCACAGGCAGAGGGGCTGCAGGGTTCGGCTCTGGGGTGGTGGCACCAGCCAAGGCACAGAGGGACCCTGCCAGATCCTCCAGGATGCAGCCAGGTCCCAGAGCTCCCCCGGGCCAGGGCTGGGTCTCTCCAGACCAGCAGAGCTCTGCTGGAGTCTCCAGCTGCGGCCGAATCCGTGATTTAATCCGGATATTGGAAAAGGTTCTTCTTCCCCCAGAGGGTGGTGGGGCACTGCACCAGGGAATGGGCATGTCCCCAGAGGTCCAGGAGCGTTTGGACAACGCTCCCAGGGACACAGTGGGACTGTTGGGGTGTCTGTGCAAGGCCAGGGGTGGGATCAATGATCCCTGTGGGTCCCTTCCAGCTCAGATATTCCACGATTCTAGAAATCCCGTGATTTCCCAGCAGTGCTGGGCAGCCAGGACCGTCCCCGCGGGATGTGGCAGCAGCCGAGGCACAGCCAGAGCAGAGGCTGAGTAACCCCCACGCTCCCCGCGCTCCGAGCTTTGATTCTGGAGCCGTCTAGACGGGAGCCCCATCAAAGGCCGGGAGCGGAGCGAGTGCATTGTGAGGCACCTGGAGAGAGCTCTCAGCACAGCCCCTGCTCCTCCCGAGCCGCCTCCAAAGCCTTCTGACTCACCAGCTAATGAGCAGCTTCCCTAACGACCGCTGGAATTGCTGCCGGAGCCCCAGGGGCAGCGCTGGGAGCCTGGGAAGGGGCCTGCCGGGTTGTTTTGTCCTGCAGAAAGAGGGGATTTGAGCCTGGGTCTTCATGGACCTGATGGAGGTGTTCTCCTGGGTGGATGGGCCTGGGGTTTGGGGCTGGGATGTGCTGTGGGGCTGGTGGGGTTTAATAGGGATGTGACTCKGAATGTGTCCAGAGGGTCATTGGAGGGCGTGGGGTGACTTTGCCCTCCTCACTCTCCCCCTTTATTCCGATGGATCTGTATTTTAACCATAAACAGGTACCAGGGCCACAGAGCCAGCAGGGGCTGACGGGGCCCCATCCCTGCCCTCCTGGGGTGTGCCCAGCTCCATCCCRGGAGCAGAGCCTGCTCCATAAATCCAGCGGGGCAGGATGCCCCGGGAGCCAGCGTGAGGGATCTTCTCCCAGCCAGCCTGGGGGCATCCAGGGGTACCCGACTCCATTGTGGGGAGACAGGATAATCTCACTGCAGCTCAGGGGGTGCTCGGTCTCCCACCAGCACTGGATCCATCTGGAGCACTGGAAAGAGCATGGCTAAGCTGGGATGTGGGGYTCCTGATCTAAAATCCACATTGGGTGGTGGGGATGGCTCCATGCCTGCAATGGGAAAGGCCCAAGCCCTGGGACTGGGACGTGTTCCCAGCYGGCAGCCCCTCCAGGGTGCACACTCCCCGTGGGTGTCCCAGCCTTGGGTGCCTTCCCTTCATCCCAGGGGCAGCGCCAAGGCGTGGGTGGGTGGGAAGTGTGGACCCATGGAGCCAGCCCTCCCCAAAAGGCTGTGATGTGGCCACGTTTGGGGCTGCTCTGCTGTCACCTCCTCACCAGGGGACAATCCCTCGGAGCCTGCAGTCCCCATGCAGCGGCACTGTGCTCCTCATGCTGACACATTGGCAGGGAGCTTTCCTGGGATGTTTGCAGTGGTTTTGGGGACCAGCAGGAGGTTTTTTGGGAGATGCAGTGGTTTTGGGGACCAGCAGCTGTGGATGACCCCCATGGCCATGGGTGGGTGCAGCCAGAGCAGGGTGCACAAGCTGGCGACACCCCAAACCTCTGACAGCCCCGTGGGCACCCATTCCGGCTGAGGGGCATCCTGAGAGTCCCAGGAGCCTGGAATCTCCTCCTGCCCCTTTTGTGGGGTGCAGAGGTGCCACCACAGCAGTGGGGTGCTGTGCTCGGAGCCCTGGGGACCCTCAGGACACCTCCCAGTGCCAGCAGAGCAGGTCTGGGGGGCCCTTAGCAACAAGGAGGCGACTCCRTGCCCCTTCGGAGGGAAACGGAGCTGCTGGAGTCAGAGTAAATAATTAAAGTTGGAAGTGCGTAGGAGAAAGCCGAGATAACAGAGGCAGCTCAAGCAGAAAACCCGGGATTCACTGCCGTCAGCTCTGCCGGGCACGGCCGCCCCGGGGGCTGTCCCTGCCGTGTCCTGGGGTCTGTCCCTGCCGTGTCCCCGGGGCTGTCCCTGCCGTGTCCCCGGGGCTGTCCCTGCCGTGTCGCCGGGGCTGTCCCTGCCGTGTCCCGGGGTCTGTCCCTGCCGTGTCCCGGGGTCTGTCCCTGCCGTGTCCTGGGGTCTGCCCCTGCCGTGTCCCCACGGTCCCCCCTGCCCGGCCACGGATTTGCCGTCTCCCACCCTTTGTCGCAGCTCTCTGCTGGTTTTCACACTCTGCTTTCCTGCTGCTGGCCCAGCCACCCATAACCCCCCGGGGGGCCTTCCAGGGCAGCCACCCCCCTCAGCCTTCRTCCTCYTCCTCCTCCTCCCCCTCCTCCCGGCTGCCCCCGCCCCAGGGAAGCCCCTTCCCACGTCCGCGCCTATTGATCCCGCCTTGTTTTGCTGCTCCCTCCTGTGCTTCATAAATGTCAACTTTTTTCCCTCTGACAAAGAAATTTTGTGGTAATGACTCTTTGTGCCACTTCTAAATCCCCAATTACATAAGGAGCAGCAGCACAAAGCCATTCCCTTTGGTGGAAATCTCCGCGTAATCCCTTTTCCAGAGAAGCAGCCCGCCAGTGACACGCTTCTAACTCTTTGTTTGTTCTTTTGGATCAAATCTAACTGATTGCCGTGACTAATTAACTTTCCCTTTCTTCGGGCCTCTGTTGTCTTAATTAATTTCACAAATGCTCCGTTCCCAGCTCCCAGGCAGCTCCCGGGCTCGGCGGTGCAGAGCGCCGGCGGCAGCGGGGCCGGCGCTCGGGGCAGGGATGACCCCGCCGCCAGCGGCATTCCGTGGCACAGAGGGCCACCCTGCCACGTCCCCAGTGCCACCAAGGCCCTGAGTGGGCTGCAGGGACCCCCGGGCACCGATGCTGGGGGGTGGTGGGGCAGGAGGTGGCTGGYTGGAGGTGTGGATGGACCATGTCCCACTGCTGCCTGTGGGGCTGCTCCCCGTGCAGGGCCTAATTCRGGTCCTCTCCACCTTCCAGCTCCTGCCATATCCTAATTTTCATCTGGGGTATTTCYCCTTGCCCTGCAAGTCCCTCCTGAGTCAACACCCAGGTGTGGAGAAATCCAGCCCATGGAATCCTAGGGTTGGGAGGGACCTTCAAGATCATCTCATTCCAACTCGCTCTCCCAAGRGCAGGGACACCTTCCACTAGCCCAGGTTGCTCCAAGCCCCGTSCAACCTGGCCTTGGACACTTCCAGGGATCCAGGAGCAGCCACAGCTTCTCTGGGCAACCTGTGCCAGGGCCTCCCCACCCTCGCAGGGAGGAATTTCTTCCTAAGCAAAGAATTTCTCCCTAAAGCCTGGTGCAATCTTGCTGCAAAGGGCTGCTTTGGTGCCAGCTTGTCCCCTTCTTTCCTGCAGGATCCTGGCACAGTGGCCACCACCCTGTCCCCCCCAGGAGCCACTCCAGGACGGCCAGCACCCCTGGGATCCACATCCCACGTCCTGCAGCCCTGTGCACGTGGATCTCGGGGTTAGTTCCGTGCCATGGGTGTGTCTCTCTCCCCCAGGCTGGGTTTTTCCCAGCCCGGGGCTGAGTTCGGCATTCAAACCYGTCCTGTTGTCCCGGGCAGCTGCACAATGGAGCTGCATATTCATGAAGGCTCCGCATTGCACAGCGGCTGATGGCAGCCTGAGATCTTATCTGCCGCTGCCAGCAGCCCTTGTGGTGGCTCTTATCAGTCCTTCCCTATCTGGGGTCTGCCCTGGATGAATAAACAACCGAGCTCTTCCACTCCGCGGCTCTTGGGCTGTGGAGTGCAGTGGGAGATGCTCGGTGCAGATAAAGGGCAGGGCCCGGCAGAGGTTCCTGCTGCCTTCCGGTGCCCCAAACGTGGGGCTGCTGGCCCTGCTCGCTCCGTGGGGAGGTCACAGGCCTTGGGGGAACCTGGGATAGGTGGAGGGAAGGTGCTTTGGACACAGCTCCAGCCCTTGATGGGGCAGGGTTGTGTGGCCACCGTGCCCCACGCGACAGGGGGTGACAGGGCCGTGAGCATGGCAGGTGTTGGAGCATCCCTTTGCCTTGCAGGATCCTATGGGAATGGCCTCAAGCTGTGCCAGGGGAGGCTCAGGTTGGACATCAGGAGGAATTTCTCCCTGGAAAGGGTGGTCAGGCCTTGGAAAGGGCTGCCCAGGGAGGTTTGGAGTGCTCATCCCTGGAGGTGTCCAAGGAAGGCCTGGACATGGCACTCAGTGCTCTGGGCTGGAGACAAAGTGGGGATGGGTCACAGCTTGGACTCGATGGTCCTGGAYGTCTTTTCCCACCTCAGTGACTCTGGGATTCTCTGATCTGTCGGAGGCTCCCGTGGCACAGACACGACTGGCAGAGCTCCATCACCCCAAAATCAACGGTGGCACCACTCAGGGGGTGAGAGGGGCAGGGAGAACACGGTGAGCTCTGGACCTGTGTCCAAGGGGTGACCCTGTTTGCCATSAACACCTCTGGTAGGACATGAGAGAGCTGGAGGAAACCCAGGAGCCCGGCGGAGGCGCTGAGGGAGCCAACGGCCCCCAGGTTCTGGGAGCTCAGCAGGACCCGCGCCGTGGGCAGCACGAGGCATTACYGGAACAGCAGATGACTCGCTCTGAAGGCTGCCAGGAGGAATCAGCTCCTCTGCAGAGYGTGGATTGAAACCCATCCGCAATTAAGCACCGGCAGTGCCGCTGCCTCTCCCAAGGGTCAGGCAACCTTTGGAAATCCGGGATCGCTGCCGTTCACCTGGAGCAGCGCCCACCCCTCACCCGGGCTCAGGCTGGCGCTGCCACTCGCAGGGAGCTCCTTTCCCTGTGCGCAGCTTGGAGCTGGAAAGCTCCTGCCAGCACCCAGGAGGAGCCTGTGGGGATGGGAGCTYGGGCAAACGGCGGCTGCAGCCTCACAGCCCAGGCCGAGGGCAAATCTGGAAAGATTTGGTCTCCCTTTGTAGAAAGCTTTGATTAAACCGTGGCGGCGGGGATGGAGCTGGCGCTCGTCTCCGCGGCCTCCCACCCCCTCCTGCTTCTTCATCTCCCTTTCCTCTGCCTTTGCTCCCTGCCTCTTTTTCTCCCCTCGCTTTGGAAGGGAGCAGATCAATAAATAAATAAACCCGCAGAAATGTTATTTCTCCGGCGAGAGGCGCCTTGAAGTTCATCGGGAATAACAATCCCGACCTCCCGTGCGTGCGCGGGGCAGGGAGAAGGGATGTGATTATTCCCCGGGGGAAAAAACACCAGCGCAACATGTCGGGCCTGTTCCGAGGGCTGAGCGCTCAGCAGCAGCCTTTGGGGTCTGGCTCAGTRGCTCGGGGATTTTTGACGTGAGAGGGACACCAGCCAAACGAAGGGAAGGATCATCGTGCGGGATTAAATGTCCTCGTCCCCAGCCCATCACGGCACGGCGTTATTTTGGATCGTTCGGAGGAGTTTACAGCAGATTAAACCTGGAATTCCAGGGGATTTTGGGCAGRTGAAAGGGCCGCAGGTGGCACTGGTGCTGCAGGAGCCAGGGGTGGCCGCGTGTCCCCAGGAGGGGAAGGAGCCGCCCGGCCCCGCGGGCAGCCCCAGCCCTTCATCTGCCATGCAAAGGAGCATGCAAAGCCCTGGAATTGCCCCCGGTTCGACCCAAAGCTTCCTCCGGAGGATGGGGGCACTCGGAATCCAGAGTTTGCAGTGAGTGGTGCGATGAGTCAGGATCCCAAGGCTTTCATCTTGGGGCTTGAGTGCCTCAGAACTGCCCCAAACTGAGGGAGTTTGCAAAGGGGACATTCCTGAGAGGACACACACACCAGCAGGGACACGGAGCTGTCYGGGTGCATTCCTGAGACCTGGCACRTCCCCRTGTCCCACAGCGACTCAGGGGCCCCGGAGCACAAACCCACAGAGTGGAGCCAGAGGATGAGGGTGGTGCGGGGGACACAGCCCCCCGGCCCCCTTCATCCCTTCCTCAGGGCCAGGATGAAGGTGGAGAGGACCCTCCTGGTCCTTGTCACACTCCAGCAATGCCACGAGGGAGCTCCGGGGGTGTTTGGCTGGATGAGGGAGCAGATTTTGGGAGGCAGCACCCAGGGCAGTGCCTGCCAGGGCATCCTGCATGTGGCAGTGCCATGGGGCAGCACCTCCCGAGACAAGGTGGGAATTGGGGATATCTTGGTTCTGAAGTGCTCAGCCAGCTCCTTTCCGGGTGCAGGTGTTAATGGGGCTCAGCCTGGATAAGAGGGAGTTTCCACAGGCCATGGGGAGCTGCTCTGAGGCACTGGCAGGGGCTGGGAGCACAGGGAATATTATCCTATCCAGGCCTTTCCTACAGGAGATGTCTCAGTTAGCAGCTACTGCTGTCAGTCCACAGGAAAATCCTTGTGTGCAAAGCCCACCCCATGGYCTGTTCCAGGGGTGCTGTTGGCAGCTTGAAAGGGAACTCCAGCAATTCCTAAAGGTCTTCCATAGGATTGTCACAGCCCAGCCCAAGCAAAGAGTCAGGAGGAGCTCTCTTGTGCCAGCAGCGAAATGTTGGCTGTGTTCAGGTGGAGAGAGGAGCAGGGTGGGAAAAGGAAGTCAGAAAACAGAAAAATTCAGAATAAGTGAAAATCACAGTGAAGGGACAGTGGAGGTGGAATGGGATCAGCCCGGGGAAGGCCTGGTCAAGAGAAGCTGTGGCTGTCCCATCCCTGGAAGTGTCCAAGGCCAGGTTGGATGGGGCTTGGAGCAACCTGGGATAGYRGAAGGTGTCCCTGCCCAYGKCAGGRGGTGGAATGAGATGAGCTTTGAGGTTCCTTCCAACCCAAACCATTCCATGAYTCCATGATTCTATGACCTGCACACGGTGTTGTTTGAGCCTGKCACACAGAACCCTCACAGCCAACAGGAGAATCCTTCCCAGGRTTCCTGAAGAGCCCTGGAGCTGGTACCCATCCATGCAGAGGGAGAGGGAGGATGTCAGTGGTTTCCCTGGCTTTGTCCCATCCCTCTGGGAAATCAGGAGGGGTGGGGTGTCAAGCAGCATCTGCAGTTACTGTGTTTGAATTCTCCTTCCTGCRGAGGAATTCCAGGTGGCCAGGCCAGCCAGTTCCCAAAGCACTTCCCCCGGGGTCATTCCCTCCTGGGAGCGCTGCGGAACCCGCACGTCCCTCCTGTCCCCTCCTGTCCCCTCCCTGAGCCACCCTCACGGCACAGAGCACCCAAATGCCACACATGACAGAGCCAGGGCCGTGGGACACGGGTGGGGAAGGATTTCCTGCATCCAGCCTGGTCCCACCTGCACCCACGGGTGCCGCAGGACACCTGGGTTTGCGGTCTGACCTAAAAATGAGCTGCTGGGGCAGCTGTCCGTGCCCTGCCCGTGACTCCTGCAATTCCAGCAGCAGGGAGGGGATCCACGGCACCCGGCAGGGCTCACGTCCACACAGGCAGACAGCAGCCCAAAGGGCAGGGAAAGGGCTGGATGAGGAGCAGGAGGCTTGGGAAGGATGGGGAGAGCAGGTCCGACCAGCACGGGGAGACGGCGCGGGGCCGCTCCGGGGCTGTGCCCCAGGCGGGATGTTCCCTGCCTGCTCTTATCGCAGCTTCCCCAAATAACCCCTGGAGCCGGTGCTCGATCCCTGCAATCCGTGGGGACGCGAGCTGAGCTCTGCCTCGGCGTGCTTTGAAGGGAGAAGGGCTGGAGAGAGCCAGTTCAGGCTGCCGAGCGCTTTGCAGCATCAAAGGGTGGCCTAAGCTCCTCCGTGCTCCCTCTCGCTCCTGCCCAGCTCGTTTCGGTGCCTCGGGGATGATCACAGCCCCCTCCTCCACAGCTCTGCTTAAAGAGCTTTTGGTGCCTCACTCCAGGGAGTTGGCGGTAAATGCTCAGCCTGGCGTTTGCCGCCTCCGCGCCGCCGGAAAGGTGCGTCCCGCAGGGATGGGATGATGGGGTCCCTGGGGAATGATGCCACTGGAGAAAGGAGAATCATCACCACAGAATCCCGGACTGCTTCGGGTGGGAAGGCACCTCAAAGCTCATCTCGTTCCACCCCCTGCCATGGGCAGGGACTCCTTCCACTAGCCCAGGCTGCTCCAAGCCCCGTCCAACCCGGCCTTGGACACTTCCAGGGATCCAGGGGCAGCCACAGCTTCTCCGGGCGACCAAAGGTTTGTGGAAAACCCTGGACTTCCCACCCCTCACATCCAGCCAGGCTTCGATCCATTTCCACGAGTAGAAACAAGAATAAGCAGGAGGTGAAAGATGTGCAGGGCCCACGTAACCAGATTACAAAGCATTCTTCCATTTTCCACACTCCAGCAAGGAGAGGGAAGAGCAGCAGCGTTTCCCGCTGACAGGCAGCGCCAGCCGTGGCACAAACATCTCATCTGAGCCTGGAAAATGAGGCTGTGGGAGCTGGGAATGAGGGAAGTGCCCATTAGGCTAATGTGGCATTAAYGCTGCCCCTCGTGGAGAGTGGGGTGCCCACGGTGACTCTGCGACCTCACAGCAGCGGGGTGGGAGCAGGGACTGCCACAGCGGGGTGGGGGCTGCGGGGGAACCCCAGTCGTGGCACTTCACCCYTCTTCTTAACCCGGCTGAGTTGGGGGTACCCCCCAAAGCCACCCCCCCAAACCTCTGCTCCTTCGTGGGATCGCTGGAGCAGCAGTAAATGAAATACTATTGCCCAGTTCCAGGCAGGATATGGCTCTGAATTGACTCTTTTATAGTCTTGTGTAATTTCATTTTTCCCTTCAGCGAATGGGTTGCCATATGCCCACAGCCCTCGCTCGGATCCCGGCACAGCTGCTTCCCCAGCACAGCTCCTGTCCCCGTTCCGGGGCTCCCACCACACTCAGCCCCCGTTTTCCTGTTGGGAAAGCCATCCAGAGGCTCTGCAGTGAATCCAAGACCTGTGGGTGGACGGTCCAGCAGTGGGTGCAGGGTCTGAGGCTGGAAKTGTCACGGCTGCTGCCGGGATGGGCAATGCACTGACCCTGCTGAAACCCACCCAGGGCTCCAGGAAGGTGCTGGAAGGCCAAGGAACTGCGACAGAGGCTGCATTTTGGGCTGCGTGTCCTAATAAAGCCTCTGGCTGGGCATTCCTACCCTCCCAGGGCAGCATCCCAGGGTCACAGGGAGCCAGCCTGGCTCCAACTCTGCCCACAGCCCAAGGATTTTACAGGCAGGCTGTGATGCCCTGGAAACCAGGATGGATGGGGAGAAGGGAAGCAGCAGAGTGGTGAGACCCCCTCAGCAGCAGGGGCTCAGCCTCGCTGCACCGCGGGGCTCCCCCTGCCAGCGCCTCCGCCCGGGATTCGGATCATTTTCTCCTAAATGGCCTGGCTGTGTTTTTCCAAGTGGATCAYATCGTGCCTGCCGGCTCAGCAGGGCCCACTCGGTGTCTCCTCTCTCCTCCTTGGTGTTTTGATCCCTTCCCCAGTTTGGYTTCCTGTGCAGATTTCAGGGATGTGTTATTCAGGAGAGCAGCGTCTCCCTCGTCCCAKCCGGCACCGCTTGGGAATATCGCTTTTGTGTCTGCTTTAAAAAAAATTCCTCCGCATTTCTGCAAAACTCCTGGTTTTTCTCTGGTTGTTTTTTTTCACTCAATTGGGAGAAAACATTTTGTGTGACACCGGTTCTGGTGCGAGTTCTGTGAACGAGGGGTCCCTGGGGACTCCTGTCTGCTTTGCTTCACCATGGGGATGCTTCAAGATCCACCATGGGGATGCCCTCAGATCCCAAACCCGCTGGAAGCATTGTGGGAAATCTCACGGAAAAAGGTTTTTCTCTGTGGTCTCACTCACCCCGTGTCCTGTAGGAAGGCAGACAGCACAGGGCATCTCTGCTATTCTCACAGCCAGAATCAGGCACAGGTAACTCCCCCCCTGGAGCAGGGCTGGGTGTGCTCAGTGAGGATATTCCCACCTCAGTGTCTGTGGAGCACTGGAATCTGTCGGCTCCCCCTGTCCRTGGCCTCCGGGGCCCTTTGGGAAGCCTTCTGGTGACGCCTTCTGAGTCAGAGAACAAAAAGCGATGAATAAAATCGTTGTCCTAAAACCGTGAGACCTTTAGGACTCAAAGCTGTTTTTGCAAGTGCCCCGAGGGCTGTGAAAAACTCCAGCCCAGCGAAATATTGCTTTGAAACTGGGAAGTCCCTGCGAGCCCCTCGCAGCTGCTCCCTCTGTTTGCTCTCGGTGCCAGGATTATTAACGGAGGTGTTCAACAAGCAGAGCCAGCCYGGGGGCCTGGAGCTCTCCTGGCACCTCTTGATCCTTGGAATTGTCCTTTGTCCTCGGCCTCGAGGGTGGGCAGAGCATGTGCCCACATGGAGCTGCTGGCAAGGCTGCGGGCAAGGACTTCCCTGTGGAGATGGAGGTGTGGACGAAGTTCCTGCGGTGCCTGAGGCTTTGCTGGGCAGGATGACCACCCCTGTGCCAGTGTCTCCATCCCTAGGGATGTGTCCAGGCAGGATGACCACCCCTGTGCCAGTGTCTCCATCCCTAGGGATGTGTCCAGGCAGCATGACCATCCCTGTGCCAGTGTCTCCATCCCTGGGGCTGGCTGGAGGTGAGCAGTGCCTGGCACTGCCGTTGTCCATGGGACAGGGTCCCTGTGGCACCTTTCTGGATCTTGGAGCCCCCACGTTGCTGTGTCCTGTGGGAAGACAAGTTCTGCACCTGTCCTTCCTCCACATGGAATGGTTTGGATYGGGAAGAGACATTAAAGCCCATCCCATTCCCCCCCTGCCATGGGCAGGGACACCTCCCACTATCTCAGGTTGCTCCAAGCCCCGTCCAACCTGGCCTTGGACACTTCCAGGGATCCAGGGCCAGCCACAGCTTCTCTGGGCAACCTRTGCCAGGGCCTCCCCACCCTCACAGGGAGGAATTCCTTCCCAATATCCCATCTAACCCTGCCCTCTGGCAGTGGGAAGCCATTCCCCCTTGTCCTATCACTACAATTCCTGATGAGGAATCCCTCTCGACTTCCTTGTAGCCCATTCAGGTACTGCCCCTTCCGGGACTCTGGACAGGAGGGCCAGGCAGCGCCTCTGCAGCAGTCCCTGGCTGACCTCGGGAGCAGGAGGGGAAATCCAGGACGTGCCTGTTATTCCACATTCCAGGTGTGTTTGGTGTGTGCCGGAGCCTGGGGACCTCCAGCAGGTCTCCCTCACTGCTGCCCTCCCTTCCCTGCTCCCATCCCCCAGTCCCATGGGATTCACTGAGCACCCACGGCCTTCCCTAGAGGGGAAAAGCGCCCTCACCCCATCCCTGCTCCTGCCATCCCTTCCTCGGGAGTGCCGGGAAGCTGCCGGGAAGCTGCCAGGAAGCTGCCGGCTCCCGCGGGCTCATTAATGTGGAGCGCGTGCGTGCCCTGCTCCCCGCGCAGCCACCGGAGACAYGGAGAGGCACCGATGGTATTTTCTACCCTTTTAAGTGTTAAAATAACATTTTAGTGAAATATGAGCAGGTCAGAGCCGAGCTGCCCCCTTTCATCTCCCAGCACAAAGCAGCTGGAAGGGAGGGAGCCCGCGCGGGCGAGCACGTGTGCTCCCACGTCCATGGGGGATGCTCCCACATCCACACGGGACGCTCCYACATCCAGGGGGAATGCTCCCAGGACCCGGTTTGGGGCTGTACAAGCAGTGCTCGAGTGTGCAGGGTGGGTGTGCAGGGGTTGGTGCTGCCCCTGGGTGAGTGCCCGGCCCTTGGCACGGGACAAGGAGGAAAACCCATTTTCATCCACACCACAGTGAGAACTTCCACGTGTCCAAAGCTCTTACAGGTGCACAGGTTTTTTTGGAAGCTTTATGGCTTCTCCTTGAGTCTTTCCAGCTCTTCTCTCTGCAATTCCTTCGTGGAAATGCCATGGCTTGTGTTGAGGATGGGGAAAATGAAATGGTGTTGTCCTTGAGATCCCTGTGCCCTCTGGCCTGGCCCTGCCTGGCAAGGAGGTGAGGGCTGGATGCAAGGGAAACCCAACCCCACATGAGAAATGGGGGATTTCAGCCTAGTTAATCTAGGAAATGGATTGGTGGGGAAAAAAAAAATAGGGAAATGCTCTCTGGACTGTGAAATGATGCACTGGAAATTGGAGTTATCACTGACAGCTGCTCCTGGTGGAGTCTCGCGTGCCAGGAAAAGAAGTGGGAGCAGCAGCAGCTTTGGCAGCTCCTGGGGGATCCTGACCTTCCTTGTCTGGAGGATCCAGCCCTTTCCAGCCCTGATGGATTCACTGGATCTGGTGTAAGGAATGAGTGCCATTTCTACTCCCTTGGTCAATGGTCCCTTCAATGCCCAGGATTCCTGTGCATCCCTGGGGCCTGTCTGGAGCTGCCTTGGGCATCCTTATCCTTCCCATCCCACACATCCTTCCCCTGCCCATCCCATCCAGCATTTCCTTGCCATCCTGGATATCCTTCCCCTGCCCATCTAATGCATCCTTCCCTTGCCCATTCCACGCATCCTTCCCCTGCCCATCCCGTGCCCCTTTCCCTGCCCATCCCACCCACCATTTCCCTGCCATCCCATCCATCCTTCCCCTGCCCACCCCGTGCCCCTTTCCCTGCCCATCTCCGCCCGCAGCCCCTTGATTCCCTCCTTCCCCTGCTGCCGGGGAAGCAATTCCCAACACATCTTTGCCTCCCCTCTCTCCAACCAGCCGAGCCCAGCCCCTCCTCCGGCTCCAGCCCCCCTTCCCAGCCTGTTGCCCGACGCCTGCTCCCTCCCCACATCCCTGGAGTGYGATTGCTCCGCGCCCCGGCTGAGAGCGGGAGGAATACGTGCCGAGATGACATTTGGGTTATACATGACGCTATTAAAATATGATAAGGACGCTATTAACATTAATAATCCTTTTCATTGTATCATTTAGGGAGCAAAACAAGCCATTAAATATTACAGAGTCATTGGGGCTTTGATGGCTGCAGGGAGGGGAGCGTTTGGCTGTACTTGCCTACACGCGCTCTGTGATAACACGACATTAGCCCTGGGAATGGAGTTCTCTCTCCCGGCCGCTCCGTGGATCCGGGAAGCTCTCGGATGTGCCGGGGTGGGATGGCAGGGGAGGCACAGGGAGAGGGGACAGGCCAGGATCCCCCGGGAAGGGTTCGAGGAGGCTCCCGTGGAGATTCCATGTGCTGCTCGTGCCGGACAGGAGGAGCCCGCGTGGATTGGGAAGAGCTGCTCAGCGCGGTGCAGGGCTGCAGGCAGCTCTGGGTGCCTCTCTTCAACTCCAACCTCCACTGCCCTCCCCCTGCCTCCTTCCCCGGGTGTCCGCAGGCGTCACAGCACAGGGACCACTTGGATCTCCCAACATTGTTCCAGGCTGGAAAATCTCAGCAGTTTGCACACCAAAGCTGCTTCCAGCCCTCCCACACCACCTTCGGCTCACTCCTGTTTCCCCAAACCTCAGCAGAAATCTGCCTCCTCTCCCTGCTGCCGTGCTCAGCCCCGAAGCTCATCCATGTGGGAGTTCCCTGGACACGGAGGCATTAGCWCTTAAACGCTCGGAAAGGCACCTCACTCGCAGGCAGCTCCCTGGAGAGGACTGGTTCCTGCATCCCTAATGCTCTGCCTGCGCTGGTTGTGTTCAATCCGAGGCCTGGGCAGCACCGTCCCCTTTCTGCTCACTCACTCACTTTCCTTTTAGCTGGAAAGCCTCTTTTTGGGACGGCTGTTAAATCCCCAAACTCCACCGCCTTCCCCTGGGCAGGAACCAGCCCCTGCTCCTCGCCCAGCAGGATCCGGCCACGTGAAATCCAGGCTGCGAAGGGGCTTGGGATGAGCCTCGTGCTCCGCTCTGGGAGCTGGAAAACCTTTTGGTACCCACGGGCTCGTTGGTGCTGCTGCTGCTCGGGGCCGGGCTCGGGATGCTGGGCCGGGAGCGGGAGCCGAGCCAAGGGCCCTGAGCTCATCAAACGCCACCGGGGCCGTTGTTCCGCGGATATTTCCCCGCGGTGACAGCGGCAAATGAGGGGGAGAACAGAAAAATGTGCCGAGGCTTTGACAGCCCCGTCAGAGCCCCGAGTGAGCGCTAACAAGGACGGGAGTGGGCTCTTTAAACAAATCACTGTCATGTGGCAGGCAGATCATTGTTTAACACAGCCACSGCGAGCCGCCGGGAAAGGTTAGAGCAAGGATGGAACGCTCAGGCCCGGGAAATGTGTCAGAGCYGAGCTCTCCCGGGGGCTGATCCCTGCCTCCCGCAGCCGGCACGGCTTTGGGACGGAGCCTGGAGTCCTTGGAGCGTCCTTGGGATGGACCTGTCGAAGTGCTYGGGGTCGGGACGGCTTCCCTGTGGGTGTGGGCACTCCAGCAGAAGGATCTGCGCTGCCAGGACACCCATTCCCTTCGCCCTGGTGCATGCAGTGACAACCAAATTCAAGCACAGGCTGCAACCACAGCCCTGGGATGCTCCAGGGATGTGTTCCAGGCCGCTGTGGGATGGCCACGCTGCCCAGCAGGCTCTGAGCCCCCAGGCTGGCCYGAAGAGGCCTCTCTGGCTGGGTTGCTGTTGTCCAGGATCCCTCATTCAGGAAGCCTGGAGTGGCTTTGGCATCACGGACTCGCTGAGTGCTCCCTGGGGACCAGTGCCTTGCTCACAGCTTGGGTGTGACAGCAGGCTCCTGTCCCTGGCCACAGTCCCGGGAATGGGAGAGGGGCTGAATGGGCAGGGAGTTCCTGCTGTAAACCCACTCCAAGCCCAAATCCTGCTGCCTGTGTCCTGCCACAGCGTCACTGGGAGATCCAGAGGTATCCCTGTCCTTGGAAGCTGTCAAGGCACATCCACAGCCTGAGCCAGCATCGGATGCAGCTCCAGAGCAGAGTAGGAATATGCAAGGAGCCTTCCCACCCACCGCTGCCGGGTGCCGTGTGGAGCAAACATCCCGGTAAATCCGAGCCATAACTCTCCTGGAAGCGCGAGGAATGAAACAGCCGAGGCTGCTCGCTGACACCCAGGGTCACCGCCCGCGATTCATGGGGAGCYGAACGTTCCCGCCTGGAAAATCACCCGCCAAGGTGGCAGCAGCCATCCCGGCTCCCACCTCAGCACTCCCGCAGCCCGTTGGGCATGGAAACAGGGAACAAACAGCCCCCAACCACCCGAGGGGCYCTCCCGGCTCCTGCGTCCTCCTCTCCCCGTCACAGAGCTGCTCCCGTCTGGAGCTCATCCCTTTCCAGGCTCCGAGTGCCCCTGAGCTCTGYAATATTCCAGCAGCTCCTTCTCCTGCTGGGTGGAACAATTGGGCAYGTTGCTAATTAGGCAAATATCGTCAGGCAGGAGATTGTTGCRGGAGAGATGCTTCCCTCGAGTGGAGGCAGAGCCCACCGTGCTCCAGCACCGCTCCCTTACTCCTCCATCCTGCCCTAGGACGGGCAACACTCTGTGTTTCCAYAGGGAAGAGCACACAGAGCCCGCTCCCAGGGCTGGAAAACATTGTAGGGAATCCAGGCTGCGAGAAAAATAGAAAAAAAAATAGAAGRATGTGAAGGAAATGCCTCCAAAATGGCTGCAAGCAGCAACGCTGAGCCTAATTCCTGGCAGGCAGGGATTTCCCAGCTTGGAGGAGATTTTGGAGAGGAAAATGTGGGAGACTGGCAGTGACAACACGTTCCCCTATGAGAAGGGGTGGTGTGGGATGTGGGGCTGGGCACTGCCCACCCRTGTGATGCCTCCCTGACCTCTGAGGTCGGGATTTTCCCCTTGGACCAGCCTGGAGATGCTTCCAGTTCCTTGCCTGCGCCTCGAGCCTGGAGCTGCATGGCTGAAGCCATCCCAGAAGCAAGATTCCGTGCAAGGGAGGGTGTTGCGCAGACCCGGAAGGATAAGCCTGGCCCAGCAGAGCATTCCCTGGCCCTGTTTTCCATCCCTGGCCCTGTTTTCCATCCCTCAGGCTGGGCATGCTCTGGAGCCCACACACAGCCCGTGTCCCAGGCCTGCCACCCCAGCTCTGGCCAGGAGAGCCCGTGTCCCGTCCTGGTTCCCAGAGGGATGTCTGCACCCCGAACGGGGGATTTCATGGGCTGTGCCGTGGCTTTGCATTCCCGGGCCCCACGGGAGGGGAGCAGCAGGACCGGGCAGTGCTGGGCAGCAGGAAGGAGTCCTTAAGATTGACCATCTGCATCCATCCCCATCTGGGTGCCCGGCCAGCAGCAAAGCATCTGGATTTGTGCAGTTGGCAGAGCAATCCCGTGATCCCAGCGAATCAGAGATTAGCGAGGGGGAAAACGAGGGGCTTAAGTGGGATCGGGAGGAGGAGAGGAGGATTTGGAGCTGGTCCGATGGGTTAAGCCACTTGTACTGGCTGGGATTAAGACAGGAGGAGTCTGATTTAGATGGGAAATCTGCCGCACCCCCTCGGAGCCCTGGCCATGCATTCCAGCGGCTCGTGGTGCCCGAGGGCRACAGCTTGGCCCGAGCCAACACGGCTCAGAGGGCAGGGATGGGGCCTGGAGAGCCCCTTTTCCCTCTCTGGGGCTCCTGTGCCTGCTTGGAAGTGCCTGTTTCACCTTCCCCGTGATCCTTTCCCTGATACAGTGTCAGTCTCCATGGCTTCCCTTTGGATCCTGCCTCTCCCCCCTCTGGACGAGCCCCTTGCTGGGCCTGCAGATGGAGAGAGATGGAAGCAATTGGCATTTCCTGCTTCCCTTTCCCGAGGGGTCCATCTCCAGCACTTCCACTGCTCTCACATCTCCAGCCTTGTCCAAGGAAGGGACAGCTCCATGCCTGCTCCCTCTTTCCCTGCTCCAACGGGGTCCAATTCCCTTATTGCCTCAAAATGTCACCTGGAAGGAAGGACAGCCCTGAATCCCACAGGGATATTCTACTGGCCAGGATTGCCACTGTTTCCCAGTGAGGCTTCTGAAGCTCCCAGCCCCACCATGCTGGTCTTCCCTTTCTGTGGGATCTCTGCTGGGATCAGGATGCTGCTCCCCTTGGAATGCCCCCTGATGGCTCTGGGAGCACCCTCCATCCCCATGGGAGCTGAGACCTTGGAGCTTTTTCAAGGGTGAGGACGAGATGAAGGAAACCTAAACYGAGGCAGTGATGGGAGACAGGGGCTGGAAGCAAAAAGAACAGTCAGGAATGACAGCAGCTCCTGGCTCTTCCCCTTCCCTGGCGCTTCCAAGCCGTGTCCCCCTGGGCTGCTGTGCAGACAMTTCTGGGAGTGGGGCCCAGGACCTTCCCCCGGGGCCCTGGCAGAGGAGAGCAAAAGGGACCTTGAGCAGCTGAGAGGAGATGCAGAGCTGGGCTCTGAAATCAGCCCTGGCGTCTCGTGCTGGCCAAGGGGGCAACAACGCCCTGCCCGTGGCCACCGTAGCCAGCCAAGCCCAGCCAGGAGCCAGCCTGGAGCCCGGGCTCCCCCTTCCACACCCTCTGGAGAGGCAGGATCCAACCCAGGAGAGCCCCGTGGGCCACTAGGGCAGGCTCTGGGTGGCAAATCCCCGAGTGCAGCCCTTGGCCTCCTCTGGGCTCCTGGAGCGGGGTGAAGCCCCTTGCCCTGCTGCACTGGCACTGCCAGGCTCTCACGAGCAGAGGGAGAGACAGAGGGGGCAAAAAATCCAGGTTTTGGTTGGAATGAAGCCCCAGGAGCACAAGGCTGAAGCGTCAGCAGCCCTGGAGATGCTGTTGGCTCCCACCCAACAAACGGGACCCACAGGGGATGGGGCCTGGAGCCTGCATCCCCCCCCCCAGAGGTGGATTGGCATCCTGAGTGTCCCTCTGTGTGCCCTGGGCATGGAGAGCTGCCCTGCAGGATCCCAGGGCTGGGGGACACTAGGGCCGGATGATTGTGGGATAAAAACCATCCAGGCACTGCCACATTCCCAGAGCAGCTCCCTGTCCGTGCCACCTCCAGCCACTCCCTGCCTCCTGAGAGGGAAAAGAAAAAAAGGGAAGGTTTGGGAAGGTTTGGGAAGGTTTGGGAAGGTTTGGGAAGGGAAGGTTTGGGAAGGGAAGGTTTGGGAAGGTTTGGGAAGGTTTGG
>JACAXG010000120.1:323300-407698 GCA_018881555.1 Amblyornis subalaris
GGAAAGGAAAGGAAAGGAAAGGAAAGGAAAGGAAAGGAAAGGAAAGGAAAGGAAAGGAAAGGAAAGGAAAGGAAAGGAAAGGAAAGGAAAGGAAAAAGACACCTCCTGAGAGGGAAAGGAAAGGAAAAGCACCTCGTGAGAGGTGTCTCCTCACAGGGACCAGGAGCACCAGAGCCGGCAGTGGGAGCTGCACGCCCGTAGAGGAAGGAGACCTAATGAGGTGCTTTATTAATTGCATTGTGAACTTTTCCTTTAATGATTCTCCCCGCAACTCCCTCTAGTTAAAGCTAATGGCCTGTGGCGTGTTCAGCAGATGGATCATCCAGAGGTGCCCGGGCAGCTGGGCCCCACTGCCAGGGGGGTGTGTGGGGGCTGCCAGGCGCTGGTCCCGGTGCCCCACGGCCCCTCGGGGATCCAGGGGGGCTGGGGCACCCCATCCCTGCCCAATCCCGGTCCCAGTATCTCTCTGGAGGGGTGGAACGAGGAGCAGCCAGAGGGATCCCGTTGCTGGGAGTCAGGGGCTGGGGGATTTGTGGGYTTTGCTGCCCCATGGCTCAGTGGGGGCAGCTGGGTCCCTGCTGCAGGGCAGCTTTTCCTGCTTGGCTTCCTCCTGAGGCGGCCTGTGGATGGCAGGAGGAGGGAGCAGGAGCAGCAGCCCCAGGCAGGGCTGGGGGGCAGCAGGGTCAGGGTGGCACTCAGACCGGTGCCAGCCACCTCACCCCGCCCCAGGGTGCTGCTCCGGGGGCTGCACAGAGCCTGCTCGAGCTCAGTGGGGGTCCAGCCTCACTGTTTTTATTAAATGGGAGCAGAYGCCCCCCAAAATGACCACGAGTCACCAGTCGAATCTGACGCCCAGCCCCCGAGAGCAGTGGGAGCCAAGGGCTCGTGCTGCCCCATCCCGGGATCAGCCTGGCGGAGCAGGATGGCCTGTCAGGCCACCCCGCGGATTTCACAGTGCCTGCTGAGGAAATGTCGATGTCCAGCTCCCAAGGAATGTGGGGCAGGGCCACCAGCACCATGAAGTGACAAAACACGGCCGGCACTGCCTGCTGGGAGAGCAGAGCTGTGATCCATGGAAACCCCTGGCGTGCCACAGGACTCGTGATCCAGGGAAGATTCGGGGCACAGTGGGGCAGCTCAAGCCCTGTGTGGTGCAGCCAGAGGCTGTTCTTCCACAGGCCCTCTCCATCTCCTCCATCAGATATCCCTGTGCCTCAGGGCATCCTGCCCTGCATCCCTGTCCCTGCTCTCCCCTTTTCCCTGCCCCTCCAGCAGCAGGGCTGCTCTTTTCCCAGCAGAGTGAGGGCGGGCAGGGGCAGCTCCGGCCTCGTCCCACGTGCTGGGGCCTGTCTGCAGGCTGAGCAGCAGGAAAGGGAATAAATTAGCAGATCCGAGCGGAGCCGGAGCTTTCCACGTGGGAGTTCGGTTCGTTTTTGCAGCGGGTGCTGGGGAAGGCTCCAGCTCACCCGCTGGCGGCTGATGGGCCATGTTTGTAATTAGTGCTGGCGTTAATGAGTGAGGGGAGACGGGGGAGAGTGGGCTCGGGGTGGCTCATCCRGCCCCCCATTCCGTGCTGGGGCTTCCCTCGGTGGCCTCGGCCGTGCCCAGCCCCGGGGCAGCTCCCGTGCCCGGCGCTGCCCACGGACCCCGCTGTGCCCGCTGGACATTCCTGCCACAGGAGGAGGGATGTGGCTCTGCTGAGCCTGCGCTGGGAGGGGAGAGGATTTTCAGTCCTGGAGCAGTTTTTCCGCAGGGGCAGCAGCCTGTGCCGGGGGTCTGTGTCCCCTCCCGTGGCCGGAGTCTTCCGTGGCTGTGTCGGGGAGTTTGGACTGTGCAGGTGCCCAAATCCACCCCCATCCCGAGCCAGGAGTCACCTCCCCGGGCAAGGAGGGC
The DNA here is from genome assembly GCA_018881555.1 of Amblyornis subalaris. Classification (NCBI taxonomy): domain Eukaryota; kingdom Metazoa; phylum Chordata; class Aves; order Passeriformes; family Ptilonorhynchidae; genus Amblyornis; species Amblyornis subalaris. Next base: position 325,194 of record JACAXG010000120.1, read on the forward strand.
TCTCCCCTCCATCCACACCCCGCCATGCTCAGCCTGGTGCTCCATGCAGGTTCAGGGATGCTGGGGGAGGTCTGGGCACTGCCAGGGTCACCTCAACCCCTGGAATCACCCAGCCCATGGGCCCCAGGGAGCAGGGGGTGGGGGTGGGCTGGGTGGAGGGAGAGGATGGGGCAGGACCCCTCCGCCTGGGGGCTTCTGGGGGSGCAGGGAACCAGCAGGGAGCTGGGGCAGTGACATTTGTAGGGATTGAGGCTCGGGGCCACAGCAGATGGGCAGAGAGTGTTATAAAACAGCATTTCCTCTGCACGGCCCCTCCCAGAGGCCTCCGTGCCCGAAGCCAACCTCGATTCCATCGAAATGAAGCCTGGGATGGATGTCCAGTTGCTCTCCTGGCCACGGGGGCGGCCAGGCTTGCTGCAGGCTGGGAAGGGCTGGGGGGBGGCTGCAGGGCAGGGGACAGCAGGGCTGTGGGAGCGGGCTGGAATCCACATCCAGGGATGAGCTGGGAATGGGATCAAAGGAGRGTGCCCTGGGTGGGGCCACATGCAGGGTCTTGAGCACATCTGCTGCAGCAGCCCCCAGAGTGGGGGTGTGGGGACCCCTGCGCTCCTTGGGGTTCCTCAGARGTCCCCAGAACCCCCCTCAGCCATGAACATGCCCCTATTAGCCCCCCACTCCCCCTCATTGGGGGATGGGGCTGTGGGACAGCCCAGCAGCTCTGTGCTGAGAGAAGCCCCTGTGTGTGCTGGACACCCCAAAGCACTCCCCGGGAGCAGCTTTGTGCCTGGGCCGTGTCCTCAGAATTCCAACGGCTCTGTGCCCCACCAGCGATGCCACCAACCCCAGCACCCGCCTGGTGGTGGCCTGGACCAGCCAAACCCTGCTCAGTCCTTGGCAGCAGAGCAGCGAGACCCCCCCAAACCCTCTCCGTACGAAGGCAGGGGGAACGGAGGGGTCGTGGCCACCAGCCCAAGGGGCCCTCGGTGCGCCTGCATCCCGTGAGATCCCAGTTTCCTGCCTCTCGGACACAAGGCAGCTGTGTTGTAGGTTTTTTTTCCTCCYGTAGCTGGAATTTTGCTGAATGTTTTGTCCTGGACCAGCTGAAAGTAGCTGCAGTCACTGTTAACAATTCACTAGCCCGGGTTTGTGGGGAAGCTGTTGCTGCTTTCTCGTGCAGGAGGGAACGGCCCCAGAGAGCCCAGAGCTTCCCAAAGGCTAGGGAGAGGCCTCCAAAGGCCATTTCCATGGGCTGCACTTGCCTGCCCCCAATCCTGGCATTTATCACGTGCTGGTTTGTGCGATGCAATCCSAGGCAATCAGCTCACCCATTATCCCGGTGCCTGTCCCACGCAGAGGGGCGCTTCCCACCTCTCCTCAGGGCCACTGCTGGAGCTCAGGACGGCTCTGGCAGCATCCTCGGCACGGTGGGGTGGGAATTTTTAGTGTCTGGAGCCTCTCAGTGCAGCACCATCAGCTCAGAGCAGGGATGAGAGAACCCAGCGCYGCCTTTGCTTCCGGCCGTCCATTCCCGCTCCCCGGCCGTGCCCCCTGATCGAGCACAGCCACCGTTGATGTTTTCCCATCTCCAGCTCTGTGTYTTCCCATTTCCCGCATGGGGAGCAGGGGTTTCATTACCAGCAATGTCCTTTCCTGGCTGCCCTTATATTTATGGCAGTCCTTCTTTTTTATAGCCAATTTTGTAGAGTGCCCAGCAGTTAGCTCAACTGCTTCCTTTCATTTCTGCATTATTGCCAATTTCCTGTTCCACGGGCTAAATTTATCACTTCTTTAATTGTTTGATAACTCCAGGAACCAGCTGAGAGTCACCCTTCCCCGTGCCRGCCCATTCCCTGGGTTGGGAAGACGCTCCCACCTCCAGCACGGCTCGGGGGGCTCCTGACCCGTCTCTGTGAAGATTCCAGCCTCGGAGCCAGCCCCAGCCTCTCCCGGGTGCTTTTGGCCTCCTTTCTCTCRCTTTAATTTGCCCAGCCTAGTTCAGCATCCGTGCTTTGGTCCATCGCCAGTTTATCCTGGGAATCCTTGCGGGGAGTGAGGGGCTGCCTGGAGCTCTCCTCCTGCCAGCCAGGGCAGTGTCCCTGCTCTGGGCTGTGTCCCCAGCTCACGCCCATCCCAAAGGAAATGCCAGGGCTTGGGCCAGGGGTGAAGAGCCTCCTTGGGTGGGTTTTGGTCCCTGACACCCCCTCGCTGCCTGGCTTTGGGCTGAGCAGGAGAGCAGAGCAAGGATTCCGTGGGGTTGGAACAGCCCAGCCCTTCCCAAAGGTTGGTCCAGCCCGTGCTCCGTGCTCCAAGCACCATGGAATGAGACCATTTTCCACTTCAGTTCCTGCTGAGCTCTGTGAGCTCTGCAGAGTCCCTGGGGGCTCTTTGGGTTCCTGCTGTCCTGTGCTGTGATCCAGCAGCATCCTGGCTGCCGCTCCGGCCCGCGGCCAGCCCGGCAGGGAGAGCTGCAGTCCGGCTGCGGTGCCTCCTGCTCCGGCAAAGATTTCCCTCCTGACTGCAGGCTTGGCTGGGAAGCTTCCAGTTTTTCTCCTGGATCGGGTTGGAGCCGGCCTTGTACAGCCTCCAGTGATGGCTCTGGGTGTGTGTTGGTCCCCTCAGCCTTGTGGCCGCTGGCATTCCGACTGCACTCGGATCCCTGCTCCGTCCCGTGCCTGCAGCACGGCTGGCTGCCTTTCCATGGGATGCTCGAGCCAGGCAGCCCTGGATCAGCCTCCTGGCACAGAGTCTCGTCCTGTTCCCAGTGCCCCTCCCCAGATGCTGCAGCAGGCCTGGCTGTGGGACAGGGTGGATGCCTGGAGCCCACCCCCAGGGCTGATCCCATGGCTTTTCCAGGGGCCTGGCATTCAGGTTGTGTCTCTGGGAAGAGCAGTTTGAGGACATCAGTGTGAACAGAGGTGTGGGGGGTGGACAGAGGCATAGGTGCCCCACAGACCACCCCATAGTGGGTGGGTGACCCATTGCAGGGGCTCCACTCCACCCTAATCACAGCTCAGTGGCACCAAACAAGCATCATGCCAGGACTTCCTGCTGGATAAAGCCCAAACTTCCCAGCATCCCCGGCATATGCCCCACTCCAGGGCAGGCTCACGGCCCTGAGGCTGCCAGAGCTCCATTTTGACAATGCCCTCAGGCACAGGGTGGGCTTGTTGGGGTGTCTGCGCAGCACCAGGAGTTGGACTGGATGATCCTGTGGGTCCCTTCCAGCTCAGGCTATTCCATGATTCACCATCCTGGCTGTGCTGTCACAGAGGGGCTCCAGCACCCTGGCTGTGCATCCCAGGAGCACCACACCTTGTCCTTGTCCTGCCCACCCCTCATCCATCCGTTTGGGGCCGGTTTGCTGTCCTTGTAGCTGCAGGCTGCCTTTGATGCGTGAATTAATGGGTCTCGGTGCTGTGCCCCATTTACACCTCCCTGTGTGAAACCTCCCAGCCCAGGGGGGAGCAGCCTCTCCTCAATCGAGGTCCTGCCCCAGCCTTTCCGTCTCTCCCGAAGCCACCCCGGTCCCGCAGAGCTGGAGGTGACAGCCACCTTTCCGGGGGAATTTGGAGCCACAGAACTACCAGGGGGCTTCACGCCTCGCATTGTTAGCACTTGTCAAATATTTATGAAAAAACAATCTGGGGATAATTAATTCAGCAGCAATGGCAAAGCCCGGCTGAGATTTATGGGATGGATGTGATTGGAGCGCGGACAGAGCTCTGCCAGGCCCAGGGAAGTGCATCATCAATAATAGATTTGTCAATGGATGAAAACATCAGCAGATAAACTAGTCTTGAGTGCCACCTGGCCAGCACAGCCCCGCAGCCACCCGTGGCCAGCGCCTGGCCAACAGCTCCCGGGGCCACCTTTCCCGGCCGGAATCCTGGGAACCAGCAGGAGCATCTCCAGAGCCACTCCACAAGGGACAAGGGACAAGGGACGGGACACGGCTTCAGGGGGAGTCTGGCAGCCAAGAGCCCCAGCGCTGGCCATGTGCCATCATTCCTGCCTTTGGTGTCACCGCTGCCCCCGGGGGAGCCCCGGCTCTGGGATTCCCGGCACAAAGGCGACCTTGAGCGCCGCGGGGTCCGCGCCCTTTCCCTGAATAGCTCCGTGCCCGCGGGGTCCCGCTGACCCCGGCAGCGGCCGGCCGGGGGCCGCGGGGTCTGGCCGGGGGCTGCGCACACTGAGCCCATTCACGGGGCAGAAAGGGGCCCTTGTTCCCTGCAGACGGGACCGCGGGGCCCCGAGCAGCTGCGGCGACGCGGGGCCAGCCGGGCCACGGGCACCCCCGGGCCAGGACAGCCCGGCTGGCTCYGCCGGGGCTGGGGCCACCGCACGGTCCCCGGTCCCGGCAGCTGCAGCACGGGCAGGGCCCCACAGCCTCCCGCTCCTCACCCGGGGCTGGGACACGTCACCCCGTTCCCAGCGCTCCGGGCGGGGAGCACRCCCCGCTGCTCCAGTGGATCCACGCGGGGGAAGGTGACAGAAGGGCTGGACACGGGGCACACAGCCGGGAAGCCGTGGGATGGCTCAGGTGGGAGCAGCAGGGATGGTGTGGGAATGACGGGTGATGACCCCATGCGGCCTTGCAGCCTCTCTCCAATGCTGGTCCTGCTCTGAGAATTCCCAATATCCCGCTGGCGGCACCCACGTGGGGCACATTCCGTGGGGCAGGAGAYGCCGGGCTGGGCAGGACCCGGGGGTCTGTGCCCGCCCGGGCGGGGGTGCCCCTCTCTCCACCCATGGGCACCGCGGCTCCCCGGCCGGCCGGGCCGCTGGTGCCGGCTGCTTCCCATCCATCTGCTCTCCTGTCACATCCCCGTCTCCCTGATTATTTTAATGAGGATAATGATTCACACCTGGGCAATTCAAACCCGCTAACAATAACAATTTTAATTAGTTTCCACTACAAATCTGAAACGTCGTCATTAACATTTAAAACGCTCGCGATTGGCAACTCCGCCGAGCGAGCGCCGGGGCCKGGTGGGCTGGGGGAGCCGTGGGAGGGGTGGGCAGAGCTCCAGGGTGCAGGTGGGATTGGGAACGTGCTGACSGGGTCACGGCCGAAGAGCCACGCGCTGAGGGTGGCACTGAGCCGGTTCCTGCCCGCCCCCAGCCCTCCGCGGGCGGGAGGGAACTGGATCCTCCCAGGCTCTTCAGTGGGCGTGGGCAGGGACCAGCCCCTGGTGCTTGGTGGCGCTTCGGTGGCATCTCGGCTGCTGGCTGTGGCGTGGGAGCTGCAGGCTCTGGGCACCCGTGCAGGCAGGGGGTGCCCACAGAGGGACGCCCATCACCGGGGCAGGGACACCCATCACCCGGGCAGGGACACCTACCTGCCCCACACTGGGCACACAGGGCTCCAGGAGAAGGGAGCGTGTCCCAGGGGCTCACCCCGCTGCCCCAAGGCTCTCATGAACCCCAAAAAGCATTTTCTCCTCCCAAAAGCTTTGCTACAGACTCCCCACAGCAACCACGAGCACTGGGGTCAAGCCTGTCTCGGCCCTACACCCCACTGCATGCCCCACTGCCTGTCCTACCAGGCAGCCCCATCCATCCCTCTGCCCCATGGGTGCTGTGCCCAAGGAGCCCTGAAAGATGGGGAAGACCTTGAGGGGACCAGGCAGGGATGCAAACACRGTCCCCTCTCACATGAGGTGTGAGACTGACTGGGAGGAAGTGATGGTTCCCTGGAGSAAGGGATTGGGAATTCCCAGTGCCCAGGGCGCGGAGTGGGGTGAGCAGGCCCGGCTGGCACAGTCTGTGTGCAGATCATGTGGGGCACACGGGGAGTGCCCCACGGACCATCCCTTACCCCAGGGCACGGTCCCAGGGATCTGGGGATGGGCCCGGGGTGTCGGGAGCAGTGTCTGGGGCTGTGGGGGTGCCGCCAGAGGGACCTGCTGCTGTCACCCGGCACACGCTGGGCTCCCTGGGACCCTCCTGCCTGCCCGCCCGACTCCTCCGCAGCCTGGCACGAGCCAAGGCAGCTCCACATTCCCAGGGCTCGGTGTTCCTGCACTGGAGGATCCGCGGCTTTGCCCTCGCCGGGCCCGCTCAGGYGTGCGTGGCTGGGGACCGTGCTCTGTGGAATCGCTCCAGGCGCTACAGGGAACCAGGGAAAAACACAGCAGCCACGATCCAGCTGCTGCCTGTGGGATGTGGGGTGCGTGTCCCCCAGGATCCCAGCCCGGCTTTCCCCTCTGTCCTTGCAGAGCAGAGCCCTCCCAGGCTCCTCGGGCAGCTCCTGGCACTGCTGCCTGCCTGTCCCCGGAGGAAGTGGGAGAAGAAACACTTCCCCAGCGCCCAGCTCAGGCAACCTGGCAGTGCTCACATCAATCATTCAGCCCAGCCTGGCCTCCCGGGACGTGTTCCGGAGGCTCTGGAACGGCGCTGGGCCGGGCTGTGGGGTGGCACACGTGAGGCCCCTGTGTCTCACCCCAGCTCCTTCCCGAGGCAGCAGGAATGAGCAGCGGAGCTGAAGCTGCGGTTTCAGGGCAGCAGGGACCCAGCAGCCCCCTGAGGGTGTCCCAGCGAGGGGGGGGCAGGCAGGGCTCCTCCTGCCCAAGGCGTTCTGGGATGCCTCGGGGTGWGGGATGTGTGGATGGAGAAGGTGGGTGCTGGCAAGGGAAGGGTGACCCACAGCCTGGGCAGCGACCTTGGGGTCACACYGGGGCTGTTTGATGTCCTTGGAGCTCCTTCCTGGAGTTTGTCCAGCTCTTTGAAGCCAGATGGAGGGAGCTGTCTGTGTCCTGCCCTGCCCAGAGCTCTCCCCCAACCTGGCAAGCCTGGGAGCACCAGGGCTGGAGCTGCTGTCCTTGTCCCTGCCCTGCCCTTTGTGCAGGGACATGAAGGACTCTRCTGGGGCCTTAAAGGGGCCCTGGGCTTGGGGTTCCTGTTGTCTCAGCAGTGCAGTGAGGGGCACCTGGCTGGGAAGGGGACAGGGACTGTGTCCCCACAGCAGCCCAGGGCCACCGTCAGCCACGACAGCCCCCACCTCAGACCCCCGTGCTGATGGGGAAGGGCAGACTGCACCAGCAAAGCCCTCAGTCCCGCTGGACCCCAGAGCCAGTGCTGTCCCTCTTGGCAGGGYGAGATCCTGCCCTGGGGACCTTTCCTGGACCTCGTGTGAACAGAGACGCTGTGACCCTGATCCTGCAGCCTTCTCCTCTCTCCCACTTCCCTCCAGGACCATGCCCAGGAGCAGCTGGGATCAGCTCTTTTGCAGGCAGGGTGGGCAGCTGAGCCCCTCCTTCCCCAGAGCCCCCCAAAACGCCTCAGCACCTCTGAGGGCAGGCTCGAGTGCCCCTCAGGGCTTGGGACAGGGCGGTGGCACCGCCGCTGAGAGCCCCGGCCCATCCCCGCAGCCAGAGGCAGGCTCAGCAGATGCCGAGGGGCAGGAAGGCTGAGCGAAGATTCCAGCCGCCGCCCCTCCTTCCCCCGGCTCCGCCGGCTGTTGTCTCGGTGTAAACAAGGTATTTAATATGCACAAGCGCTCATTAGCATCTCCTGCTCGCAGCGGCACCGTGTCTGCAGCTGGACTCGCGGGACGTGTCGCAGGAAATGTCGACACGCGGCTCTTAATTACAGACAGACGGCTGGACACGCCGGCCTTACCGGCCCCCGGCGCTCCCTGCCAGCCCGGCTCTGCCCCGGCCCGCAGGAGCCCGGTGCCGGGATGGGGCTGCCTGGGCTGCGGGAGGGTCCCGGGGCAGCGGGGGCTGAGGGGACGCCGAGGGTGGCGGTGTCAGGGACCTGCCAGCAGCAGAGGGGGCGCCAGGGGTGTGGAGCCGAGCGGAGGAGCCCCATCCCGGTTTTTAAGGCTGGGGGGTTGGCAGGATGAGCCAAACCCTTGTGCCGCACGAGGTGACGTGGATGAAGCCCCTTCCCTTCCTCTGGAGCTTCAAGTGTCCCCCCTAAATGCTTGCTGGACGCCAGCCATGGGTCCCTTTGTGACTCCTCGGGGTCCTGCGGCTCATGGGGACAAGGGGACAAGGAAAACTCAGCCCTTTGCAAGCAAAGGAGCCCAGGATGGACCTGCTGTTCCCAGCGTGCCAGCAGAGAGGCAGCTGGGTGGGCTTGGAGGCCACTGTGCAGATGGGCACTGCTCGTCCATCGCTGCCCAAAATCAGAGGTGCTGGCCCAAACCGGACCCTCCAGCATCCCGGTGCATTCCCGGAGCCCGGAGCTGCCCATCTGTGGCGAGGTGGATGCAGGCCCCGGATCCAGGAGSAGGGGCTGTGAGATCCACATCCTGGCGTGGTGGGGATGGCAGCCCCGGGCGGCTCCAGCCTGATCTGCAGCCAGAAATTGGGAACCGGGAATATCCAGGGAGCGGGAGGATGGGACCCTGCACCGCCCAGCTTTGCTGTGGTGCTGCACAGAAATCCCCTCCTCCGATCCTGCTGTCAGGGCAGAGCTTGGCCCAGAGGTGTCCAACACTCTTCCCATGGCCCAGGGAAACTGTCTGAGCTCCAGGCCTGGTTCCTGGGGCTGGGCTGGTGCAGAAAGCAGCTTTTKTTCTCTTCTCCGAGCTCTGGGCCATCACCCGGCTCCAGCAGGCCCTGCTTGCTCCRGAATGACACTTTTGGGAGCTGATTTCGGGCAGGTTTTCCTTCACGAGCAGCTCACGGCCGATCACTTCTCAGCTGCTCTCCCTGGGGACCACTCGTGTTCTGGGGGAGGGYGGGGAGGGGCACGCAGGCACCTTGCACCAACCTCTGGCTGTTCTGGAGGCCGTGGGGCACAGCAAACAGCTGGCACCGGTGCCACATCTGTGCCAGGCTGCGGCTCCCAGGCGGCTGCGTCCCCGGGGAGGGACATTTCCTGCTGTACATCCTGCAAAGCTTGGAGCAAGAGCAGCCATTTGTTGGAGTTGTCTGCAGCATGGAAATGCCCCTCCTGGGCTGGGCAGCAGGCAGAGAGCTTCCCAGGCAGCTGGGAGGATGCCCTGCTCATTCCAGCAGCAGCCTTCCCATCCCGGCTAGTGCAGGCTGGGAGCTGGGTGGGGTTTCAGGGAAGAACCGGATCATTCAGGGGGAGTTTGGGCATCTCCAGGGTGCAGGAAGAACCCTGGAGGAAGAGCTGGCTCGATCACGTGTGTTGGGCATCTCCGTGGGCCGTGGGGCATCCGTGGCTTTCCCTGATCCCTTGGTGGGGCCAAAGAGAGACCAAATCCACGGGGCTGGGCTGGATTCCAGGGCTCCACACTCCCACGAGGGCACAGATCACATCCCTAAACACCCACAGCTCCCCAGTCTGTGAGGGTACCACCACGTCATGCGCTCCAGACCTCAGAGGACATTCCCTCCTCCTCCTCCTCCTCCTGGTCCTGCTCCTCCTGCTCTCTCCCGGGCCGGGCTGAGCGCTGCTGGCACCGCTTTGCTGCACGGTCCCCGGGGAGCGCCCAGCCGAGGCAGGCAGAGCCGCTCTGCAGCCCGGGGGCACCGGAGGTGAGCACAGAGGTGACACGTGGCCRTGTGTCCTCTCCTCCTGACGCATCCCGGGAGCCCTCCCCTCCCCTGCCGCCCTCCCCTGCCTGCCGAGCGCGCCGGGATCCCCTGGAATCCTCGGAGATGCCAGATGAAGGCATCCCGCCCATCCCGCTCCTTCCCCGCTCCGGCTGCCCCGTGGATCCTCCCTGCCCGCCACAGCCTAAACCCAGCTGCCTTCAGAATAGCTCCCCAAATCCCAGCCGGGCTTGGCAGGGGCTGGGAGCGAGCAGGAGGAGCCGGGATGCAGCAGCCCGGGATGCGCCGTGCCCTCCCTGTGCCCAGATGGGTGGGCACGGTCCGTGGAACCGGGATTTATGGAAAGGCTGGGCTTTCTGCACCCCCATGGGCTGGGAGCTGCCCTGTCCTCCCCACAGGGAGTGTCCTYCCCACTGGGGCCACGTCTGTGCCAYGGTGACCCCTCCCCAAGGGACCACGGTCCCCATCCCGCGGGAAAGGCAGGGATGGGACACGAGCCGGGCTGGCAAGAGCGGGATCTGGGATCAGGAGGTGGGATCTGGGCTGAGCAGGGATGGCTGGGGTGAATTTGGGGGGAAGCACAGGCAGATGTGGACTGTCCCAGGCAGCAGGAAGGGAGGAGGATGAGGAAAGCCAGGCTGGAAAAGCCCAAGTGCTTTCCCAGGGACACTGCGCTGGGGAAACCAGCAGGATTTACACCTGGAACGGGAAAACGGCGAGAGGGAGGGCGGGGAGGAGGGTCTCACCCGGGGCAGGGGGTGACGAGAACTGCTCCGTGGCGCTCTCCATGGCAACTGCCGGGCTGGGAGGAGGATTAAGGGATACGCTCTGGCTGTGCTGATCCTAAGCCACTGCCTGAGGGGCCAGGAGCGCCGTGGGTGTCCCTGTGCCTCCCGTGCCCCCCTACAGAGGGCTGGGGGGGCACCCCGCTGCTGCCTGGCGGGGACCCCCGACATCTGACCTGGCAGCACAGACAGGGCTGCTTCGGGGGAAAACCCACGCAGTGCTTCCCAAAACCCCTCCCACAGGGCATCCCCAGCATCCCGGTGCCCCCAGCTGAGCCGTGCCCTGATGGGGATGAGCTTCCCACTCCCTGGAATCCTTCCTTGGCTTCCTGGCCAGCGCTGGGGGCTCGCTGGGGCTGGTGAGGTCCTCAAGGGGAAATCTCCTCTCTGGGGAGGTGTTCGTTCCTCTCTGGGGAGGTGTTTTTCCCTCTCAGGGGAGGTGTTTTTAGGGCTCCCCGATGCTCCCGGCCCTCGGGGGTCTCTCCCACCCCGCCTGCCCCCTCTGTCCGTGCCCGGGGGGGGTGTGTGCATCCAGAGGCCATCACGTGGGCTCCACGCAGGAGCAGAGGTGCCYGAGCCAGGCAGGGAGTGCCTCCCTGGCCCCACGTCAGCGCCACCGGTGACCTGGATTCCTCCCGGAGACACGAGCCGGTGACCTCAGCCRTAAACAAAGGAGTGGAATCAAACCAGGGCAGGATGGATGCCTGCTTGATAGGCTTTTTAAAAGCTTTTGACTCATTCTGGCAGGCAGGACTAACCTTAAATTGCCGTGTGATGGAACCGGGAGGGGGAAATCTTCTGGCAGCATCGACRCCGCGCACCGATCCATCAAGAGCGGGATAAAAATAAACGGCGTGGAGAGGGCCCTGGGGCTGGCAGGGGGAGCAGCACCCCGGAGTTAACCCCTGCACCCCAACACGGCTCCCTGCCCCCGCCTCCTCAGCCCCTCCGCGCAGGGGGGTCGGCAGGAGGGGGCCCGGGGGCTGACATCTCTCCCTTACAGGATTTTCCGGGGGAAATGGCCTTGGCTGGGRTCCCAGCGCTGCGCCCGGGCCTCTGCGCGGCCCCGTGGGACTCCAGGCAGTTTGGCTTCCCCGGCTAGGTTTGGGAAATAGAGCCGGGGTGAACGTCCTGCTCTGAGGAGGGAGGGGGAATATCCCTAAATGGATGTGGGAYAGCTGCTCTGGAGAGGGGCACGTGCCACCTGCACACGTCCTCCGCCACGGTGTGCCCCGAGGAGCGTGGCCCAGTGCCCACCCAGGGGCTGGCTGGGACAGAGGGGCTGGATTCGGGACAGGCAATCCTGGGATCTTCCCATCTCCCTCCTCCCTCCCTGCCAGAGCTGCCCCAGGAGAGGGGACCGGTGCCTGATCCAACCAGATCCCACCTGCCCTGGCACCCAGGGGTGACTTCCCGGGAGCACCCACACGGACCTGCATGCAGGGAAACGTGCCGGGGGCTGGGACCTGCCAGGAGCCGGGTGCTGAGGGCTCCGTTCCCGGTGCGCACGGCTCTTCCCCATGGCTCTTTCCCAGGATGTTGGGGCAGGCAGGGAGCAGGGTGGTGGCAGAGTGCTGGCCCCAGGGTGGTGGCCAGTGAGCCCGTGTCACCCTGGYGACAGGGGACTGGCAGAGCCCCTGCCCCTCCTGCCTTTCAGCACGGAGCGTTTGTGACGTCAGATGTTGCTGCTCCGAYCGGGAGGGCTTTGAAGCAGCTCCTGATGCATTTCTAATTCCTGCTTATCGCTGGAGCTTTTCTCCCAGCCCCTCTCCAGCCTGTTACAGGAACATCTCGGCTGCAGAGCCCTGGGCTTTGCCTGGGAAACCTGCCCACATCCCCCTGCCCCGCTGTGGACAGGGGAGATCCCTGCCTGTCCCTCTCCCACTCCCTGGATTGATGAAGTCCTGGCCCCTGCCATGCTCTGACGCCCTTCCTGGGCTGGCAGGTGTCCCTGTGCCCCCTCTCCTCCACAGGCCTGGGAGCCGAGGGAAGACCTTGTAGGATGAACCGTGCCACCCATCCCCAASCCCAAGACACCTTTTGGAGGTGACAAAACGTCCTCACTGGAGACAAGCGAAGCACCACCTGTGCTGGAGGCTGCGGGGCAGGGAGACGGTTCCCAGCCCCGTTCCCTCCCGTTTCAACGCTGGAAGGGCAGGGAAGGAGCACCCCCGGAAGGAGCTGGGGAAACGGCTGGGCGCAAAGTGCTCCGAGGCTGCGGCTGGGAAGTGCCCTCTGCTCCCGCTGAAAGCTGTTATTAGCGCTAATGGCTCTGCGCTGCGATATTCGAACGGCAACCGCTCCATTTGCACGGCASATCTCCCCCCGCCCCTTCCCCGCCGCGCCGGGAGGGACACGAAGGCTCCTCGCCGCAGTCCCCAGCGCCCGGGGACCCTCGGGGCTGCCGGGGAGGGACCCTCGGGCTGGGCCAGCCGGGGCTGTGCGCGCAGGAAAGGGCCCCGGCAGCGCGGGCGAGCCAACAACGCTCCCTGTGCCGGGAGCAGGGACAGGGACAGGGACAGGGACASGGACAGCACACGCAGCCCCATGAGGCCACAGGGACCAGGAGCTATGGGAGCGCAGAGCATCTCCTGCATCCCCAGGGCCGCGTGGCTCGGGGCCGGCGCCGTGGGCACCCGGCCCAGCCGGCTCTGCCGGCTCCATTTGCATTTCAGGGATTCGCGGAAAATGAGAGTCAGGGTGGTTTTTTTTTTTTTTCCCCTTAGTAAGCACGGGGTTTATGTGAGCTGCAAATTGACTCGATAAATATTTCAGGCGGGGTTTTAACGGCGTGTGAGGGCTCCGAAGGCCGTGAGGGGAGCGGCTCCGTCCAGCCAGGCCCTCAATCAGCCCGGCCGGAGCACAGCACGGACGCTGCTCCCAGGGGAGCTGTTCCTGCCGCTGCCCGGCCGGGATAAAGCCACTTTCCCTGCAAGCTGGTGGCGATGGGAGCCGGGATCCGCATCCCTGGAACGCCACATGCGCTGGGGAGGACGCTGAGCTGGGAATTTGCACCATGGGGTGCATTCGCCATGGGATCTGCCTTCCCTGGGAAGCCCCGCGCGGGCGACGTCCCTGCCAGGGGGGTTTGGGAGCACGAGGAGCCCCGGGTGCCGCTGCGGGCGCGGAGGATCCGGGATCCAGCACCGCCCGCCGCTCCCCGGTGCCGCAGGATGAGCCGAGCGGTGGCAGGGGAGGGTGTGAAGCCCTGGGGGAATCATCCTCCTCCCGTCTGCTGGGGAGAGGGAGGCAATTCCCGCTTGCGGAGCCCTCCCCCTCCGCCGGTGCTCCGAAATGGCCCCGCGGGCATCCTGCCAGGCTCGGCCTCTGCGGCTCCCGGCAGCGCTCACACCCTCAGCCCGGCCAGGCACGGGGGATCAGCAGGGATCTCCTTCGGGCACCCGACCCCGCGGTGACCCCCAGCAGGGCTCTGTCCCCCTCCCCGCCCGTGTCCCCGGAGCCCAGCGGCGCTGGGAACGCTCACAGCCAGGAGGGCGAGCGGAAACCTCTCCTCCGCATTTGGAAATKAAACGGCAGCTTGAAATACCGCCGGAGCCAATCGATGGCCTGGCCCTTGCCAAGGGCTGGCCGGCACGGAGAGGGCTCGGCCACGGCCCCACAGCCCTGCTGCCCTCGTCCCGAGCCCCCCGCGTCCCCCTGACCCCTCCGTGGTCCATCGGCATCCCCGCCCCGGAGCCGATCGCTTACAGATCCCTCGGCAGGCGGGGGGCGGGGAGCCTCGCTCCAGGATTAGAGCGGTTTGCTCTGGGATTAGAGCACTGTTTAGCCGTGGCACGGCGCAGGAGCCCCGCTCTGCCTCACTGAGCTCCCCGGGATTAAGACTTTGTTTCAAGGGATTAGGGCGATTAGGAGTGGGGGGGGGTGCTTTGGGATGCGGGGCTGTTTCCCTGGTGCTGCACAGCAGACGGGCACTGAGCCAAGAGYGGGGCTTTGACCGGCTTGGAGGGCTCCAGAGAGGCCCCAAAATTGTGCTCCCACCTCCCAGGGATGCTGGTTCCTCGTGGGTCCATGCCCAAGGTGTCGGGGGTACACAGAGAGCTGCAGAAGAGACACCTTGCCCAATCCCTGGTGGGTTCCAGCCCCCTTGGAGGGATCCAGCCTCCTTGGATCCCAGCCCCATTTGTGGGATCCAGCCTCTTTGGTGGGATTCAGCTCCCTTGGTGGAATCCAGCCCCCTCATTGGGATGCAAACTCACCTCTTATGGTGCTAACCCAGCCCAAGCCTGGCCTGACCCCACCTTCCCCACCCTCCCAACTCAGCCTTTCCCCCATTCCTGCCCATCCTTGGCTCCAGACTCGCGCAGCAGGCAGGGAGCAGGGGAGACACGTGGGAAGATCCTGGAGAGCAGGGACATGTGACAAAATGACATCATGAGCTGTCCCCAAGTCCCCACGGCCAGCAGGGACCTCCCATCCCTGACAGACGGACCAGCAGCTCCTGGCCCTGGGATCCTCTGTGCCACCCTGGCCCCTCACAGCAGGGGAACAGCTCTCACCTCACCAACGCAGGAGTGAAGCTGGAATGGCCAAGGAGCAGCAGCTGGAATGGCCAAGGAGCAGCAGCTGGAATGGCCAAGGAGCAGCAGCTGGAGGCTCCAGCCCCGGGTCTCTGGTTGCTGCAGAGCTGGGGGCACTGGCAGCAGCCCCRTGCCGTGGTGGCAGTGCCAGGGACACTTGTCAGGCTCCCACATCCCAGGGCTCATCCCTGGCTGGTTTAGCCTCTTCCCACATGGTGCTGCAGCCCAGCTTCCTGAACTGATCCAGCCACGAGGACTTGGATCTGTTCCCGGCAAAGCCCCCCCAGGGAATCGAGCCGGGGGTGCAGTGGGACCCCCATCCTGCAGCTCCTCGTGGCCGAGGCTCCCTGGCCAGCAGCACCAGGGCTCGGGGGGCTGCAGGGAGGGTGCGACCCCCAGAACTCTGCTGCTTGCCTGCAGCCAAGATCCCAAAGTCACATCCATCCTTATCAGCTGGGATGGACACAAAGCCCTTTGCTCAGGACCCTCTTCTCCCCCCTCAGACCCAGGGCTGACCTTGCCTGGTGGTGGCAGTCATGGAATCATGGAATGGTTTGGGTTGGAAGGGGCCTTAAAGCCCATCCAGTTCCACCCCTGCCATGGGCAGGGACACCTTCCACTATCCTAGGCTGCTCCAAGCCCCATCCAGCCTGGCCTTGGACACTTCAGGGATCCAGGGGCAGCCACAGCTTCTCTGGGCAACCTGTGCCAGGGCCTCCTCACCCTCCCAGGGGAGAATTTCATCCCAATATCCCATCTAAACCCATTCCCAACCACTTCTTTGGGAGAGGACTGGGCAGTGCTGGGATTGGCCATGCTGARAGAGAGATTTTCAGGTGTGGGGTTGAGCTGGACATTGCAGAGGAGGGAGGRCTGGGGGGTTTGGGGTGTTACTGCCAGGGACTGGGGTGAGCAGGGATGGTTTCCATCCTTTCCCCTCCTCCAGCCTGCGAGGAGAGCTGGATTTTACATCCCTTTCCCACCGCTCCCTCCCTCCCTCCGAGCTGGCGCTGTGCTGGAAGGGTTTGATGTGGAGGAGAGACAAATGAGTGACTCACGCACACTTGGGGAGGATAAAAATACTCGGGCCCATGTGTCCCACCCGTGTGGGGCGGCTGGGCAYGCTGCAGGTGCCATCCCTTCTCCCACGAGCAATGCCGGGGACAAAATCCTCGGGGAACTCGGTGGGTGCTGCTCTCACTCCGAGCAGCTGCGACTCTGGTGACCTGGAGTGACAAAGATCGAGGCCCACGTGCCGTGGGCATCACGTGGACTTTGCGTCCTCCTCCATCAAGACAGCTTTGGCAACAAACCCCGTGCCAGCACCAAGCCAGAGCCGCCGCGTGCTGCCAGCAGCGGTGTGGTCACTCCGGTTGTGGCCAGGGGGTGGCCGCGGGGCAGGGTTTTGTCCCCTCTGGCCCCCGGAGGGGTGGCACAGTCTGGGCGGTGCCAGCGAGGTGTGCCCAGCTTTCTGTGCCGCTCCAGCAGCGCCTCAGCCCGGCACGTGCAGGGCTCACCCCGTGCTTCCCTCGCTTCCCTGTTGCCAGGAAGAGGCAGGAGGTTCGAAAGCAGAGCCTTAACTTCAYGTTCCTTGCCTTTTGCGTGGTCATTTTTGAAAAGAGGACATTTTGCACTGGTTTTCCCTGCTTTTTGGATGCTTTATTTTTGCCACGCTGGTGAGGGCACACAGAGCCAGGAACAGCCAGGGACCATCCGTGCCCATCCCTCCTCTTCCCAGGGACCATCCCTGTGGGGCTGGGGGGTGACAGTTGTCCCGTGGCCTTGCAGAGCCTGCTGATGGGAATGCCAGGGCTGGGAGGGCACGTCACCCCAGGGTCCCTGGAGGCTGGAATGGCACTGGGAACCTGTGCCGTGACTTCCAGTCCCTCGAGGGGCAGTGACCAGTGCTGGGATGTGGGAGAAACACAAGGAATGGGGTGAAAAAGGAAGAAAAATGGGCGAAAAAAGCAGAAAAGCCCTTGGGTGAAGGTTTCCACCACACAGCCTGAGGGAGCTCCTGCCAGAGTGGAGCTGCTGGGGGGACTCATCCTCTGCTTCCTTCCTGCTGCTGCTTCTTCCATGGATCCACAGGTATCCCTGTGGCACCCTCRGGCACGTGGGCACTGCTGCTGTGCTCCATCCCTGCAGCATCCAATTCCCGACGGCTTCCCTGGGCCCACAGCCTGGGATGCAGTGGGAATGTGGGGATGGGCTCTGGGTGCACCCGGTCACGTCACCCATGTCCTGGGTGTGTTGTCCAGCTGGTGGTTTTCCAARGAGGGGAAGAACCACCTCGGTTTGCCCAGGGAAGGAGCAGGAGGCTCTCCTGGCCTGGGTATGATCTCAGCTCCCTTCAGCCTTTTTAGGGTCCTGCCACTCTCCCCAGTGCCCCCCTCTGCACCCTCAGCCTGCAGGTGCCCACCACAGGCTCTCCTGGCAAGGATCTCTGACTCTCAGGAGCCTCCTGAGGGTCTCGGATCACCAGAACATTCCCAGCAGGGGCAGAGGGGGAGTCCCGACGCTCCCAGCGGGATGTGAGCATCCCAAAGCCAAGGGGCCCAGCACGGCCCAGCTGATCCACCCGAACGCCAGAGCCGCAGGAACGTCCCTCCTGTCACCTGGCAGGCTCCGGAGATCACGTTCCTGGCATTTCGCTGGGAGCTGGAGCGCAGGAGCCGGGCTCTGGCAGGGATCCCAGCGCTCTGCGCTTTCCTGGTAGCGGGGTGGGAGCTGCCACGGCTGGGCGGGGGCTGGGTGCGGGGGGGGGGGGGGGGGGGGGGGGGGGGGGGGGCCGGGGGGGAGGAGGAGGAGGAGGATGCTCCTGCCGGGATGCGGCCCCGGGAGCCGGCTGGCGTGGGAGAGGGTGGGAAGCGGAGTGGGAAAGCGCGGCAGAATCGCAGGGGGAGCGGGGGGCGAGGTGAGAGCCCCGCTGCAGTCGGGCTTGGGGCTGTGCCCAGCTCGGGCGCCTCAGCAGACGCAGATCCCGCTCCCGCCGCTCTCCCGCRCGGATCCGGGCGCTCCTCTGCTCCCGACGGCGACTGGGAGACAGCAGGGGCCGTTTGTCACCCTCTGCACCCTGCGACAGCGACTTTGGGGACGTGCAGCTCCCTCCCACCACAGGGGGCCAAARGCACCCCACTGCCAGGGCATTCCTGGTATTTTACGGATCCCCTGTGTCGGAGRGGACTCTCCCCACTCCTGCCCTTGCTCCACTGGTTATTCTGGGCAGCAGGGACAGCTGGGGCAGTGCTGGTGTCACCAAATCCCTTTTGGTGTCAGCGTTGGACGCTCCTGCTCCTGGCTGTGTGCTCCCAGCACACTCACTGCGGGGACTGCCTCACAGAACCGAGCCAGTTAAAATAYATCACAAAAAAGGATTATTTTCAGCCAGGATTAGTCCCTGGATCGGGATGCGACCCCCTCAGCCTGTGTGGCCGCACCAGCAGTGCCGGGTGGCCCCGGGGCAGCAGCAGGGGGTGTGGGACAGGGCACCCTGAGCTGGCAGAACAYGCCAGGGCACAGGGTCACCTCCCGGGGGGGTCACTGCTCCTGCCCAAGCCAGCCCGAGCACCAGGAGGGGCAGGGCCACCCCATCCCCGCCTGCACCGTCATGGAATCACGGGGTGGCTCGGGAAGGAGCCTCAAGGATCATCTCGTTCCAAAGTCTGCCCCGGGCAGGTGCTCCTGCCGTGCTGACTCACGGCGATGCAGACATGAGTCAGTTGGGAGAAAAAACCACTCCTTTTCCTTTCCCCTTTGCAGTATCCCTTCCTCCCTGCATATCTCCCGGAGCTCCCTGCCCCACAGCCTCCCCACGGCCACGGCCAGCGCAGGGAGGGAGTGGGACTGATTATTCCCGGGGGAGATGGGAATTCCCTGCAAATGGGGGCATTTCTTTCCCTTAGAGCTCTATCCAGAGACAACACCCCCCTCACCGTTCCCACTGCTCCCGGATTTATCTGTCTTTCAYGGGAATTGGAGCCCACCTTGGGCTTTTCTGCCCAGCAGCAGCTCTCCCTTCCCTCAGGTTTGCAGGGATGCTCCAGCTCACTTCCCACCGCTCCTGCRTATTTCTCCTCCCGAGCCTGGGCTGCGTTTGGCAGGAGCAGCCTGCACTGCTTGTTCCCAGTGCGAGCTCCCAGCCGGGGGATGAAATAGGAGGCTTGGCTCGGCCCGGGCTGGCCTGAAGGCTCCTCATCCCCATTTCCTGCTCTGCCAGGCTCGTGCGGCAGCTGCGAATCTCAGCAGCAGGATCGGAGATTTACTCCCAGCCCACGGACGGAAACGCGGCCCCGCGAGGAGCGGCGCTTCTGCTGGGATCCACATCCGCGGGGATGCATCCAGCGGGAGCATCCCGGGCTGCGGGGTGGGGTCAGGAGTGGAGGGGACACCTCCTGCCACGGCCACCCTGCCCGGAAACCGTGGGGCTGCCTGTGGGGCTGGGAGTCACGCCCTGGCAGCGGAGGAGCCCCGCGGGGTGTTTGCCGTGGCCGCGTCCCGCTCCGACCGGTCCGGCAGCGCAGGCAGAGGGAGGAGCGGGGAGCAGGGAGAGGAAACTGCCCCCGAACGAGCCCACCCGGTGAATCAGAGCCTTTCCCAAGCCCAGCTGTTCAACCCCGGGCCGCTGGAATAAACACGCCAAAGGAACAGCTCGGAACCCGCGCGCGGCATCCCGGAGAGATCCCGGGAGAGATCCCGGTGGGAGCGCCTCACCTGCTCCCTGCCTGCGGGAGAACCTCCACACAGCCAGGGAGACTCTGCCAGGCTTTTCGGGGCTGAGCTGCGCCCCAGAAGGAGCCGGGCTGGTCCCCACCCTGCCACCCTTCCGGGGTCACCGGCGGAAGAGGAGAGAACGTAATCCTGCTGCTTTTCCCTCCTGTCCRTTCTATCCGACATGAGGCAGCAGGAAGAGTGGATGACTCAGTCCTTTGCAATGCAGCTCCTCTGCGGCTTCCTGTGCCTTCAGGATTGCCACGGGCCGAGGGTCCGACCGTGGTGTTCTCTCCTTACAGAAATCCCTTCTCAGCGGGAAATGTGGGATGCTCCAGGCTTGGCTCCCCCCGGGCAAACTGCCCGTCCTGCCGGGGGGTGGGGTGAGSTCGTGGGGACCCCCGGGTTTGGCAAACCTGGCATCAGGATGGGACAGCCTGAMTCCATGGGGGAAGGGGAAGAGGGGTCACTTTTGGGGTGCAGTGTGGCCCAAGCAAAGCCATCCTGAGCAAGAGCCTGTCTGCAGCTTTGGGGGGGCTCTGGGTCACAGAATCCTGGAATGCTTTGGGTTGGAAGGGACATTAAAGCCCATCCAGTGCCACCCCTGCCATGGGCAGGGACACCTTCCACTATCCCAGGTTGCTCCAAGCCCTGTCCAACCTTGGACACTTCCAGGGATCCAGGGGCAGCCACAGCTTCTCTGGGAAACCTGTGCCAGGGCCTCCCCACCCTCACAGGGAGGAATTCCTTCCCAATATCCCATCTATCCCTGCCCTCTGGCAGTGGGAAGCCATTCCCTGTGTCCTGTCCCTCCATCCCTTGTCCCAAGTCCCTCTCCAGCTCTCCTGGAGCCCCTTTAGGCACTGGCAGGGGCTSTGAGGTCTCCCTGGATCCTTCTCTTCTCCAGGTGAACACCCCCAGCTCTCCCAGCCTGGCTCCAGAGCAGAGGGGCTCCAGCCCTTGGAGCATCTCCATGGCCTCMTCTGGAATTGTTCCAGCAGCTCCACGTCCTTCTGCTGTTGGGAACCTCAGGGCTGGAGGCAGCTCTGCAGGGGGGTGGGCCCTGGCCATGGGGTGCTGCTGCAGGGAGCTGTGGGTGCTCTGGTGCTGACAGGACACACACACRGCTCGGGGGCTGCTGGCACTTTCTCCCCAGGGCATTTGGGAGCAGGTTTGCTCCATGGGCAGTTGGGAGCAGGTTTCTCCGTGGGCACTGGGATCAGGTTTGCTCCATGGGTCTGGCACGGAGTGTGGCAGCGTTTTCATGCACTGATAATCTGTAAAAATAGGGTGAAAATCTCTCCCGCATTGTTGTCAAGTTGCAAATCTCCGAAGGGTTGGAACAGAGACAAAGCTCTTCTGCTTTGCTCCTTTTCCATGGCTCCGGATCGGGGCTGAGTGGGCAGATCTCTCTGGAGCCAGGCAGGCAGGGAGCTGTGAGATGTTTGCTGGTTTCACGCTCTTTAAGGGGAATGCGTCCCGCAGGATCCCAGGTTTCCATTTTGTGGGATGGGAGGCGGCGCGTGGCCCACTGCTCCCGTCACATCCATCCCCGGAGCCCCCAGGTGCTGTCCTGAGCCGGGGGAGATGAAGGGAGCAGCTTCCCACAGCTCCTGAGGCGCTGCCTGCTCAGAGATCAGAGGAATTTCTGTCCATATCAGCAATCCTGAGAGTCCAGGAGCTTCCAAAGGGGGAGCAAACCTCGCTCTTCAGGGGCACTTTGAAGAGTGCTGGTCAGGGGAGRGTGGGGAGATGGCAGGACATCTGGGGACAGGAATGCTGCCCTCCTGCTTGGACAGGACACTGCTGGCCACCCTGGGAAGGGGCCACCACCAGCTAGAAGTGGGTGCAGGGTGATGGAGGCTCAGGAGCATCTCCCACCTTCCTCATCCCTCCACTTCCAGAGCGGGACAGGCTGCAGCGATGTCCCTGTCCCGATCCCACAGCAACGCCCCTGCCATGGTTCCCTCAACGCCCCTGTCCCACCAGGAACRTCCTCCTGCCCCAGCAGCGTCCCCCAGCTGCCCACCCCTCTGCTCCACGGCCTTGCTGGCGCCTTTCCCCCGCTCTGGCAATTCCGCTGCTCCCCAGGGAGGAGGCAGAGAAGGATGTCACCCCCATCCCGGGATTTTCCTCGCCTGCATCCCCAGGATCTGTGCCTCCCACCGTGTCTGGAGGCAGCATGGGGAGCTGCCAGCTGGGCTGGGCTGCCTGGGCACCTGTCCCGGCTCCGAGGAGCCCATTCCAGCAGGAGTGATCCCTGTTCCCAGTGCGGGGGGTGCCCGGCTCGGCTCGGGGCGGCTCTGGCTCCCTGCTGGCAGGTGGCCCCGCCGGGRTTTGCCGGCAGCCGTGCGGGGAGGGTATTTTTAGCTGTCCCCTCCCTCTGGCCGTGGGTGGGGTGTGGTGTTTATTTGCCGTGGAAGTGTTTGGAATCGGGGTGGCAGGCGGCTCGCGCGGCACGGAGCTCACGCGTGCCTCAGGCGCCTCCCTGACCCCACAATCCCCGGCTGCTGGGGTGGTCCCACGGGCTTTCATCCCCATCYCGTGCCCAGGGCTCTTCCCAGGTCGCAGGGAAGCGGGATGGCTGAAATGCAGGAGAGTCAGGCGAGCTGGCCACAAGCTGTAGGTAGAGCCCGGATGAACTTCCAGGGTCACAAATCATGGAATCGTGGGATGATTTGGGTTGGGAGGRACMTTGAAGATCATCTCGTTCCTACCCCCTGCCATGGCAGGGATGCYACCCACTAGACCAGGTTGCTCAGGGCCTCATCCAGCGTGGCCAGCACAGGTAAATCCATGGAAGCCGTGCTCAGGCTCTGCGTGGAGACATCTGTGAGTCCTGCCCCTGGGAGCTGCCTCCTCCTTCTCCTCTCCATGTGCCCGTGCCCACACTGGGCCCACTTTTTCTCGTGCCAGTCCCTTGACTCAGCTCCTGGCATTCCCAGGCCTGCATCCAAGCTCCCTGCCTGTCCTGCTCCTCCCTGCCTGCACACGAACGTGGAGAAAACACCTCGTCGCTGTGAAACGATGCCCCGCAGGGAAATGCTCCCCAACCCGTCAGGCGCCTTTCCCAAAGCTCCGCAGGCTGCCGGAGCCTCCCTGGCACATGGAACCCTCCCTGCAAGGATCCCGCATTCCCTGGCACGGGGGAGAGCCCTGCTGGAGGCAGCTCTGGGATGGCTGGGCCGAGCGGGAATGCTGGGCCGAGCGGGAATGCTGGGCCGAGCAGGAATGCTGTGCCCGCACGTGGAGCCCCTCCGGGGCAGGGGACAGGCTGTGGGATGCGGGCGGTGATTCCAGGCTCGGCTCCCCACCACGTGGATGTCACACCTCGGATCCACGCGTGCTGCTCCCTCCATCCCCGTGTCCCTGCAGGGGCTGACTCCCTGGGAGCGCTCCGAGGTGTGGCGCGGCAGAGCCAGAATTCCAGCAGCTGGCGCCGGCCCAGGATTGCTGCTGCGGCTCCTTGTGCTGGCACCGGGAACCCGGAGSAGAGGCTGGGGGAGCATTCCCRGCTGCGGGAGCCGCTCAGTGGGAAYGGAGCCTTGGAGAGACACAACAGAGCTTGGGGAAGCAGCTGCCAACATGGACCTTGGTGACACCTCCCAGGGCTCAACAGGAGGGCGATCCGGCTGCTTGGCTGCCCTGGACCCTCTGTGGCTCATCCCATGATAACATCATGGAATCCCAGCCTGGTTTGGGCCGGAAGGGACCTTAAAGCTCATCCAYGCCATGRGCACGGACACCTCCCTCCAGACCAGGCTGCTCCAAGCCCCATCCAACCTTGCACATGCCTTACACACGTCTGCGTCACACGTGTCCACGGGCCTCTTCCCGGCGGTGACACGGCTCTGGGAATGCCCAGCCACGGACAACTCCCCGGGAAGGGACCTGCTGCAGCAGCCCCTGCGGTGCCCACATGGCAGGAGCAGCCGGGGTGGCTGACTCACRGCAGCCCAGACACCGTGGGAGGGTTGGTTTCGGCCCCACCAGGCTCCCAGCACAACCAGTACCGGCTCCCGGCCRGTGTCCTCACTGCCAGCTGGAGCAGGGCTCCACCCAAGAGCCTTCACCTCGCCTGGGAAGAATTCAGGGTAAAATTGCTGTGCTTTGGTGTCTGCATGTCCAAATGTCGTTCCCATGTGTTCCCTCTCCTCCTGTCCCTGTTCCCTGRGAGCAGAGCCCGACCCCACCCTGGCTGCCCCCTCCTGTCAGGAGTTGTGCAGAGCCAGAAGGTCCCCCCTGAGCCTCCTTTTCTCCAGGCTGAGCCCCGCCCCAGCTCCCTCAGCCGCTCCTGGTGCTCCAGCCCCTTCCCCAGCTCCGTTCCCTTCCCTGGACAYGCTCCAGTCCCTCCATGTCCCTCTTGTCATGAGGGCCCAGAACTGGACGCTGCCCTCGAGGTCCCTCAGCAGGGCCAGCACCGGGGATGGGCCCTGCCCTGGTCCTTTGGCCACACTATTTCTGATCCAGGCCAGGTGCCATTGGCCTCTTGCCCCCCTGGGCACCCCTGGGCTCGTGTCCAGCCCCTGCCACCAGCACCCCCAGGACCTTTCCCGCTGGACAACTCCCAACCACTCTGCCCAGCCTGGAGCGGTCACGGGGTTGCTGTGACCCACGGGCAGCGCCTGGCACCGGCCATGCCCCCCAGGTGAGGGAGGAGCAGGCAGGGAAACCTTCCCGGGGCCGGGCGATGCCGTAACCGTGGAGACCGGCACGGTAATTGGGGAGAGAGCAGCGCTCTGCCAAGGCACCTGCTGCTGAACGCRGCCACGAGGAGCCCTTTGAGGTGGCTGCCGATTTCCACATCAAAGGAGGGAGCTGGGAAAAGCCAGCCCGAAGGTTGCGGCCGAACTGCGCTCGGGTCCTCACCCGGATGGCCGCTGGACCCGGCGGATGGGGTGGGCCGGGCTCCTCCCGGCCCCGGCTGCCTCCCCGCGGAGCCGCTCCCTTGAAAAGCCGTGGGGAGCACGGACACCTCCGGAAGACAATTTRTGACGTCCTCGGGTAGCTCCGAGACGAGGCTCCGGGCTGCGGACGCGCATCCCAGGTCTCGGCTTTGCGAGGGATGAAAGCTGTCCTGGCCSGGGATGGCACACGGGGACAGCCACCGCCCCTGAGGCCTCTCCYGCCGCGCTGGGGGTTCTTCCCAGCTTTTTGTCTCGTTCTCTGTACCCTGGCCTCGTCCCAGGGGTGGGGATGGGCACTGCAAGGGGCATTCCCCACCCAGGCCTCAAAACTTCCCTCCCACCATCAAACATTTCCATGTGCCCACCCCGAGCAGGATGGAGGGAATTCCTTCTGCGCCCTGGGGAAAAGAAGAGTTGGCTGGAAGCAGCCAGATGGTGCTTCCAGAGTTTTGCAGGGCAAAATATCTTCGGCACAGCAGATTTCAGACCATCATCACCACCAGTTCCACCTCCTCCTGCTCGYGGAGCTGGGCCTGGGGGAGACGAGGAGGGGGTGCAGAAGGAGAAGGCTGAGGAGCTGTTTCACGAGGGATCTCTCCTTGATCCATCCTCCGTCTCTCCTTGATCCACCCTCAGCTGTACCCGCTGAGCTGGGGGCAGCGCCAGGGGGGGCTCGGCTGCAGCACACCAGGGTGACAACAGCAATGTCCACGCCCTGGCAGCGGGACAGACCGGCCCGAGGCCCTGCTGAGGGGACAGGCRTGGCCTGGTGCCCACATTTGTGCATCCAGCTCCTGTCCTGTCGTGTTTGGTTTGTCCACACTCATCCCCCGGGTTTTGGACCTGCAGCTGTGCCTTCGCTGGGCTCTCAGGGGGCCACCAGCAGCCTGCACTGTCCTTTTCGAAACCCCATGGAATTACAGGATATCCTGAGCTGGAAGTGACCCCAGGGGTCATTGGTCCAGCTCCTGGCCCTGCACAGACACCCCAACAATCCCACCCCGCCCCTGGGAGTRCTGTCCAAATGCCCCTGGAGCTGTGGCAGCCTTGGGGCCGTGCCCATTCCCTGGGGAGCCTGTTCAGTGCCCACCACCCTCTGGGGACAGAACATTTTCCTGCTCTCCAGCCTAAACCAACACAGCTCCCTGCTGCTGTTCCCAGGACATCTCTCTGGCACAAGGGATGGGGCCAAGGTGAAGCCCTGCTGAGGTCCTGCTGGTCCCATCATCCCTGGCCATGGCATTTCCCACCAGGAAGCTGCCAAATGCGACAGAACCACAGCTGACATTCACAGAACCATGGAATCCCGGAACGGTTTGGGTTGGAAGGGACTTTAAGGATGAGATCTATGGGCAGGGACACCTTCCGCTATCCCAGGTTGCTCCAAGCCCCGTCCAACCTGGCCTGGGACACTTCCAGGGATGGGGCAGCCACAGCTTCTCCGGGCGACCTGTGCCAGGGCATCTTTTCTCCTCCTCCAGGAATGCGAGAGGAGCATCCAGAGCCGGGCTGCCCCGCCGCGCAGGGAACACAGGAACACCCCGCGTCACTCCCACACCAACCGCAGCGACCAAATCCGGGATCCCCGCTCGGGCTCCGGGGCCAGGCTGGAGATCCCGGCATTCCCAGGGAGCGGGGGGAACAAAGCCGTGGCCGGCTGGCCCCGCTGGGCCGCAGCCCCCGTCGGCAGCCCGCCCGCAGCCTGTGTATTAGCCGTGAATTAATGTCCTGCCGGGACCGGGAACCGGGATCATGCGGGGATTAAAGAGGCATTACCCCTTTGTTAAAGCTGATGTTTTTGGGATAATCTGGAAGCTTTAGCTAATACATTATTACAGAAACTCCTTCAATCACAGCGGCAGACAGTAAGCAGATTTGGATATTACCGCAGAACTGCGCAGGGCTGCTGCCGCCGTTCCGCCCTTCTCCCCTTCCCGGAAAACGCCGCGGCACGTCCCTGTCCTGGGAGCTCGGCAGGGATCCTGCGTGGGCTGGTCCTGGAAGGGATCCTGCCTGGAGATGCCCAGCTGAAGGATGGCTGCGTCCTGGCCCAGGGGCTCGGGGCTCCTCTGGGGAAATCAGCAGCTTTGGAGACTCTCAGGGGCCCTGTCCACGGAGGGGAGCACTGGGAGCTGCAGCTTGGATAACGGGATCACCACACAGAGCAGCGGGAAGCATCCCTGGAGTGGGGGGAAGTGTTGCTGTGGGCGCATTTCTGCCCCATTGGGGGTTCTGCTGCTTGGAGCCCAAAGCTGCTCCCCCTCTTTGCTCCAGAACCTCCACAGCTCTGACAGAAGGAAAAGGAATCCTTCCCTCATCCCAACGTGGGCAGCAGCCCCAGGAATCGGGGCTCATGGAAGGAKCCATTTGGATGTCACTTGTCCCTGCTCCCAGTGGTCCTACACATGCAGGACTTCATGGGTGGCTTTGGCACCACATCCCCAAGGCTCATTGGGCCTTTGCTGGAGACACATTCCCAGTTTTCCGTGTGACCCCGCAGAGTCACTGCCAGGGATGGCTCCCTAAATCTCAGCAATCTGRGAGGGCATGGGAAGCTCCTGTGTTCCACCCTGCACGGATTCCTGCCTGCTACCAGAGCAAAGTGGAGCCCAGCGCCTCCCATCCCTCCACAAAGGCTTAGGGAAATGGGAAAGGTTCTCATAGGATCATGGAATCAGGGACTGGTTTGCGTTGGAAATTAAAGCTCTTCTCGTTCCAAGCCTCTGCCATGGGCAGGGACACCTTCCACTAGACCAGGGTGCTCCGAGCCCCRTCCTACTGCCCCCTAAGCCTGGCATGAGCCAGAGCTGGGTTTAACCTCAGTCCCTGCCCTAACTTTGGCTCTGATCCTGCCTCCCTGCCGTGCTGTGACTCCCACAAGGCAATCCTGGAGCGAGGATGCCATGCCTGGGATCAAAGGAAGAGCAGTTCTCACTGTACCACATTCCCTAGGAGACGGCTCAATCCTGGCCCTGTGGATCTGCGGGAAAGGCAGGGATGGGAATGTGATGGGACCGGGGCCCCAGCCTGCTTAGCAGAGCTTTGGGAATACAGGGAAGAGGAACAGGGAAGGTTCACATTGCTTTTATGGCAGATGCATGAGACGGAGCCAAAAGCTGTCGAGAAAATAGGGATTAACCCACGGAGAGCCAAGAGGAAATGCAGAGGGTAAAACACGGGGTGGAAATCGGGAAGCAGAGAGGGCTGGGAGGAGCACACGGAACACAGAGGGCACGGAGGAAATGCCGTGGAGATGTGACCAAACATGGGACAGCCTCGTGCAGGAGCGGGAGCCACATTCCCAAACTCACCCTCCTCCTCCTCCTCCTCCTCCTCAGGCAGGGCTGGAGGATGTGCAGCCCCTGGAACGCACAACAGGCAGCAAATCCCCCGGCCCGGATGACACATCTGGAGCCCTCCACGAGCTCCAGAGGCAGTGACGGAGCTCTCGGCAATAACACGCAGATTCCCATCCTCCGAGCGCGGCTCGGGGGCAGTAAAGGCTGGGCCCGCGTTCGGAAGGAGCCCCCGGGGTGTGCTCGGGCTCTCAAACCAATAAGCTCCGCTTCGGAGTGAGGAAACGCTCGGAACAATTAAGCGGGAGCGTAATKAGAGCGCTCGGCGAGCAGGGGCTCCCGAGCTGCCGTATCCAGCACTCCGAACCGGCACACGCCGTGTTCCTGGCCCGGCTGTTCCCGGGCTGCTTCCCCCACGGACACACGGGAGGCTGGGATGGAGGGTGGCAGAGCACAGCCCGGGGGCTGGGGGCCAGCAGGAGCTGTGTTCAGAGAGGTCCAAGCTGCTGGAGCCCACCCTGGGAGCTGCAGGTGCCTCCCGGCGCAGCCCGGGGTGTGGGGTTTATCCCTCTGCTCCCAAGAGTCGTGCCAGATCCCCTGCCCCAAAGCGCTGCACCCACCACAAAGCAGAGGCTCTTGGTGGGAGGAAGCAGCACGTTCAGGCACGGAAGGGAACCTGCTGTTCGTGCACGGACCAGGAAGACGCTGTGGGAACACCGGGCAGCTCCATCCCGGGATTTCTGCACCACGGCGGATCCRGCCCCTGGCGGAGACTCGGCCCCTGTCACCAGCTCGGCGCCAGGAACCCGCCGCCAGCCATGCCAGAGGTTGCTGTTTGCTCCTGTTGTGTCTTTTCCTCCTTCAGGGCACCTTTTGCACCTCCCCAGATCCAGCCACCGATTCGGGGACACYTCAAGTGTGGAAGTGGGGCCCTGGAAGTGTTCAAGGCCAGGCTGGAAGGGGCTTGGAGCAACCTGGGCTAGGGGAAGGTGTCCTCTAGAAGGGTTGGGACAAGGTGGTCTTTAAGGTCCCTTCCAACCCGAATCAGTCTGTGACTCCYTGGTTCTAAGAACTGTGCAGATGTGGCATTTGGGGACACGGTGTAGTGGTGAACAGGGAGGTGCTGGGTTAGCTGCTGGACCTCCGAGGTCCTTTCCAACCCAAACAACTCTCTGATTCTGGGATCCAAACCCTGCAGAGCTCCCTGGCATTGGTGACATCAGCCAGGAGCTGAAATCACCTCATTCCCACAGAAAACCAGGTTAAATATAAGGAAACTGGACCCAACCCTGCAGTGACCACATCCCTGGCAGTGCCCTGAGGCTGCCAGGGTGTCTGCAGGTCCTGCAGGGCCTGGCCGTGCTGCCTCCCACTGCTGCTGCTCTGGGGTTATTTTCTCACTGCTAACAATAGGACTGCAAGCCAAAACTCTATTATGGGATCTTCTGTATCCCTTCCTCCCCTCCCACTTTCCTAAAGAGGTGGAGGGGCACGGAAAGATCCACAGGGTTTTAAATACCTGCCTCAGGCTGAAAA
Organism: Amblyornis subalaris; assembly: GCA_018881555.1. Lineage (NCBI taxonomy): Eukaryota > Metazoa > Chordata > Aves > Passeriformes > Ptilonorhynchidae > Amblyornis > Amblyornis subalaris. The sequence goes on from JACAXG010000120.1 coordinate 354,439, forward strand.
AAATACACCAAAAAAGCAGCTGAGAGAGACTTTCCTGTAATATTTTTTGGTGACAAAGCCCTCTGAAAGGCACCCTTGGGATCATGAGCCGAGTTCCTGATGCTCGGGGTGCCCTTTGGAGCCCCCCGAGCAGCCCCCCGTTGTCTGGGGTGGGGGGACAGGCAGGCAGCCGGCCCAGGGGAGCGTTTCTGCCCCAGGCTTTTCTCGGCAGAAAGCAGGGCAGGCACCTCCCTCCAGGGCTGCCTCTGCCTGCTCTGCCCCGGGGCGTTCGTGCTCCTTCCTCTGGAGCTTTGGCACCTCCGGGACTGCGGCTGGGCCGGGGGTGCCGGGCTGGGAGTCCCCACTGCAGCTCCCGCAGCAGCTGCCGAGGGGCCCGAGCGCTGGAAKTCAGGAGGGACCCCCCGCCCTGGCTCTTCACTCTTGGAAAAGTAGGACAGGTCTCCCAGGCTCTCCCGTGCTCCTTCCATGAGTCCCAGCATGTCTCCGGTTCATTCCTGCTACCCTTGCCCTCTCCTGCTCCACCGGTGTGATCCTCAAACCCGACAGAGCCCYCGATCTCACCGTCCCCCCACTTTGAGCTGGGCCTGTCTGGTGCCTCACAGGGCGGCTGTGGGGTGGCACAGAGCAAAAGTAGGGCAGGGAGCAGGAACAGGAAGAGTTCCCAGCCTGGGAACTGCCCCTTCAGCCCACCCAAAACTGCCCCAGAGCGGCAGCTCAGGAGCCTCAGTGAGGCACTTGCAGTCCCTGGCATCCCCAGGAGGTGAGGAACCCCGTGAACCTCTGGGGCTGGTGTCCCTGCARGGCTGGCAGTGGCGGTGTCACAGCAGAGGTGGAGCAATGGGGGCACACAGATCTCCCCCTGCCCCGGGTTCCAGCAGTGGGGTGCTGCTGTGCCCCTCCCCATCACCGAGCCCCCCGGTGACACCGGCGCTGCCCCTGCACCTTCCTCACCCTCCAGAGGGGCCCAGCAGCTCCCTGCCCACTGCACAGGGCCCTCGGATCAGCTCTCCAGCCCACTCCAGGGCTGCTGCAATCAGGCCAAGAGGTTTAATTTTGTGAGAAAATTGTGACCAGGTTCACTCCAAATGCCTCGCTGCGAGCCAGGCCAACYCTCTCCGCTGATTTTCCTTCCTCTGCTCCCCTGTCCCTTCTCTTGGTGTGCCTGGCACAGCCCTCCCTAACCCCAGTGGCACTTCCCACCTTGGGCTCCATGTTGGGCACAGATCCATGGGATTTGCTGGAGGGGCAGGCCATGGGTTCACTTCCCCCCGGCTCCTCCCAAAGGGTGCAGCTCCCTGTGACCCCCCTGTGCCACCTCCATACTCAGTCTTGATTTCCAAAGGGCTTTTGGGCCAGGTCATGCTGGTTTTGCCAGAGACCTCAAGCTGAGGTGGCTCAGGGATCTCGTTATCCCGTAACAATGGGATCTCATTATCCAAATCATCTCGGGACATTTGTTTGACTCCTTGCTGTGAAGAAGACCCAGACACCAAAAGTGCTTCTGCTTTTCAGCCCCAGATCCTGCGGCTCAAACTCTCTTTGCGGTTAAAGCCTTGCTGGCTGAGCCAGGATGAGCGTGGAGTGTCAGGGCCACAATCGGGGTGAGAGGAGGAACATTCACCCCATTTCCCAGAGGCTCAGCCTCTCTCTGGGTCACCCCRCTCCATCCCTGACCCTGGCAGAGGACAGGACCAGTCCCATGGCTATGGGGCCAGCCCCTGTCCTGTGCCAGGCTGCCAGTGACGCCTCTGCAGGTGGCCACGGACCCGTTTCCCGCGTGGCTCCCTCCGCCCRTGGCTGCCCGGCTCCCAGGCATGTGGGCTGCGAGCCCTCCTGGGGGCCCTCGCTCCGTGCCCAGGGAGCTTTTCTTATCTTCACAGGAACGAAAACCTTTCCGAAATCAAAGTGCTTGGGTGGCTTTGAAGAGTTTCCTCCAGAGATGAAACGAGGCCGTGCGCGAGCGCCGGCGACCGCGGCTCAGCCGCAGCTCCCGGGGACTGCGGGGAGCACCAGGCAGCGGCCCTGGGCTACCCCAGGCTGGCCACTTCGGCCACAGGAGCCGTTCCCCAGGCTGGAAGCTCTCCCTCGTGCAGAGCCCACCAACACAGAGCTGTCCTGACTCATTCCCAACGCTGCACGCTGGGAATTGTGAGCCATGAAAGGCGACCAACCAAGGGACCTGCGAGAGGATTATGTGGAGCTGCCGGGGATGTTCAAAAACCCTCCAGGCCCCGGGACACACAGGGCCCTTTTGGCAGGGAAAAATGAATTCAAGGGCCAGTGCAGCAAATGAGCCTAGAGAAAACCTCCCCTCCTGGAGGAACCTCCCCAGCCTGGTCTGATTTGGGGTGCTGGGTGAAGGGTGGGGGCGCAGGGCCCAGCCCTGCTGTGGGGCCGGGGCCAGGCAGCYGTGTGCGTGTGCTATGGGGCTGAGCAGCACAGGCTGTACCTGCCAGCCTGCCCTGGGGAGCACAGAGCGCCCGGGAAGCCGCTGTGCATGTGGATTATTTGTTGTTTGATATTTTCCCTTTAATGCTTTTGTCCTCAAACAAACACACAAAGGTTCAGGGCCCCGCAGGTTGTGCCTGTTAGGGATGGCTGAGTCAGTTATTGCTTTGGAGCAATCCATGCTGTTTGTTTACCAGGATGGGCAAAGTCTGCTCTCCCTGCCTGCTCCCACTTCCTCAGGAAGCTGCCCCAAAGCTGCCTCACCCCCTTCCCACTCGCCCTGCCACCATTCCCTGCCTCCAGGGCCTTCCCGCTCTGGGCAGGGCACGCTGGCCCGCGTGGCACCCAGCAAAGCTCCATCCCTGGGGACAGAGGGACTTTGTTCTCCAGCAGCAAGGAAGGTCCACGCTGGATCCCAGCCTGGGGCGGAGATGCCCAGGCACAGGGAGAAGCGGGATGGGCTGTGAGCTCCGTGCCATCACCCTGGCACCGGGCAAAGCTGGCAGTGGTGTCCCATCCCCACCATCCCACACACTGCACGCCAGGCCCAGCTGATCCCCAGAGCGGCACAGGCACCCTGCCACATCCGTGTGCCCCATCCCACACGGATCCCACACTCCAGGCCTCCAGGCATCCCATAGGAGGCACATTCTCTCCCTAGGGATGCGCCGTATCTGATCTTGGCTGGCCCTTCCCGCAGATCCCAGCTTGTCTGCCACTTGTTTAGCACTGCATTCCCCTCGGAGTCTCCCCGCAGTGCCTCTGGATTTTGCCCCGGAGATGTGTTGGCTCAAGGAGATTGCAGAGCAAACAGGGAGCGGAGATAACGGGGCAGCATCGGAGCAAACACAGCCCAGGCCCGCAAGGGTCACTCGGGTCCATCCCCACCCCCCTCCCCAGCCCCTCGCTGGCCCCGTGCTCCTGCCACGTGCCAGCTGCACAGGGACACTGCCCTCCCACCGGAGACGGCCCTCAGGGCATTCCCATTCCCATTCCCATTCCCATTCCCATTCCCATTCCCATTCCCATTCCCATTCCCATTCCCAGCCCGTGCTGCCCTGCTCTCCCCCATCCCAGTGCCAGGGCTGCCTGTTCCTGCCCTCCGTGTCCGCAGGGCTCTGTTCCTGCCCTGCTGGTGCTGGTGGCCCCTCGGTCCCTGTCCCCCAGCCCTCCATGCACTAACCGTGCCCTGGGTCCGTCCCTGCCATCTCCTGCCCGATCCATGCTCACCCCGAGCTCTTCCCCTCCAGTGTCCACGTGCACGCTCTGGCTGTCCCCACCACGCTCCCTGCCCCGCTGTGGTCACCCAGCGCCCTCCCTGCCATGGTCCCCGAGGTGATGTCACCCCAAACCCTACAGGACTCGGCTGGCCATGGCTTCCTGCATCCAGGAGCAGGGATGAGGGAGCCCCAGCCTCTCCCTCTCTCCATGCCCGGAGCAGCTCCTCTCCAACCCAGCCCAGCCTCCATGGGCGAGTCCCAGCCTGAGCCCASGTTTCCGTGTGTCCCATCCCCGTGCCAGTCACGGGCGGGGCAGGTCTGATCCCGTCTCATCTCCCTGAGTTCCCTCCTGCCTCCCTTGGACTGCAGGATCCCGTGCGGGGAGGGCACGGCCGCCCCCGCAGCTCCTGGGGTGTGGACACCTCCCTTCTCCAGTGCCTGCTTGCCCGTCTCCAGGGCAGGACCATCTCCCAGCGGCAGCTGCAGTTGGGATTTCAGGCCGGAGACCGTTGGACCCCAACAAAAGCAGGAAATGGGTGTAATTCTCCTCTGGAGGAGGAATGAATAGCAGGTCCCCAGGGGAGGGGAGGCCAGCTCAGAGAGCAGCAGCGACGTGAGACACTCATTCCTTGCAAAGCTGTGCTTCCTGACGGCTTCCCTCTTCCTGCTCCTCTCCAGCCTCTGCCCCAGCTCTGCCAGACCCTCAGCAGCTCGRGAATCAGCAGGACATGGACCACCGTGTCCAGGCCAGCGTGTCTGTTCCCAGAGCTGCTCCTGCCGGGTCGTGGGGTGCCCGGGCTGGGGACAGCCAAGGGGGCCAGAAGCCCTCAATGATGTGGTCTAGTGGGTGACATTCCGGCTTTGGGATTGGATGAGCTTTAAGGCCACTTCCAATCCAAACCATCCTGTGATTCCCTGGTTCTGTGAGCCCACACCTCATGCCCAGCACCACTCACTGCTTCCTTATAGCCAGGACCCCCCGTGCTAAGCCCCAGGAGCAGGAATTTTGAGTCTTTAGGGGAATAAAAAGAATGCCAAAGGCAGGGGATGGGAGGGAGGCCACCACAGCCCAAACCTCTGGCACGGGCACAGTGCTGGGAACAGCAGGAGCTGCTCCTTGGCGGTGGCTCCCAGCCTGGAGAAGCTTTTGGAGCATCCCACGGGCTTCCAACAGCCTGGTAGCGCCAGGAAAGCTCCTCTCGAGTCTGAATCCCAGGATCAGCTCAGGCACCGAGCACCAAAGCTCGATCTGCCGCCAGGGTTTGCTTTGGAGGCTCTGCCGTGGCTCCTTGAAGGGCTCCGTGGTGCTGCAGAGGTTGGGTGGAGGCTGCAGAACCCTCCCCGCTCCCCGCACGAGTCCGTCTGAACCCTGGAGCGAGAGATTGATTAATCAGCGCTCGAATAATTGCAGGGCACTGCGGACAGTGCGTTCCCAGCCGCCTGGGGAGGGAAGGGATGAGGTGGAGGATGGGGCCGGGGAGGTCACTCACCCCAGCCCGTCCTCGCCTCGGCCTCAGAGCTGCTGCCAGGATTAAATGGTTTCTGTTTTCGAGAGAGATCTAATCTGGTGACAAAAGCTGCAGCAGCGCCGTGAGCCCGTCATCTCCCGGGGAAAAGCTCCTCCAGCCTTCAAACGCTTTCACCACGAGCATCCTGCACTGCAATCCAAGGCCGAATCCGCCTCTCCTCAGCCCCAGCCCCGCTCTGGTTACACCTTGCTGTGGGATTGAAGGGCTCCCTGCTGTGTTTCCCGTGTGGGAGGACGCAGGAGATCACCTGATAACGGAGTTTGGAGCAGCAGCACAGCCCCAGGCCTGGCTTCCCAGCCCGTGGTCGGGTCTGTGGTGCTCCCTGCAGCTCTCCTGGTGTTTCCCTGACACCCCCGAGAGCGGGTGCCAGACAAAGGGCTCCAGCAGGGGGTTGTTCACTGGTTTTCAGCCCCCTCAGCGGGGCAAACCAGGTGCTTTTTGGGGTACCTGCACACACTGATCCCTAGTTACTCTCCCACGGACAAATCTGCAGCGCTGGATGAGGCAGATATTCCTGGGAGGGCTCCAGATGAGCTCCCCTGGGTGCTGGTTGAAAGCCAGCGTTGCTCTCTCCAGCCTGTAAGGGCATGTCAGGAGTCACTGCTTTCCAAGATCCAGCCCGAGGGCTTAAAATCCAACCTTCCTTTGCAGATATATTCTGGATATCTGCATTCCAACACCCCCTGACCACTAACCAGGTGTTTCAGTGCAAAACCGACCTCTTCCCTTTCCGTCTCATCGCTCTGGGTGTCACTTTCCAGCTTTCCCAGCACAGATTTCACGTCTTCATCTCCATCATTGATAAAAACGTTTCATAGCGGCGGCTGGAGCGCGGGGGCCCCGGGGGGAGGGCGCTGGGAATTGCGCTCCTTGCCGCTCTCTCCCCATCAGCAGCCCCCGCCGAGATGTGCCAGGGAAGCAGTTTGAATCCACCTCGTACGTGCCMCGCTAATTCCTCGTAATGCGAGTTTTAATCAAAATGTCAGGTGGAAGGAAGTCAAATGCCTCGGAGAGCTCCGAGTGTGCTGTATCAACACGATTCCCCTCTCGCCCAGCCCGCTGCTCCTGTCACACGCAGACAACAGGTCTGGGCGACAGCCCTGCCGCCGACGCTGGCTGCGGCTCCTGGGCCTGGGGACGGCGCAGCACCGGGTGGGATTTGTCCCAGGGGGCCACGTGGGGGATGAAAACCCAGCCGAGACCAGCAAACCCCCCCCGAGCAACGCCCTCAGCATCTTCTCYGAGCCTATACCCACGTTTCCTCCTCATTATTTAGGGAATGGTGCTCCCCGAGGAAGGGGAGGAGCTTTCAGGGCCGGATGAGGAGGTCTGTGATGCTCGGCCCTGATGTCCATCCCGGGAGGAGCTTCCAGTGTGGCAACAGTGGAGCCTGTCCAGCCCTGAGGGACAAGGGACAGTGGTCCTTGAGGAAGGGGAGGAGCTTTCAAGGCTGGGAAAGGAGATTTGAGATGCTCCATTCCCAAGGATCCATCCCAGGAGGAGCTTCCAGCGTGGCAGTGATAGAGCTCATGGCAGACCTGAGGGACAGGGGACAGTGGTCCCTGAGGAAGGGGAGGAGCTTTCAAGGCTGGACGAGGAGATTTGAGATGCTCAGTCCCAATGTCCATCCCAGGAAGAGCTTCCAGCCTGGCAACGGTGGAGACCACGTGGTCCTGAGGGACAGGGGACAGTGGTCCCTGGGGAAAGGCCCCTGAGGAAAGGTCCCTGAGGGAGGGAATGAGCTTCCAAGGCTGGCTGAGTTGATTTGAGATGCTCAGCCCCGATGTCCAGCCCAGGAGGAGCTTCCAGCCCGTGTGCCCCGGGACGTGGGGTGGGCCGAGCGCTGTGGGAGGGCCAGGGCTCAGGGGCTTCCCYGGCTTGCAGGATCGTTCATCCTCTGTCACCACAAAGCCGGGCCAGATCTGCGTTTGCAGCAGCCCACAGAAGCTGCCTCTGTTGTCTTATTTTTGTTATTTTTGAGAGGATATTTTAGCGCTGAGCACATTCCCTCCTGTTGCCATGGCAGCCGTGACAGGGGTTATATACCGTGAGAAAAATACCAAAATTAATGAGTGAGTGAAAGAGCAGCCAAGAGAAAAACAAGGTTAAAAAAAGAGTTAAAACAGTAATAAAAACAATCTCCCAATAATTTGGCAGCCGGCATCCCGCAGGCAAGACGGGCGGYGAACGCCCGAGCCCTCCGGCCGCTCCGCGGATCCCGGCGCAGGGTCGGCCGCCCCCGTCCCGCGGCCGGAGCATCCCCGCGGTCCGAGGGATCCCGCCGCCGGCCCGCAYGGGGCCGAGCCCGCCCGGCTCCTTCCCCCGCGAGCCCGCAGCCCTCGGCGACGCGGGAGGCGAGCGCAGGAGAAGTTCTTTTAATGCGCTCGTTTCCTCGCGTTCGGGGTTTGAGGATCTTTTTGTTTTTAATTGTAGGAACGAGCGGATTGTCAGAACATCTGTGTTATTAGCATTTGCTGCCCAAACCCGAGCTGCTGCTTCTCCTGCGGAGCCCGGAGCTGATGAGAGAGAACAGAGGAGCCTTTGAACTCCTTGCAGCAGACGGCAGCCAGGTTGCTGCGTGTGTGTGTTGGGGAGGGGGTATTTATTCTCTTGTAAGGTTCATTTGCTCTCCGTGTTTCCCTTTCTTCTCGCTTTCCCAGAGATTTAGCTGGATGCTCTTCCCTCGCAGGCTTTGTTCTTCTGACAAGGCCCCACTGGCACCACAGAGCAGCTGCCTCGGTGTGATGCCGGAGCATCCCAGCACRGGGGACCCRGAGCATCCCAGCACRGGGGACCTGGAGCATCCYGGCATGGGCAACCCAGAGCATCCCAGCATGGGGCACCTGGAGCATCCCAGCATGGAGTACCTGGAGCATCCCAGCACGGGGTACCTGGAGCATCCCAGCACGGGGTACCTGGAGCATCCCAGCACGGGGTACCTGGAGCATCCCAGCATGGGGCACCTGGAGCATCCCAGCATGGAGTACCTGGAGCATCCCAGCACATGGGACCTGGACCATCCCAGCACAGGGGACTCAGAGTATCCCAGCACAGGGGACCCGGAGCATCCCAGCACAGCATGGGGGGCCCAGAGCATGGGACAAGCCAGAGCCTCCAGCAGCAGCTCTGGGGGCGGTGGCACTGCCAGACCCGGAGCAGGYGGGTGGGAAGGACCTGAAGAGTCCCACGGAGTAACTCTGCAGACAGAGCTGCAGTTGGAGGGTTTCTCGTTGCTCAGGCTGGCTCTGCTTTCTGGGAAATGCTGAAGACAAGGTGAGGAYGGGTGACTCATGCTGCAACTGCTACATATTAGGAAGAAATTGTTCCCTGTGAGGGTGCTSAGGCCCTGGCACAGGCTGCCCAGAGAARCTGKGGCTGCTCAATCCCTGGAAGTGTCCAAGGCCAGGTTGGACGGGGCTTGGAGCAGCCTGGGATAGTGGAAGGTGTTCCTGCCCATGGCATGGGGTGGAATGAGASAGTCTTTGAGGTCCTTTCCAACTCAAACCATTCTGTGATTCTACGRTAACACCCRGGAGAAGGAAGTACAGGGAATGGCAAAGCTTCCGGTGCTGTCAGAGGGCAAGGAGCACTCTGGCTCTCTGGGAGTGGCTTTCAACGGCAGCAGGGTGGAGGAGGAAGGTAGAGATGGACGGGAAGCCCTGGGATACTAGGTCACTGGTGGCCTGGACACGGTGTCCCCCCAGCTCCCAGGCCACGAGTGCTGCTGGCTCCTCTGGGCTGCAGAGAGGCGGCTCCTGATGCCAGGACGCTTTTCCCCCTGTGCTCCCAGACCCTGGACCTGTCCCTCAGAAACACGCCTGAGCAGAGGCTGAAGGTGCCGGGCACCAGTGCCCCACGAATCGGCGGCACCCATTGATCCGTGTGCGTGCCCAGCTCCCCGGCGCTCCCCGCGCCTGTCGACCGCCCCTTGACTCTTGTGAAATGCAAACCTTTGGTCCCCAGCAATCTCTAAAGTTTGCTGTCCCTGCTCCACGGGCAGCCTTGGATCCACGGGGTCACTCCCTCAGTTTCTCCCTTTGCTCCAGCTCTCCGTCCCTCCGAGGAGGGCTGCCAGTTACTGATCCATCAAACCTCCCGCCGTCTCCAGAGAATTTCATTCCCTCTCCCTGCCCAGCTCCCCAGCTCACRCTGGATCAGCAGGGCAAACCCTGACAAACCCCACAGCTCCTCTCCCTGCCCCAAAGGTGGGCTTTGACCTTCCCTGGCTTCTCACTTCACATCTCCTGCTCGATTGGCTTCATGTGAATTGACACTCTGAACAAAACCCCCCGCACACGGACGCGGAGGAGCCGACATCTCCGCAGGAGCAGAAAGTCTGGRAGAGGAGAGCTGGGCTTTCCATCCTGAGGGAATGATCTCCAGTCCCCTTTTCCTGCCTACCAGGGTGAAACCCTGCCGGAGGCTGATCTCCCTTGTTGCCGGGGACAAGCGGGGCGATTTGGGAGAAAAGCAGGGCGATTTCGGGGTGAAAAACGGGGTGATTTCGGGGGTGAGATGCAGCCGGGCTGCTCCGAGCAGGCAGGCGCAGCCTCTAGATGGTGCAGTCATGCAGCCGAGCTGAGCATGTGTGCAGCGAAGGGCGCTGCGCAACAGGTTGGCGTAGCTCAGCGGGGAGACGCGCTCCCGGCCGCGCTGCGGCGGAGCGGGAAGGACTTTCCAGCATCCTGGCGAGAAATCCGCGCCGCAGCCGGCCGGGAAGGCGGGTGAGGGGCAGCTCCGCGGGGTGCCCGACCCTCGGAGGGTGCCGAGGCCTTCGGAGGGGCCGGGCTGCGGCTCCAGCCCCCGGCAGGGAGCGCGGCCTCTCCTTGCGGGCATACAGAGGCGGTGGAGGCGGCGAGGGAAGGGGCAGCCCTGGAACGCGCCGTCCGCAGGCCCCCGGGGGCTTTGCTCGCCCACGCGAGTGGCGGGGTGAGGAGCCGGCTGGGGGAGAACGGCTCGTGGAGGCATCACGGGGGCGCTGGGAGCTTCGGGGAGCCGCAGGTGCTCCGTGCTCCCGCGCCCCGGCAGCCTGCGATAAAGCCGTGATTCACCGAGGTGTGACGGGAGGGCACGGCCGCCGCTCCGGGCCCACCACCGCGGCCAGGAGGGGTTTGCAGGCTGCCAGCGGCTCTGCYGGGCTGGGGGTCCGAGCAGGGCTGGGCACAGCCCCCGGTCAGCTCGCTCCCCGGGGGGGACCCTCCCGGGTGCACTGCCCCGGGTCCCCGTCCCCGTGCAGAGGGGCTGTGGGGGTGTCAAGCGCCGGCTGGAGGAATAAATGAGTGGATTMATTATTAAGAGCACCGAGAGGGGAGTGAAAGGGGAGACTCGAGCCACACGTGTGCGGGCGCGGAGCGGAGGGGTCCCCGGGGTGAGGGGTCCGGGGGGCCGCGGGGACCCCCTTTCCCCACGGCCACCGGGCTGGGCGCGGCGCCGGCAGCCCCGAGCCGGGCGGCTCTGCCCGGCAACCGATGCCCGCTCGTCCGGCAGCGCGGCCGCGCTCGGGATCTGATAAGGAGCCGGAGCTCCACCTCCCCGTGGTGGCGGCGAGAGGCGGAGGCAGCGGCGGGCGGGGGGGGGGGGAAGGGGCCGTGCCTGCGCTGCGCTTCCCCTGCACATCCCCACACACACACCGAGGGACGGAGGCGGGCACGGACCGAGCTGCCCACCGGGGGGGGTGGCGGCGAGAGGCGGAGGCAGCGGCGGGCGGGGGGGGGGGAAGGGGCCGTGCCTGCGCTGCGCTTCCCCTGCACATCCTCACACACACACCGAGGGACGGAGGCGGGCACGGACCGAGCTGCCCACCGGGGCTGCCTCCAGCCTGAGCCGCCGCTCCGCCGGAGGAGCCGCAGCCCCGGCCCGGGGAGGGGGGCGGTTCCCACGGGACATTTATATATTTTTTGCCCCCCCTCCCCTTTTTTTTCTTTTTTTTTCCCTTTTTTTTTTTTTTAAATATTTTTTTCCATTTGGTTTCCATCCGTGGATAACGCTCGAGAGGAGCCGGGGGGGTGGGGGGAGCCCGGTCCCGGCGGGAAGGAGGCGATGGAGACGCCGCGGGACCAGCGCGCAGGGGCTCGGCACGGAGCGCAGCGCCGGCACCATCCAAGTAAGAGCTGCGGCGGGGCCGGGACCCCCGCCCGCAGCCAGGGAGAGCCGCGGGGGGGTGCGGGATGCCCCGCGCGGGAGCTCGGCGCCGTGCGGGAGCGCGGGGCCGGGCGGCGGCGGGAGCGGCGCTGGCGAGCATCCCGCTCCCGAGCATCCCGCATCCCTCCGCTCCCCTCCGCGCCGGGCTGCGCGGGGCTCCGCGGGCAGCGGGGCGGCTCCCGCTCGTCCCCGGTCCCGCCCGGCGCTGCCACTTGTTGTGCGGAGCGGAGCGGGGCCAGCCCCGCGCAGGCGGGCGGCGGTTGCGGGAGGGCGGCTGTGGCGGGGCGCGCTCTTGTTTCGGGGTGTTTATTTTCCCGCGTGGGGGCGGCTCTGGGTGTGTGCCCCTCGTCCGGCCCTGGGTGTGTGTCCCCCGTCCGGCCCTGGGTGTGTGCGCCCGCGGGGTGCGCGGCTGCGTGGGAGCCCGAGAAGTTGCGGGTGAGCCGGGAGCCGGGGGGAGCGGGGCTGTGCGGGTGCGGGTGCGGGTGCGAGAGCGGCGGGGCGCGGGGGGCTGGCGGGGGCGCACGCCGGTGGCCGTGGCGGGGGCTCTGCGTGGGCTGCGTGTGACACCGGCTGCGGGGACGCGAGTGGGGTGCGCGTGTCTGCGTGCGGTGCCGTGTGTGCCCGGCGCGGGGGTGCGCGCGGTGAGTGTGTCGGCGCTGTGCGTGCGGGTGGGTGAGTGAGCGTGTCAGCGGCTGTGAGTGAGTGAGTGAGYGAGTGTGTCAGCGSCGTGCGTGCGGGTGGGTGAGTGTGTCAGCGGCGTGCGTGAGTGAGTGAGTGTGTCAGCGCTGTGCGTGCGAGTGGGTGAGTGTGTCAGCGGTGTGAGTGAGCGAGTGTGTCAGCGCTGTGCGTGCCTGCGCCGCGGAGGATCCCTGATTCCCGGTACGCGAGGCTGAGCGCGAAGCCGGTGCCGGCAGAGCGGCTCCTGTGGTTTTTCCGCGGGTGTCTGCGTTGCGTGTGTGTGTGCGTGTGTGTACGTGTGTATATTTGCGTGTGTGTGCGGGTGCGCGGGGCTGGCGGAGGAACCCGCGGCACCGGCGGAGCGAGGGCTCCGCTCCCCTCCGTGGCCGCAGCCGGAGCCGGCGCCTGCGGGAGCCTCAGCCCGGGCAGCCCCGCGGGGACCCGGGAGCCTCGGCGGCGGCGGCCGGCAGCGGAGCCCGGCCTCCATCCTCCCTCCGGCCGCCGGCGCCGGTAGCGGCGGCTCCCSCGGCGCGCTGCGAGGCCGGGGGGACCCTGTCCCCCGTCCCCGAGGTCCCCCCAACCCTCCGGGCTGCATCCCTGGAGCGGAGCCGCTCCCGCTGTGCCCGGCTCCCAGCGGCCCTGCCGGGCTGTTTCAGGCCCGCGACATTTTCGTCTTCCCCCAGGGCCCCTCTCCAGCCGGGTGGAGGGTGGGATGGCGGCGGGGGGGACGGGAGYCCGGAGCGGTGTGGGGGACCCACGGGTGGGAGGATTGGGGCTGCCGCTCCAGGGAGGCTCTGACAGGTCTCTGCCTCGCTGGCTGCCGGAGTTGGAAGGGATGTGGAGAAGGCAGCAAGAGGAGGGAGGGCCGTGGGCTTCGCCTGCCTTTCATCACTGCGCAGCTCCTCAGGGATGATTTTGGGGKGAAGCTGCTGACAAGGAGTGGGGTTCCTCCTCGCGGGGTGCTCTGGCTCCGGGGGCTCGGGCCCAGCCTGCAGAAACGCCGAGCAGCCGCAGTGGCAGCCGGAGCTGGAGCAAATCCTGGGACGTGCTACAGAATACCCAGGATTCAGCCCATCCGTGCCTCCGGTGCGGGACTGACCATCAGTGGCCGTTTCCTTGGATAACACGATCCCTGATCGCAGAGTGCAGCCACTGGAGCTGCGATGAGCTGTTTGCTGCTTGCTGGGATGTTGCTCCAGCTCTGAGTGTCGGAGCAGAGCTGGGGGGAGTGTGGGGGGGATTAGCACTTGTGTGCTCAGTGCAGGCTCTGGACAGACTTGTAAGCCATGGCTCCGAGCCACGCAATCAGCCGTTGGGAGCAAGAAGAGGGTGGACTTTGGTGCCCGTTCCCGAAGCGGTGCTGCCTTCCGTGGAACAGCGCCAAGAGGCTGTGGGAATCACAGGGAGCACAGGCTTGTTCGAGCAGTTGCTTAAATTCTCGGCRCTTTATAAACCTCTCTCTCATTAGGGCTTGTTTTTTTTTGGTGGGGACGGCTGAATTCTGTCGGATTTTGCATGCCACTGTCCTCCGAGAGCTTCCCAGTCATGCATTAAGCAGCGTGACTAACGCCTCTCTCATGTGGTTCAGTCTCTCACACTCTCCCCGTAGGGAGAATTGTGTGTGCGGAGGAATAGTTGTTTTGGGAGGGGTTTTTATTTTTAAGTGCTTTGCGCTCTGCCAGCAGGTTGGAAAAAGGTGCCTGGCACCAGAGAAGAAAGTGTGGGATGGTCTTTAGATCCCATGGGAAAATAGCCTGGTGCCTTGGACTGGCCCCTGGGAAGCCTCTGACTCCTCCTGCACAGACGTGCTTTTCCCCGGTGGTGGAGGCTTCCTCCTCCTCCTCACGCCCAGCTCCAGGCTCTCAYGTCTGCGCTGTGTCATTCGCACCCCTGGGTGCTGAGCAGGATTCCTGACCCTGCTGATTCCTCATCCTGCTGAGCCCAGGCCCCTCCTGCCTTCCAGCACTGCCCCTCAGGTTCCCAGTCCCTCTCCTTCTCCAGCCTCCCTGCTCTGAAGGGTTCCTTCCTTCACCTGCAGGAGTGGGGCTTGGATTCAGACTCCAACCCCATCTTTGGAGCAGAAATCCTGGGTGCTGGGCACTCTTGGGTGACACTTTCCTCCTCCAGGCTGGCACGGGGCTGCTGGCATTTCCAGCTGCCGGGCCCCCTCTCCCGGCTCCCTCAGCCATGTGAGACATCACCACTGCCTCGAGACTTTCCCCTTTCCCTGCGACCTTTCACCTCACACCAGGGCTTAGTCAGGACACGGCTACATCACCAGCGGCCAGGGCCCAGCCCAGCGCAAACAGCCCGGTGCAAACAGCCCAGCGGCGGGCACGGGGCCTCTCCCGGCCGGGGCATTCTCCGGGAGCCCCTTCCCAACAGCTGGAGCTGCCCCTCTTCCCCGTGCTCGCTCTCAGCCATCCCCAAAGGGAGCGCAGGGGTGACGGAGCTCGGGGTGGGTGTGCACATCAGGCGGGTGTGGGGGGAGCGCTGTGAGTGCACCCCGGGGGTGTGGCAGCTACGGGTGTGACCCGGCCGGGGCGAGCACGCCGCGGGGTGCCAGTGCCCCGCGCGGGTGACATCACGCACGGACGCGGCTGGCGGTGCCAGGGGCACGCGCGCACACGGGCGCGTGCTCGGTGTGGGGCACACGCGCGGTGTGGGGCACACGCACGTGCGGGAGCACCAGCTGACACCCGGGGCGCTGTCCCGGAGGGGACAGAGGTGTGCCCCTTGCCCTGTGTGCGGGCGTGTGGCACCTGCACGCCCTGCTCGTGTGTGTGTGTGCCTTCTCCGTGCTCTGGGCGGGTGCACACCCCCGGAATGCTCGCAGTGCCCACTCGGCTTCGTGCCCACCCGGCACAGGCGCACGCGTGTGCGCACACACTGCCCCTGCTGATGCGGAGATGTGCTGTGTTTCTGCTCGGCTTCTGACCTCCTCCATCCTCGGCCCGGGCCGGGGAAGGAAGACGTCTTGCTCTCCTCGTCCCTTCCTCCTGCRGACACTGGTGTGGGCAGCTCTGCACGGCCTCAGCCCGCTGGGAATGGCTCTGCTCTGCACAAAGGATGGGGCAGGACCAGGGAGCAGAGTCAAGCTTGGCTTCAGGGCCGTGGTTTCCTCTCCAGACACGGAGATGTATTTTCACTGCGGAGGCAGAGCTCGTCTCTTCCATGTCCCCAAGTCCGTGGGGAAGCAGAGGGTAGGGGAGCTGTTGGCTTGTGGGAAGGACCAAGGAGGACAGTGCAGGGTGCTCCGCTTGCTGATGATGTGTGCGATGCCAGGGTAACCAGGAGTTGGGCTCTGGCTGTGTGGCACCACGGAGGGAGATGGTGATGGAGCATGGAGCCCTTGCTTATCCATGGGTGCAGAGTACGGAGAGAGGGAGCGATGGGAGCGGCGAGGGGAGGGTGATGCTGTGGGGCCTTGGCAGATGTTTGTAGCCATTAATTTTAGGGCACCCAACCCCTGGGGTTTTGGGTGCCGGTGAGCTGGTCTGAACCCCTTCCCGCTCAGGGCTCAGCAGAAGCCGTGTGAGTGCACCTGGACCCTGGACACGTTCTGTGTTCCCAGAATGGAAACCAGGGGACGGGAAGGCTGGTGGCCAAACACAGCGGCGATCAGGGGCATGGTGACAGAGCATGTGGCTTGGCACAGGAGGGGACAGTCTGTGGGGCTGGCAGGGTGTCTGGCACTGCCTGGCAGTGTGCGGGCACGGGGAGGGGGTTCTGGTGGTGGTGGGCAGTGGTGCAGGGGTGCAGCGGTGTGGGAGAGCAGCAGTGCAGGGGTGCAGGAGTGCAGCAGTGCAGGGGGTAGSRGTGCAGGWGTGCAGSGGKGCAGGGGTGMAGGRGTGCAGCGGTGCAGGGGTGAAGGGGTGCAGCGGTGCAGGGRGCAGCAGTGCAGGGGGGCAGCAGTGCAGGGGTGTGCGGGCAGCAATGCAGAGGTGCGGGGGGCAGCAGTGCAGGGGTGCAGCGGTGCAGGGGGGGCAGCAGTGCAGGGGTGTCTCTGCAATGCAGGGGGGCAGTGCTCCGGCACCGCTGCTGCAGCAGCGGGTGGGCACTGGCACCGGGTGGGCACCCAGTGCGTGCGTGCGACGTCCCAGACTGGAGTGGGAGGGATTGGGAAGGAACAGTGTGTCTGCAGTGAGGAAGGGAACAGGATCTGCTGGCGCAGGGTGTGGGGTTGCCTAGTGACTGTGCAGCGAGGGGGATGCTGTGCCGCCGTTGCAGTGCGCCGGGGCTGGGCAGTGCCGGGGGCCGCCCGGGGAGTTCCTGCGCTGCAGCGCGGCCTGGGCAGGGCCCCGCKGTCCCTCTGCCTGCCAGGGGCGCGGGGGGTGCAGTGCTCCGCGTGCAGTGCAGCAGGGGTGATGCTCAGGGCCCCTGCATCCCTGCAGTGCCGGGTGGGTGGTGCCTTCGTGGCTCGCAGTGCGAGGCTGGCAGTGCCACTGCTGGCAGTGCAGCGAGGGCAGTGCTGCTCAGTCCCTGCCGGGGCAGTGCCCGTGGCCCTGTGGTGGTGCAGGGGTGGCAGCCCTGCAGTGCCCGTGGCCCTGCGGTGGTGCAGGGGTGCTGTTCCTGCAGTGCAGGCAGTGCCCCGCAGCCCTGCAGTGCTGGAGGGGCGGCATCCCTGGAGTGCCCCATGTTCCTGCAGTGCTGGGGGGGTGGCAGTCCTGCATTCCTGCAGTGTCCTGTGTCCCTGAAGTGATGGTTGCTGCTGTTCCTGCAGTGCAGGCAGTGATGGATGGGAGGGAGCCGTATCCTGGCAGTGCCTCGTGTCCCTGCATCCCTGGATGCATGGCAACCCTGCAGTGTTCCACGGCCCTGCATCCCTGGATGCGTGGCAGCCCTGCATCCCCTCAGTGTCCCATGTCCCTGCAGTGCCGGATGTGTGTCAGCCCCACATCCCTGTGGTGCCGGATGGGTGTCAGCCCCACATCCCTTCAGTGTCCCACATCCCTGCAGTGCCAGATGGGTGTCAGCCCCACATGCCTTCAGTGTCCCACATCCCTGCGGTGCCGGATGGGCGTCAGCCCTGCAGCCCCGCAGAGCAGGCAGAGCTGCCGTTGGGTGCTCCCGTTGCTGCAGTGCTGGCAGCTGCGGGCAGTGCCCGTGTGTCCCTGCCGTGCGTGGCAGGCAGTGCCCCTGCACTGGTGGCACACAATGCCCCTGTGTTTGGGTGGTGAGAAGCTGTCTCGGAGCCTGGCCGGCTCCCATCGGGTTGTTGGCAGCAGGCTGCCTGCAGTCCACCCTGTTAGTGTGCCTCGTTGGGTCTAATTACAGTTTGTGTGGTGACGAAGAGGGTGGACAGTGGCAGGAGTGGCTTCCTGCAAGTGACAGGGCTGAGGTTTCAATGATGGGGTTGCTCACTCCAGCAGGGCGTTGCAGGAACTTTGCAAGCCGGGACGGGTCCTTTGTGGCACTGGGGCTGCCAGGAGCCCTCGGCTGGGCCAGCCCCGGCAGCCCCTTCCCTTCGGGAGCCCCGCCAGGACCGTGTGCGGTCCCACACACGGCGCAGTGGGATAAGCCGGGGAAGCGGGCTGGTCCCTAACCTCCGGTGTCTGTGTCTCCTCCAGCTTCCCTGCAGCGCAGGATGAACCCGCTGGCGTCCTGCCTGGGCCTGTGGCTCCTCTGCCAGCTCCCTGCCCTGGCCTCGGGGACACGTGTGGTCTACAAAGTGCAGGAGGAACAACCCCCCAACACCCTCATAGGCAGCCTGGCCTCTGACTACGGCTTCCCGGACGTGGGGCACCTCTACAAGCTGGAAGTGGGGGCCCCGTACCTCCGTGTGGATGGCAAGACTGGGGACATCTACACCACAGAGACCTCCATCGACAGGGAGAGCCTGCGGGAGTGCCAGCACCTCCTGCCCGGAGAGCCCTGCTTCCTGGAGTTCGAGGTGTCCATCACCGACCTGCTCTCGAACAGCAGCCCGCGCCTGCTCGAGGGGCAGATCGAGGTGCTCGACATCAACGACAACACCCCCAACTTCGCCTCGCCCGTGCTCACCCTCTCCATCCCCGAGAACACCAACATCGGGACGCTGTTCCCCATCCCCCTGGCCATGGACCGGGACTCGGGCCCCAACGGCGTCGCCTCCTACGAGCTGACGGCTGGGCCGGAGGCGCAGGAGCTCTTCGGGCTGCAGGTGGCCGAGGACCAGGACGAGAAGCAGCCTCAGCTGATCGTCATGGGGAGCCTGGACCGGGAGCAGTGGGACTCCTACGACCTGACCATCAAGGTGCAGGACGGGGGGAACCCGCCGCGGGCGAGCAGCGCCCTGCTCCGCATCACCATCCTGGACATGAACGACAACGCGCCCAAGTTCGAGAAGGCCCTGTACGAGGCGGAGCTCTCCGAGAACAGCCCCGTGGGGCACTCCGTGCTGCAGGTGAGTGCGGGGGGTGCTCCTCCTCCCCGGCTCCCCTCCTGCCTGGCTGCAGCAGGGACGACCCGGGGAGCATCCACACGGCCGTGGTTCCTCCGGGCAGGAGCGGGGGTGGATGAGGAGCCCGCAGTGTCACCYGGGGCCAGCGGGCAGGCAGGTCCCTGGGATGTCACATCTGCTCAAGCGAGATTGGGGAGGATGTGCAGGGAGGCACGGCCAGAGCGGGGGCTGCAGGAGCCRGCTGAGGGGCAGCAGCAGGGCTGGTGGGTGTGCAGGGTACGGGTTACTGGGAGGGCTGGCACCCGAGGGCCACCGGGAGTCTGGCACCGGGCCAGAGCGGTCTCAATGCTGCCCGCAGACAAGACATAGACCCTTTCATAAGTTGCATTCCCTTGGCTGCTCCATGGAAACTCGGGAGGTGGGGGACAGGGAGCATCCCTGCTGCCCGTCTGGGGGGCTGGCCGTGGCTCCGGGGGTGCCTTGCTGCCTGCAGGGAGCGGKGGCTCTGCCCCATCTCGGCCAGCGCTGCAAACTGGCCCGGGGAGCCCAGGGGGCTGGATCTTGGTGGATTTGGCTTGGAGGGGGCATTGAGATGATAGTAGTCGACATCTGTTTATCTGCAGCTGCCATCTTAATAAGCGGAGCGCGGCCAGCTCTCATCTGCCTGCTAATTCTGATGTGAATTTTTTAAGAATTCATTTTTCACTGTTAAGAGAATGGGAGTTGGAAGCAGATAAGGGAGCTGCATGGCCGGGAGGAGAATGGGCTGAGATGCCGCTGCTGCCATTGCTCAGCTTTTATCTTTCAGGGGGAAAATGACTTCCGCCTGTTTTGTGAGTGGAGGTAAAAGGTGGAATTTACATTTAACAACTTTCGTTCTCCATCCAAATCTGCTGAGCAAGATAACGGCGGAGCAGCAAATGGTGCAGAGAAGAGGCTGCTCAGAGAGCCGATTAGGGAGGCAAATGTTAGACAAACCTCATCTTCTTTAGAAAGCAAATAATAGGCGTAGAGGCAGGTTTATGGGAATGCAGGGCTCCTGGCGGGCGGGCAGGGATGGACRGTGCTGTGCGGGGCTTAGGCAGCCCCAGTCCCTGCTTGGCTGCAGCCCTGGATGCCGGGATGGAGCTGCTGCAGCTCCCTCCTCATCCTCACCTGAGCCACGCGGCTGTTCCAGCCCCTCCTYGGAGGCACAGCTGGAGCTGTCCCTCCCTGCTGCTGGCTGGGTCTCAGCGGCACGGTCCCGGAGGATTCCCTGCATGCCGGAGCCGGCCGGGAGGGAGCACAGCCGACCGGCCCAGCCGGTTTGTCCGGAAGAGCGAGGCAAAGCCTCCATGCCCGAGGGCGGCTCCCAGCTGCTCTGCCGGTCCCAGGCGCTTTGCCCCATAGTCCTTGGCCCCAGAAGAGGAAATCCTGGTTTTTCCCCAGGGAAGGCCGCGGCGGTTTGGGGAGGGCCTCCCTCCACCGTGCCCTCCTCCATTGTCACCGTTTGTCCCTCTGCCCCACAGGTGAAAGCCAACGACTCGGACCAGGGCGCCAACGCCGAGATCGACTACTCCTTCCACCAGGCCTCGGACATGGTGCGGCGGCTGCTGCGCCTGGACCGCGCCACGGGGCTCATCACGGTCCAGGGCCCCATCGACCGCGAGGACGTCGGCACCCTCAAGTTCTCCGTCATGGCCAAGGACAAGGGCGCCAACCCCAAGAGCGCCCGCGCCCAGGTGGTGGTCACCATCAAGGACATGAACGACAACGCGCCCTCCATAGAGATCCGGGGCATAGGGCTGGTCACCCACCAGGACGGCATGGCCAACATCTCGGAGGACGTGCCGGTAGAGACAGCAGTGGCTCTGGTGCAGGTGTCCGACCGAGATGAGGGCGAAAACGCCGTGGTGACCTGCGTGGTGGCCGGTGACGTCCCGTTCCAGCTGCGGCAGGCCAGCGAGACGGGGAGTGACAGCAAGAAGAAATACTTCCTGCAGACCACCACGCCGCTGGACTACGAGTCGGTGAAGGAGTACACGATTGAGATCGTGGCCGTGGACTCGGGGAACCCGCCCCTCTCCAGCACCAACTCTCTGAAGGTGCAGGTGGTGGACGTCAACGACAACGCCCCTGTCTTCAGCCAGAGCTTCACCGAGGTGGCCTTCCCCGAGAACAACGAGCCCGACGACCTGGTGATGGAGGTGAGTGCCACTGACGCTGACAGCGGYTCCAACGCCAAGCTGGTTTATTCCCTGGTGACGGACCCCTCCTCCAAGGGCTCCTTCACCATTGACCCCGACTCCGGGGAGATCCGGGTGAAGGCGGTGCTGGACCGAGAGCAGCGGGAACGCTACGAGTTCTTGGTGGTGGCGGCAGATAAGGGCAGCCCCAGCTTGAAGGGCACGGCGTCTGTGGCCATCAACGTCATGGACAGGAATGACAACGACCCCAAGTTCATGCTGAGCGGCTACAACTTCTCGGTGATGGAGAACATGCCACCCCTGAGCCCCGTGGGCATGGTGACCGTCATCGATGCCGACAAAGGGGAAAACGCCCGGATCCAGCTGTCGGTGGAGCAAGACAATGGGGATTTTGTCATCCAAAATGGCACTGGCACCATCCTCTCCAGCATCTCTTTCGACCGGGAGCAGCAGAGCACCTACACCTTCCGACTCAAGGCGGTGGACGGCGGGGATCCTCCCAGGTCTGCCTATGTTGGGGTGACCATCAACGTCTTGGATGAGAACGACAACGCCCCCTTCATCACTTCCCCCTCCAACGCCACCTACAAGCACATCCTGCCCCACACCAGCCCCGGCCAGCAGGTGAGCAAGGTCAAGGCGGAGGACATCGACTCGGGCGTCAACGCCGAGCTGATCTACAGCATCACAGGAGGCAACCCCTTCGAGCTCTTCCAGATCTCCCCGCAGAGCGGAGACATCACCCTGGAGAAGGAGATCCTGCGCAAGCACCACGGCCTGCACCGCCTGGTCGTGCGCGTCAACGACAAGGGCAAGCCCTCGCGGCACGGCACGGCGCTGGTGCACTTCTACGTCAACGAGACGCTGGCCAACCGCACGCTGCTGGACACGCTGGTGGGGCACAGCCTGGACACCCCGCTGGACATYGACATCGCCGGCGACCCCGAGTACGAGCGCAGCAAGCAGCGGAGCAACATCCTCTTCGGGGTCATCGCCGGCATCGTGGCCGTCACCCTGGTCATCGTGCTGGTGGTCCTGGTGCGCTACTGCCGGCAGCGCGAGGCCAAGAGCGGCTACCAGGCGGGCAAGAAGGAGACCAAGGACCTGTACGCGCCCAAGCAGGCCAGCAAGAGYGGCAAGAGCAAGAACAAGGTGAAGAAGAGCAAGTCTCCCAAGCCGCCCAAGCCCACGGAGGACGAGGAGGAGACGGGGCTGCAGAAGTCGCTCAAGTTCAACCTCATGAATGACTCCGTCAGCGACAGCCCCCGGATCCACCTGCCCCTGAACTACCCCCCGGGCAGCCCGGACCTGGGCCGCCACTACCGCTCCAACTCGCCGCTGCCCTCCATCCAGCTGCAGCCTCAGTCGCCCTCCGCCTCCAAGAAGCACCAAGTGGTGCAGGACCTGCCGGCCACCAACACCTTTGTTGGCACCGGGGACAACAACTCGACGGGCTCCGAGCAGTACTCGGACTACAGCTACCGCACCAACCCCCAGAAATACACCAACAAGCAGGTAGGAGAGCTCATCCTGAGGCCGGCAGCGGCGCCCCCGCTGCACCGGGGAGCCATCTGGACAGAGGTGTGGGAGTGAGCGTGGACTGGCCCCCAGCCCTGCATGCGTGGCCCCGGGGTGCTGGCGTTGGACTACCCCGAAGCCGAGCCACGGAGCCTGGGCGTGGGGCGGGGAGGGCACGAGGATGGAGGGGGGGGAGGCCAAAAACTGTCCGAGACCTCATCAGAGCGCCCGAGGCTGGGTCCTGGTGGCGCTGCCTGGGTGACGGTGACGCGAAGGGCGCTGCATGCGTGTGCCTCTGCATGTGGGGCTCCGGGCAGGGAGTGCCACCCGCCTGCRTCCCCTCTGGGGACCGGCTCTAAGAGCACCGAGGAGGGTGATGCCCACCCTCCCATCCATCCTTCTGCTTGGGCTGGCTCGTGGGGAGGAGGGACTGGTCCTGCTCCTGCCGCAGCTCTGGGCAGCCAGGTCCCAGCCCTGCTCTGCTCCAGGGAGCAGTGGGGAAGGCTCTGGCCTCACTGTTGCCTTCCCGGCTCTGCCGGTGTGGCTGAACCTGCCACCATCCCTGCGCCAGGGCGCCTCACGGGGAGCTSTGCGCCCGCTGCGGCTGCCCGGGCAGGTGGGGCTGGGTGGAGGAGCGAAGCTCTGCCTTTTTCCCRGGCTCAGGCTCTGGCTGCCCCCAGGCTCGGGCCCTCTGCCACAGCCGGCGCGGTGAAATCCGGGCTTCCCTCAGCGCGAGCGCCGGGCCCGGGGCTGTGGCTCTGCGGGAGAGGACGGCGGGTCCCGGTGGCACGGGAACGGCCCGTCCGTGTGGCGGGGCTGGGGCTGTGCTGGGGGCTGGGCCGGGGGCACCGGGGTCTCTGCTGCGCTCGGGTCACTGCTCTCGGTGTGGCCGGGGGTTCTCTGCGTGCGGGGCAGGGCGGAGGCAGGTCTTGGCTGCTCGCTGGTGTGCACTGGAGCTTGGAGCTGATCCACGAGGTCGTGGGCTGAGCGCGGAGCTTGCAGGACCCTCTATCTTGGGCTGTCTGGCCACTTAGGAGCTTGCACCACGTTTCTGCTTTGGCACCTCTGTCCTTAACCAGCCAGGGAGGGAGAGGGGGAGCGAGTGCCTGTGGCTTTGCCTTCTTCCTGGGGCCCTGTGGGTGAGGACCACCCACTCCCCCCCGTGCTGTACCCTCTGTGCCCTGTGAGACCCCTGCCCCCTTCTTTGTACCCCGGTGAGCGGCAGGCTGGGCTCCTGCCGTGGGGCTGAGCTCAGCTGCCCTGTTGGATTTGACTTCAATAAAGTTTTCTATTTTTGACCGGTTGTGCCTTATTTTCCCTGCTGCCCCTGAAGAGGCTCTCGCTCCCAGCAATTTCCCAGGCATATTTTCCTTGTCCTTGGCCATTGGGGCACTCAGGCCCTGCAGAGCCCCAGAGTGATGCTCACATGAGCTGGCCATCTCCTCAAACCCCCCACCACACCCCAGCACAGCCAGTGCCAAGGTCTCATGGTGCTGACCCCTCATTCCCAGGTTGACATCCTCCGTGTCCAGCCACTGCCTGGCCCCCTCAGGATGTTCCTCCAGGACATGGTTCCCAACACCTGTACACACACACACACGTACATGTGTGCATGTGAAGTCAGTCCGAGCCATGGGCCAGCCCGCCCAGCTTTCTTCCACCCCAACATCCTCCCTCAAAGCTTCTCCTGGTTGATCCCCACATCCTCTCGAGCCCCACCCCTGTCCCACAGGCAGAGCATGGAGGAGCAGATCCCCGTGCCTGGCTAGCCTGACCCAAATCCCGCGGTGAGGACTGGCAGCGCCTGCTCCGCTCCGCAGTGCTGCAGCGAGGGCGCACGCGGGCGCAGACGGAGCCCTGGCGTGCCAGCAGCACCCGGAGCCGGGCGCTCCCCCACCCTGGGAGGTGACAGGAAGGAGAGGCGCTCCAGGAAGGCTCGCTGGAGCCGGGGGGTCCTGCTCCCCATGCGGATGGCTCTGCCCCTCCTGGCGGGATGGACAGGGGTGATGCCGACGCCGTGGGGCTCGCTCAGGGTCTTGTCTCCAGCTGGCTGGAGAAACGATGGATCCTGGTAGGCAGGAACGGTCCAACACCCCCTTCCCACCATCCAACCGTCCCAACTCCGGGCCCTCCTCCCTGGCCACCCGTTCCTGTTTCCCCTGGTTTTTCTTCCAAACTGGGGCACCCACCCCTGGGCCGGTCACACCAGTTCACCTCGTCCCCAGGGCTCCAGCGGCCACACCGGGCTGCCGGGGCAGAGGAGCTCTGGCGCTGGGGAGATTAGATCATCTGGGGAAACCAGTGGTTCTGGCTTCGGTGGTTTCAGCCCTGTGCCAGCCTTGGCTCTCACAGCCTCCTCGTTTGTTTTGCTAACAGCATAAGGTTTTATCTGGAACCATCCAGGAAGTGTCTGGGCCTCCTGGGCAGGCAGGGCTGGGACCCGCGGGGAGATGGGATGGCTGCAGAGGAGGAAAGGAGACACCAGCAACCACCTCAATAACTGGGCCCCGCAGGGCTGGGCAGGGCAGTCTGGGGGCTTGGCTCAGCCCTGCTATCTGCTTCCCTTTGGGAACTTTCTGAGAGAAGTTTCCCTTCCTCTTTGATGAACCTGGGGTGAGAACTCAGGCGCTGGCGTGGGGAGCGGCCCTTTCTTCTGCCTGGCTCCCAGGCTCCATCCTTTTACACCGGRAGGGGGATGTGCTCCATCCTTTCCCGGGACCGCCCTGGGTCCTTGCAGCCCCCCAGCACCCGGGAAGGCGGCTGGAGCGGTGTGAACTCGAGCGAGCTCAGCAGAGGTTCCTGCAGCCGCCCGCGGGCTCGGAGCKCGGTGCAGCATTAATTACTCTCTGCGGGGGGGGGCGAGAGGAATATTGTAGCTGTAATGGGCAGAAATGAAATCGTCTTGTTCGAGAATTTAGCTCCGAG
Organism: Amblyornis subalaris; assembly: GCA_018881555.1. NCBI lineage: Eukaryota > Metazoa > Chordata > Aves > Passeriformes > Ptilonorhynchidae > Amblyornis > Amblyornis subalaris. The sequence continues at coordinate 379,466 of JACAXG010000120.1, forward strand.
TCTCCATAAATTGCAGGTTTAGGTGTTGGCAGATGTCTGGGAAAGTCTCCCACTGTCCTGGGTCAGTGGGTTTCCTCAAGGTCGTTCACGCGGAATGAGCTGATAAATGGATCCAGCCACGAGCTGCAGATGGAGCTGAGGGTTCATGGGGGACCTGCCCTGCTTTTCCCCAGTTTCAGAGACATGCTGTGCTGGGAGCAGTTCCTGGGAACTGTGAACCGGCTCCTGCTCCCGGGATCCGCTGGGCTTGGGCCAGGTTTGGCTCCAATGAGGGAGCGTCTCGGTGACGTCCCAGGGGATGCAGATCCCTGGATCTGCTGGGAAGAGTGGCTGTGTCAAAACACAGCGGCTTGTGAGCATCACTGGGGTGCCTGGGGGAGCCGGGGGAGCACAGGAGGGGTGAGCAGTGGGTCCGTGCTGGCTTCTGGGGCGTTGCTGAGGATGCTGAGAGCCCCACGGGCAAGGCAGGGGGGCGCGGTGGCTCCTGGCGGGTCTGTGCTGGGGRCTGCGGTGGTGGCAGGGAGCAAGAGCACCGTGGGGTATTTGGGACCTCAAAACGAGGAGCTTCAGCCACGGGAGATGAGCAGCCCCGTGGCACAGCCAGAGCCAGCGTGGGTGTGCGCAGGCTGTGCCGCAGGGGAGGTGACAGTGAGGTGTACCCAGCCTGTGTGGGGGAGGTGACAGCAGCCAGCACCCCACGGAGGTGGCACGGAGGGGAGCAGGGCCTCTGTGACAAGGGGTGGCAGGGACACACGGACAGGCTGTGTATGGGATGCAGGGGATGCAGGGCTGTCTCCCCCGGGAGAAGGTGGCACAGGGCAGGGTACAGCCCCTGTCCCTCAGGGAGGTGGCAGTGGGGCTGTGCAGCCTGGACTGTGGCAGGAGGTGGCACGGGGGGTGCACAGCCCCAGGGAGAGGGGGGCACGGGGCTGTGCACAGGCTGTGCAGTGTGGAGGGTGGCAGTGGGGGGCACACAGCCCCAGGGAGAGGGGAGTACAGGGCTGTGCACAGGCTGTGTGGTGTGGAGGGTGGCAGTGGGGGGCACACAGCCCCGGTGACAGCAGGCGACAGTGGGGTGCAGCCTTGGGCAGGTGACGGCTCCTCTGTGTGTGTGCGAGGAGGCAGTGGCACTGACTGTCCCTAACACGTCCAGGTCCCTCCTGCCTGCCAGTCTCTGGCCCCACCAGCACTGGGGACCTCGTCCTTTGCTCCCCTGAAGGCTCACCCAGCCTGTGCTGCTTGCCTGGGGCTCCCCACGTGGGGCTGGGTGACAGCACTGCCCAGTTCCCCTCTTGCCATTCCTCCCTGCTTCTCATTCCTGCCTGCCCTCCTCTTCCTCTCCCTTCTCACACCCTCAGCCTTTCCCCTGCCCGATGCCCTTGGAGCCAGCGTTGGCCTTTCCTGGCTTGGATCTGGGGAACTTCTTCTGTTTTCCCCCCAGTCTCCCCTCTTTCCTTTCACAGCAGTGTCTGCTCCTCTCCACCCTCTCTCCTGATCTATCCCTGTGCTGTGGCTTTCCCAGTCTCTCCTGAGTGTACAGAGGGATGCTGAGCCCTCCCAGCTCAGGCCGAGCCCCTGGCTGGCTCAGCCGGCCGAGCTGTGGCTCCTCAGTGGGATGAAAGCCCTGGCTGTGTGTGCATCCACCCGCTCCAAGCCTCCCTGATTGATATTCCCAACACCGCTCTGCCCGCTCGGCCGCGCTCTCAGCTGCAGTGCTGTTCCCTGGAGCGGGGCCCAGCCCTGCAGGCTGCTTCACCCCGCACCCAAATCCTGGGACAGACCCCGGGGCTGGGACAGGGTGTGTCCCCGTGCTSCCTGTGTGTCCCCGTGCTCCCTGTGTGTCCCCAGCGCTCGGTGGTCCCTCAGCCCAGGGAGCATCCAGGAGGGAGGGTGCGGACGGGGTGAAGCACAGGGGGTGGGATGCAGCTGGAGGGGGTGGAGGGTGGGGTGTTCCCGGGTGAGGACAGAGCCGGGATGTTCTGGGATGGGATGGAAGGAGGTTGGAGTAATGAGAGGGTGCGGGATGTAGGGCAGGCCAGGGAGGGGTGTCGTGGAGGGAACGAGGGCTGAGGAATGCCTGGAGCCAAGGGGCACAGAGCGGCTGGAATTGTGTCAGGAGTGGGGAGGGCAGGTCTGGGAGGGCGTGGGACAGCAGTGAAGGGGTGGATGCTGTGAACCCCCACGCGTGGGGCTGTGCCAGGGTGGCTCACAAAGAGCCCCTTCGTGGCTTGTGGGGTGTGGGACGCCCAGCCCCGGTGGTGCCCTGGCAAATCTCCCGCTGGCCAGAACATTCTTTGGAATGCTGAGCCCTGTGCCAGGCCCAAAGCACCTTCCTGCCCCCCCGCCCTCCTGCCCACACAGCCCTGTCCTGTGGGAGCACCCGCCAGGGCACCGGGCACGGCCCAGCCCGGGGGCAGAGCTGTGCTCCCGGTCCGTCTGAGCGGCCATTGCACAACCCCGGCTCTGCCCCGGGAGAAACCAAGATGGGCAGTGCAGATTACTCCAAACCAGACTCTTCCTGGTCCTTCAGTGCCCCGGGAAGCACCGACAGCTCAGCTGAGGCACAGGAGGGTTGAACAGGGTGAGGAGGTCACCCCTGGCATCTCGGTGCCYCTTTTCTTGTCAGCTCTGACTCCAGCTGCAGCATCCACCAGTCCAGCCTGGATGAAGCTCAGCCTTGGCTTCAGCTTTGGGAGTCAGATCTGCCCCTCAGACTCACTCAGCTTCCCCCCAGCAGGTCCTTCATTGACCTTGTCTTTTGTCTTGACCCTTTCAGTACTTCAAGGAGGGCTGTAAAAAAGATGGAGAGACTTCTTAGACAGGCAGAGAGTGATAGGACAAGGGGGAACTGTTTTAAACCAAAAGAGGAGAGATTTGGGTAGGATATTGGGWAGAAATTCTTCCCTGTGATGGTGCTRAGGCCCTGGCACAGGTTGCCCATCCCTGGGAGTGTCCAAGGCCGGGTTGAACAGGGCTTGGAGCAACCTGGGAGAGTGGGAGGTGTCCCTGCCCACGGCAGGGGGTGGAATGAGATGAACTTWGAGGTCCTTTCCCACCCAAACCATTCCATGATTCTATTCTCTTTGACTTTCTGGCCTTTTCTGGAGGTCTCTGCACCCTTTGAGGACCTGCTTTCCATATCCCACCAGTAGTGGAGGCTTCTTTTCCCAGCGTGACTCCCAACTCAACCGCGTGGCTGAGAGCACGAGAGGAAGAGGAGGTCAGGCAGAGGACCAGAAAGAAAACAACTCCCCCAGAGCCCTTAAAAAACATTCMTGCTTGTTTTGCATCAATGCCTTGTGTGGTGGAAGCTGTTTACTGCCTCAGCCCTTGGGCTGCTGGCAGGGAAGCGTGGGTGGGTTTGCGGTGGGAGGGTGGGTTGTGACCTGCCAGGAGAGCCGGAGAAAGCTCCACCACCTCACCACTCACAGCCCTTCTGGCACTCCCAGCCAGGCCTCGTGGGTCCTGCGCAGGCATCCCCCAAATGCCCCCGTCCCGGGTGTAAACATCCTCGTGAGCTTGCACAACCCCGCTCTGGTCTCCTCTGGGCGCACGGCCCTCGGATCCCGGCACGTKCCATCAAAGCTCGGAGCCATCCTCCGCGGAGGGCGGCGCGTCCCCACCTCTCTCCCCGGGATCCGATCCCGCTCCGAAGCCGCCGGAGCGGAGTGCCCTGATTCAGCTCCTCGGAGACGCCTTGAAAGGCCCGAGCAACCCGGAAAGCCTGGAGCTGTTGTGCTCCCGCGTGGCCTGGTTTCCACATCCTCCCCACTTCCCGCTCTGGAGCAGCTGCCGGGGAGGCTCTGCCAGAGACCCAGACCCTCAGCTCTGGCCTGAGATCCTGCTGGAAGGGTCTGGCTGAAGGGATATGGGATGTTCCTCTCACACCCCTCTGTTCATCTTGCTGCTTCTTCATCAAAAGCACTCCAGCCCCGTGGAAAGCAAACTCAGATGCTTGAAGAGCCCTTGGTTTTCATTCAGGCTGGGGTTTTGTGATTCAAGGCTCTGCAAGTGCCTGGAGGAGCTTGGGTGGGGTTTTTTYCCAAGGATTTCGAGCGGATCACAGTTTATTAGGGACTATCAGGGCATCTCTCGCYCGGAGAGCTCAGAAACCTTGGCTAACGTGCAGGACGTTTGTCTTGAGCCACGATCTGGTTTGGCCAAGGATGTGACAGCTTTCCTGGGATTTGAGGAGCTCATCCATCCCAGGGTCCTGTGCCAGTGGGAATGGTAATTGGAGCAGTGCAGGCAAGATAAGTGGCCCTAACGAGCCTTCCTATGACTTGTCCTACCTGTTTGATGTCTCCAAGTGCAGGTTTGTCTCCCCCAGTATCTCCACTCATCAGGAGGTGCAGACCACTAAAGCGAGGGCTCTGCCCATCTCTGCAGCGTGGGGGTGCCCAGAGCTCTGGAACAGGCACGATTCCTTGGGCAAACAGGAAAAGCTGCTGCCCTTTGCCTGTGGAAATGGAGGTGGTTGGAAAACAGGTTTGCCCTCAGAGGAAAATTTTCAATTTGAAAGCAAATCAGGAAGAACCGACGGTTTTTTCCCCCCCTATTTCCCAAGTCAATCAGAATATATATTATATATAAATATTTTTTTTTCTGGTAATTTCTAAAGGCATGATTTTGACTGACCTTTTGGAGTTGAGCTTCATAATTAATACTTGGCTCGAGTCCTGAAGTGAAAGGTACCTTTGCAAGAGCATCATTTTTTCATTTTCACATGTCAGCAAAGATCTCCCCCCTGCCCCAACCCTGAAACAAGGAGCTCGCTTGAATAATGATCTGATTTCAGCAAATTGACAGCTTTTCCGTGGAAAGTCTTCCATGGAAGCATTCCTGGTTATCTCTGGCTTTTCTTAATAGAGTCCTGAGTCTACAGCTCAGGACCCCCTGCTCTCCCCAGAGCCTTCAATCCCCTCTGTCAGCTCCACTGGGTGCGACTGGGAGCCAGATTAGCTCATTATTTTCCCAGCATTATTTTCCCACTCTGCAGCTGTTGGGTTCCTCGAGGGCTTTATTCAAGTGTGGCTCCCAGTCCCGGAACCTTTTCCTCCCTGGGATCTYCAGACGGTTTTAACGGGATTATGAGACCTCCTGCTGCGTCCGGGGCGATTTCCACTCCGCACCAACCATCTCCAAACAGCTCCATCACGGGCTGGATGGTGACAGACACCTCGGGACACCACGGCCAGCCCAGCTGAGACATCGCTCCGTAAAGATTATGACCCCTTTAGATTTTACGATTCACCCTTCCGATGATTTATCTCCGTATTTGCCTTCCCCATCTTCGTTTCACCCCAAGGAAAGGCAGATTGCACCTCGTGGACGGGCTCAGGGCTGGGATAGGCTGAGGGTGAGGCAGGCTCTGTCCCGAGGCTGCCTAAATGGGTTTCTAATTGCGTTAGATCTTGCTCTCAGTTAGACAAATTCGATCTGACCGGGCAGGTTGGCACCGGGCTTTGGCGGCTTCTTTGAGCATCATGCAAATTTCAGRAGGCTTCGGGGCACCTATGTGGAGTCAGCCCGCATTTTCCCGGGATTTATTCATTAAAGAGCGCCTCGGGAGCTGATGTCCATTTGAGGCTGGCTGTTGTGCTGTCATTACTTCGGCAGGACCCGGAGACTGGCTCTGCTGTCTCTGCAAGGTCAGCACGCGCTAATTGTCAGCCCAGCAGCCCCRGCGAGGGGGGAGCAGGTGCCTCTTTGGGCGATACCCGGCTTTGGGAGGTGGGATTCCACGGATTCCTGCGCGTCTTTCCTCTGGTTGTGGGTTCCTGCTCTGGTCTCGTTTGTCAGCAGCAGAAGAGCCGAAGGGTTGTTGGGAAYTGGGGTGGGGATGGACATGGGGATCTGTGGGCAGACACAGCCACCAGGCGAGACCCCGTGAGCACCGAGGACCAGAAGTGTCACCCCGTGGCTGATGTGCCCTGTGGGACCGCGGTGGCTGTGCTAGAGGTGACCCCAGTAAAGTCAGATTGGTAGATCAGAGAGGCATCAGTAGTGCTGGTGTTCCTGTCTGGAATTGCCAGGGTTCTTTGGGAGACGCCACCTTCGGTGGCAGAATTTTGGGAAGGCCTGAGCAAGTGTTTTGAGCACGGGAGGGCTCTTACAGGTGCACAGAGCACACCTTTGCCTAGAGGTGGGGCCATGCCTCTCCCTCCCTTGTGCTGTCTGGAGCTCCTGCCTGGGGCTCCATCCCTCCCTTCTCCGGAGCAGGGAACCCCTGGGACCCCTCTCCTTGCTCTTCCCTCAATTCCTTCACGTTGTGCTAACCGGGAGCAATCCTGGGAATGCAGCTGCGGCCTGGCTCGGTCTGCTTAACAACCTGAACATCTGGAGATGCTGCGGCAGGGCAGGGAGGGACCCCTGGGGCAGACAGGACCCGCAGGCCAGCAAGGCGAGGAGCAGGGGGGAACTGCGGTGCCGGGAGGTGACACCAAGCCGGGGCAGTGCCTCTGTCTGTCCCTGTCCCCCGCGGTGCTGCTGTGCCAGGTCACGCCCTGAGCTCCTCCCCTCACCCGCAGCCGTGGCAGGGTGGGCGCAGGGCGAGCAGGGGCTGCCCCTGGGGRGCTTCTCCTCCCAAAATCACTGCGRTGGCCGGACARYGTGCTGCCGGGGGGTCGTGGGGAAGGACGGGAAGGGCTGTGTGCGCTCCATCCCCAGCCCAGCACGGCAGCAGAGGCACCCGTGGCTCAGACGAGCTGCGAAATGGTCGGCTCGGGGTCGAGCTGAGCCCGTGTCCTCTTTCCCGGAGCTTGAGCGCTGCCCTGGGTGGTTTTGGCAATTCAGCTCCAGCTTTCCTCGAGGCTTGCCCTGGTTTCCATGGACATAACATTCCCCTCAGCCTCCTGCTCCGCAGCCTGTGCTGCGCTGCACTCCTGGAGAGGAGCAGGGCGCCGGCAAATCGAACAATTCCAAAGCCTCCAGCCACGGAAAGCTGGCTCTGCGTCCTGCAGAGCACGGTCCCCGCGCTTAGCTCCTCTCTCTGCCAGCACCCAGGGATGCTGCGTCGCTGCAGGTCGGTCTGTGGGAGAGAGGGGTTCACGAATGCAGCCGAAGTTGAGTGACTCCCGCTCCACAATGGCTCCCTTGTCGCTTCTTTTGCTATTCCGGGCGCTGGCTCTGCCGTGCCCTTTCCCTGGCAGCGCTGTGAGTCGCTGCATTGTGGGCTGCCGGGGCAGCGGGCTCCTCTGGCAGCTGCCCGAAAGGAAAGGAGGTTCTGGCGTGTGGGGAGGAGCGGGAGCCTTCGGGAGCTGCCGGAGGGGCGTTGGGATCCAGCAGCGYTGGGATCAGCAGCGAGCCGGTTAACGAGGGCTGGATTTTTCCCCCCCTCCGCTGTGGGGGGCAGGAGCAGGGTGGCTCCTCTCCGTCCCTGCCAGCAGGAAAAGGGTGCCCGGGGCGGATTTTGTGGTTTCCTTTGTGAACAATGGAATTGCTGCTGCTGCTCTGCCCGCCTGTCTGCGCAGGGGGYGATGCCGTGGGTTTGTGGGACACGGGGACACCCCACATTCCTGATCCCTCCTGGCGCTGCTCTCGCTTGTGCTTAGTTTGTATTCCCTGGGTTTAGCGTGGTGCAGGTCCTGGTGAGAGCTGGAGGTGTTTGAATGAAGGGAAGAGGCAGGAGGGAGCGGCGGGGCTGAGGAGTGAGGGGTCCCCTCGGCCCCATCCATCAATCCATCCATCTGGGAATCCTCACAGCATCATTAAGGCTGGAAAAGTCCTCCAAGATCATCAGGCTTTGACTGATCCCCACCTTGTCACCCAGYCCAGAGCACTGAGTGCCACCTCCAGTCGTTCYATGAACACTTCCAGGGATGGCGATTCCACCACCTTCCTTCCTCTGCTTGACCACCCTTTCCACGAAGAAATTTCTCCCAGTATAATTTTTCCTAACATGCCCTCGTGGCAGAGGGCACCAGCACAGGCAGGGACTGGTGTTGGGGGTTTGGGATGTGCAACCACCACCAGGCAGGGACTGCCTGGGATGTGCAGCCAGGACCAGGCAGGTCGGGGACAGCCCATGAAAATTCCTTACCCAAACAAGTCCCTGCTACTGCCAGACAAGCCCCAGAACTGGAGCCGTGGGTGTGAGCCCGGCTCCCCTGTGGCTGGAAAGCTGGGACAGGGCTGGAAGGGGCACAGGGAAGGAAGGAAGAGSCCCAGAGCTGGCCCGACCTGCCCGGTGCCTGCCGGAGGACACGGAGGAGCAGGATGCAGCCCGGATTTGTGGAGTTGGAAAGGGGCAGAGCGAGGAGCAATTACTGATGCTTCCTCACAACCCCGCAGGTAGGAGAAGTTCAAGGCAAAGCGAGCAGGCAGCAGAGGCAGGAGCAAAGGGAAGAGCTTTTCCACGAGCACATGGGCCGGGAGTTCATTGCCGCCGGAATCCGCGGAGGCCGGAGCAGGCACGGACACAAAAAGGCAGGAGAGCACTTCACAGAGGATGGGGGTCAGCAGAGGGAGAGCTGCAAATGATTCCTCCTCAGGAAAAAAACCCTGAGCTGCGGCAGCACAGAAACCCACAGGATTTTCCGGGGGATGAACGTCTCCATCGGAGCATCCCTGCGGAAAGAGGGGCACAGGGGCTGCGTTTGTCCCTCGGGTGTGGAGGCTGGCACAGGTCCCCCACCAGGAATATCAGAGCGAGCGCTGGGGAGCCCTTCAAAGGAGTTTTTCTTATCCAGAGCCACAGTTTCTCAGCTGAGAAGATAAGACAGCTCTGCCCCAAATCCCGCTCCAGCACAGAGGCAGGGTGGAGGCAGCCRTTGGAAATAGGAAAACAATAAATACTGTGGGGGTAAAAGGAGGGAGTTGCAGCAATTAGGAGAAATGAGCAGTTCTGGAGTGTAGAAAATTAACAAGCAAAGCCAAAGACATTGGGGGAAAATCAATTATTACAAAGCAAACACAATAAGGGCTTTAAAAAATGTGCTAGGGAGAGGTGGAATCCGGGAACTGTCAATTCCAAGTGGAGATTGCAAAATTGTTAATTATGTAGAAAAATGCAGAAGTATTCAATAAACAGTCGGAGTAATTTGGGCCGAGACATAACAGCGTGGGACGTGGTACCTGCCCATGTGTTGGAACCAGCGAAGTCACTCAAAATAACCTTGAAATGGTGACTTTTGRCAGAATGGAATGAATTAATTTGCACCAAAGAGTGGGATCTCYGATCCGGGGGTGCTCACGGAGCCAGGGAGCCCCGGCTGGGCCAGCAGTGGGAGGGCAGGGGTGCTGGAGCAGCTGGAAGAGCTGTGAGGCTGTGCAGTGCACTCTGTCCCCGGCAGCCCCGGGGAACGGCGGGATTAATGGCTAAAGCAGGGAAGGGCCGATGGAAATAGCTCTGACGTCAGTCACCGTGGCTGGTGGCACTGAGGGACACTGGGCACTGCCACTGCATGACAGGTCTGGCTTTTAAACCTTTCCTCAGGCCCTCGTGAGGAACAAGGTCTGCTCCAGGCGTTCCTGGGCCGGCAGAGCCGGATGTGTTGGGCACRGATCGGCTGGGGGCGGAGGGATGTGCCCGGCTCATATTGGGGCTTTTATCATTATTATTTGGCATGAACACGACTCTCAGGTTGGGCATCAGGAGGAATTTCTGCATGGAAAGGGTGGTCAGGAGTTGGCAGGGGCTGCCCAGGGAGGTTTGGAGTGCCCATCCCTGGAGGTGTCCAGGGAAGGCCTGGGYGTGGCACTCAGTGACAAGGTGGGGATCGGGCASAGCTTGGACTCGATGGCCTTGGAGGGCTTTTCCAGCCTGGGATTCTGRGACTCTGAGCACGGCTTTGTGAGGTCTGGCTTATCCTCAGCTGGGCTGGGATTCCTCGAGGAGCGAGGCTCTCCTGGAGCGGCTCCCCGGCAGCGGCGCCGCTCCCGCTGCCGCTCAACAACGCCTGGGTCAACCATCTGGAAGGAAATGTGAAATCCCTGCTGATCAAACCCGCGGCTGCCACGGGGATTGGTGGAGTGGGAGATGAGGATGAGGACAGAGCAGTCATGCAGAGCAATCCAGATTGCTTGGTAAACCGGGCCCGTTTAAACAAAGCGCGTTTAACGCAGCCGAGCGCAAAGCTGTGCGGGGAGAAGCAGGGAATGCTGSCTGATATCCTGGGAAGCACGGGCTGTGGAGTGGATGTAAGGGTCACGCTGCATGGGTAGGGTTATAAGGCTGGGACACACCTCAGGTGGAAAAAGCTGAGGGGTTGGAGGGACAGGAAGGTGCTGGAGGAATCCCTGGTGAGATGGCACGGATGGTCCTGCAAGGGTCACCTCGACGAGGAAYGGGGAAAAACTGGGGCAAGGAAAGACGAGGGCCCCGAAACTGATTTGCTGTGACCTGAAGCTGCTTTGTCTGACTCCTCCAGAAGACTCAGGCGTGCCTTGCTGCCTCTGCACACGCAGCTCCCCGTGCAGAGGACACCTCCTGCTCAAAGGCTCTTTAACCTCGCGCAGAAAGGTCAAACCAACCCCCATTTCTGTAAGTCGGGGCCAGACAAATTGATTCTGTGTCTCTCCGTGACTCCGAAGCTTCCCGAGGCCCACGCTGCTGGGGCTGGGCAGGGTGGGAGTGGGGGCACTACCCCGTCGGTGCCAGCGCTGCCGCGTGGGGCTGCGGGGGACGGGGCTGGGAGCAGCTCGTCCTTCCCTGCGGTGAGAGGAGCCCTTTGCAGGGTGCCTGGCAGGAGGTGACATTTAGGGGAGGTGTCGCTCAGGTAAAGGCGCTGCTGTTTGGACGGAGCCCCCCCCCGGGGGAGGCAGAGTGGCTGTCACAGGCCGGCTGGGGGAGGTGGGTGGTTGTGCTCCTGCAGCATCCCGAGGAGCCCCGCGGGTCTGGCTGGGCTCGCGCGAGCACGGAGGGGAAGCAGGAGCTGGGAGCTCGGGATGAGCTGCAGAGAGGGAGGAAATTGGTGTCAGATGGGCAGGCAGGGCAGGAGGGAGCTGGGAGGGGGCAGTGCCAGGCTTTCCACGCTCCCTGTGGGATGGGAGGGGACTCCAGAGGGTCATSAGCACCGGGCAGCACTGCCTCGTCCTCAGCTCCCCCAGAGCCCTGCCGAGGGGGACTTGCCCGTGCCTTAATGCCAGGGATTGCACCTTCTGCTCTGGCAACCCTCTGGCACTGGCACGGGGTGCCTGTCCTCCATCCCTGGCAGTGCCCAAGGTTGGACGRGGCTTGGAGCCACCTGGGATAGTGGAAGGTGTTGCTGCCCATGGCAGGGGGTGGGATGAGATGGAGTTTAAGAGCCCTTCCAATCCAAACCATTCCACGATTCTATGATTGCATCTGGCCAAACCCACCACTGGGTTTTTTTTCCATAGGGATTAAGCTCAGTGGAGCTTAATCTGCAGGTGAAGGCCACTCCTTCTTATCTGCCAGTGGTCCAAAAAAAAAGCTTGTCTTTGCTGAAAACCTTTGCCAGCCTTAACCTTCTCCACCCTGAACCAATTTTTAAAATATTTTGTCATGGTTTCCAATGACTGATGCTCTCTGTTCTTCTGTGCTGAAGTGGTGCCTGTCTCCTCCAAGGTGGTGCCCAGCTGGGCCCAGCTCAGCCTCCYGGAGCCCTCCTGGAGCCCAGCAGAGCAGGCCCATCCCAGGCTGTTTGCACATCCCACAAGGATGCAGTTTTTGGTGGGAGATTGACCCCCTGGATGGATGCCCAGCCGTAGCCCCACTCCTCAGCCCGCTGTGATTGTTCCTACGAGGGTGCAGAGGTGACAGATCCATTCCACAGATCCATTCCACAGATCTGTTCCACAGATCCATTCCCCATCTGTCCTGCCAGCAGGTAATGGAAACACAGCCCGGAGATTTCATTTGATCCGTGCTCCCAGCAATTACTTTGGGAATACAACTTCCCAAACGCTTCGCAGCCCCCCCGCGCCGTGCCACCCAGGCAGGGATGTCTGTGCTGCACCTACACTGTTTTCCTGCATTGCTTATGAGCAAATCAGCTCAAACAGTGTCAAAAAAAACTTCCTAAAGTCGAGCTGGAACACTTACTGCTCCTCCTCCATCCACGGGGCCTGCTGTCTTTTCAAAGGAAGGAGTTCAATGGCTTGACATGTTTGTTTGTGACAAACCTACAGTGGCTGTTACTCATTTCCTTGTTATCTTGTAGGTACTTACAAAGAGTTCTTTTATCTRCTTCAGTATTTTTCCAGGAACTGAAATTAAGCTAACTGTTTTATAATTCTCCAGCTCTTCTTTTTTTCTCATCATTAAAGACAGGCGCTATTTTAGCTCGCTTCCACTCTTCTGGAAGCTCCCTGATTCTCTACAAATTCTTCAGGAAAAAAAAAAAAAAAGGTATTGAGAGGGGAGGAAAAAAAAAAAAAAAAAAAAGAAAAGCAGCCCTAACAGCTCTGAAGTTACTTAAATCAGGTCTCTAAGCATCTGTGGTGAATTTAATCAGGTCCAACCAACCTTAAAGCAGCTCATCTAAATGCTCCCTCTGTGTTCCTTCCCTCTGTTCGTCTCAATTCCTTCCCCTCCCTGGCCGCTGCTCGCTGTGTGTGGGACGCCTGATTGCCACTGATTTGTGGTAAAGACACCAGCAGCAAAAAGGTGTTCAGCCTAAACGATGTGTTGGCTCCTCTCTCTCTCTCCTCGTCACCTTCAGATCCTCATCAAATCGTTCCTTTCCCGAGCTTCTTCCCGCATTTACGGTGGAGGAAAACCGCGGTGTCCTTTGCTCTCTCCGGGTGTTTGTGTTTCATTCCCCGCTCTTGCCCCTTGAACTCGTGCTACCCTCTCCACTCCYCGGTAATCACGCCAAAGCAGGATTTGGTGGAAGGATTTGGAGCGGGATAATGATGTGGCTTAATGGCTCTTTGCAGGGAGCTGCTCCCGAGCGTGAGGCAGAGCCGGGAGGGAAAGTGTGAAGTGGGGTCTTGGAAGTGCTCAACGAGCACACAAAAGGCGCTGGCTGGGGAACCTTGGGATGGGAGATGGAGTCAGGCCGGGGCTGGGAAGGGGGGGACGGTGTCACCCTGGCTCTGTGCTGGGCAGTGGCTTTGGGGTGGCCTTGGCCGTGTGGGGCTCTGGGGTTGGGGCTCTGAGAGCACCAAGGGGACCCRCAGAGTGGGGACCCCAAGTGAAGTGATTCAGGAGGCTGTGCTGATGGGGGGACCTTCCTGGAGCCGTCCTGCSGKGGGAGAGGGCACCTGGGTGGAAGAMAAGGCTGGGCCAGAGCTGYGGAGGGAGCGCTGGGTTGGGGCAGCACAGGGACCGCGCACAGTGTGCTCCCYACGTGTGACGGGGAGCTCTCGGCTGGGGGCGAGTGTGCCTGTCAGGATGGCCCTGGGGGGGCCGCTGATGGCTCTGCCTCTGTTTAGGGGTCAGTTTGGATGACCCCACCCTCTGCCTTCATGTGCCGGGTGTGGGTGATGCAACAGCTTCTCTSTTCCCCGCAGTTACCTCATCGCCGGGTGACGTTCTCCGCAGCCAGCCAGGCGCAGGACCTGCAGGACCCCTCCCAGCACAGCTACTACGACAGCGGCCTGGAGGAATCCGAGACCCCCAGCAGCAAATCTTCCTCGGGGCCCCGCATCGGGCCCCTGGCCCTGCCCGAGGACCACTACGAGCGCACCACGCCCGACGGCAGCATCGGGGAGATGGAGCACCCTGAGAACGGTACGAGCCGCGCCCCGGGGCTGCCCCTCGCCCGGGAMCCGCGCCGGGGGCTCCTGTCCTTCCCTGATCCGTGTCCCGGTGCGGGTGGGACAGGCTGGCCACGCCCGGCTGGGGGGGGTGGGAGGATGGAGAAGAGGTGAGGCTCGAAGCGAGATTTCAGCAAGGGTGCGGTGGGGAGGGGAGAGAGGGGTGAGGGAGGGAGGTCTGGGGGAGCTGTGGGGTGGGGAGAGTCAAGGAGGCAGGTGGGTGTGGCAGGAGGCAGGTGGGTGTGGCAGGAGGCAGGTGGGTGTGGCAGGAAGGTGGGTGTGGCAGGAGGAGGTGGGTGTGGCAGGAAGGTGGGTGTGGCAGGAGGAGGTGGGTGTGGCAGGCAGGTGGGTGTGGAATGAAGCAGAGAGGGGGCCCCACAGGGTGGTCCGAGATGGCAGCACAGCGTGAGCAGAGGGGCCGTATCCCAGCCCATGGTGAGCTCGTGTGCCACAGTCAGGAGTCCCATGGGTGTCTGCCCCATGTCAGAGGGGTTTGGGGGGTGCTGGAGCTCCCCACGTGTGTCTGGGGTTGCAGCCGTGGGAGTTTCCCAGGGGGCAGAGGGCAGAGCAGGGTTAGTGGCACAGGCTGGGCTGAGCAGATCCGCGGGGTGCAGGATCAGTGAGCGTGGTGGTGCTGGTGGCAAACCCCAGAGCGCCGTGTCCTGCCCTCCTGGGGCCCCTCAGGCCACSTCCCAGCGGGGTCCAGCTTTCCCTGAGAAGCCTCGGAGGCGTCACCGCGGCAGAGCTGCTTCCCCCGCCYCGGCAGCTTCACCCCCACCGTGCTGCTCGCGCTGCCTCTGTGCTGCCTTGCCTGACCGCAGCCCGCTCCCCCGGCTGCCCTCTCCGGCCAGCTCCCGGCGCTTCCTTGGATTTGGCTCTGGCTGTGCGCATAACACCTCCTGTCCTGTACCTGCTGCCTTCCGTGCTCGTGTCCCCGGGGGAGGGGGCTGTGCAGGTGGCAGGTTCGAAGAAACCTCTGGGAGGGAAGAGGAGGAGGTGGCAGAAGCCTCCTCCTATTTCTGGGAGCCTCCTTGACTTTGGGACAGGTCTGTGTGTGGTGGGGAAATGGCTGAAAGGGTGTTCAGCTGGGTCYCTCTGGTAAGGAAACAGAGAGGTCTAGTGGAACATCTCTTCCCAGGTTAATTCCTGGAGTAACACTGGTGTTCTCTGTGTTATGACCACTGAAGCAAGGTGTGGTGGGGTTCCCAAATCYCTCTGTTGCTCCTGCGAGCTGAGGCAGTGTTGTGTAGGTCACTCTCTTCCCAAAGYGCCGCTCAGTCAGCTGGGAAAAGCAGTTTGGAGAGGTTCCCACAGCCCTGGCACGGGATGACAGCACCAGGCTTCCCAAGTGTTCCTGGAAGAGAGGCTTGGAGGGTGGTGAGCAAGGAGATGCCACATGGACGAGCTGATGGGTATGGTGGGGCAGGGGTGATGATGGACCTGGAACAGGAAAGTTTGAGCCTCAAAAGGTGGCAGGAAACTCGGAGGTGATGAGGGAGAAGCGGGGCTAAAAGTAGGAAAAGGAGGGAGAGGAGCACCTGGAAGGTGGAGGGCAGAGAGCGCTGTGTTGGGAYGTTCCGTGGGATGTTCCTTGGGATGTTCCTTGTGGCCCGATGATGATGAGCAGAGCTGAGGAAAGCCAAGGGACACTGCCCAGAGCTGTGGCTCTCCCAGGGACAGAGCACCCGGGAATGGCTCCCAAATCCCAGCCTGCCCTATAAACCAGGCAGCTCCCTGTCTGTGCACGAGGTGTCCTGTGTTTGTTCACCTTCCAGGAGGACAGACGTCACCCCACACCCACCCACCAACAAATCCATGTGTGGTGCAGGCAGTGCAGAGGCTCCCAGGGAACATCCACAACACTGCTCTGCTGTCCACCCCCAGCCTGGCCTGCCTTGGCTCCCTTCCCATGGAGTGGTTGGGAATCAGGCTCCAGTGGCTCCAGCTGACCTGTATGAAGCAGGTTGGGTGCAGAGGCCACGGCAGGGCAAGGCTCTGAGGGATCCACCAGCATTATTCCAAGCTGGTCCCGGTGCCTGCAGATAATCTGGCACGGCAGTCCCAGGGATCTGAGGAGCTGGGGTCAGGGGTGTGATCCTCTGARCAGACTCTCAGGGGACCCTGGCAGTGGGACAGGTGATTTGGGCATGAGGAGGTACTGGGGGTGTTAGATGAGCTCACCAGAGCTGTGTTTCTGTCATCCTCCTGCCCGAGGTGTGGCACATCCAACCCCTCTGTGCTTCCAACCAGACCTTTCCATGCTGTTTGTCCAGAGAAGGGCCGTGTCTTGTTTCCTACAAAGCATTTCCGGCCATGTGGGACTATCATGAGCTCTTGGGGACTGTCCCACCATGTCCTTGTCTGGGCTCCATCAGCAGCACCAGCCCCTCCAAGCGATCAKATCCTGGCTTTTGTGGAGCCGGGAGGACTAAGCCATTCCTGACCTTCTCCTAAACCGAGGAGCCRCGTCGGGTCCCACCCCCCCAATCCCGCGGCGCGAGCACGGGGCTGACACGACTGTGCATTTTCTGGGCTTTCATCTGGTTATAAATATCCAACAGAACAGGGCTTCCATTGCTTTCTCCAGGAGATTATCCCTGCAGCCGAACCAATCTGATAAGCAAGTATGCAAGGCTATTTATAGCTTTTCAACTGGAAGACAGATCCATGCCTTTTCTTTGTAGATGGTTCTTCACTTGATTAACACACATCTCGGCGTCCTCCTTTTTTGGACCCTTTCTGCTG
The DNA here is from genome assembly GCA_018881555.1 of Amblyornis subalaris. Lineage (NCBI taxonomy): Eukaryota > Metazoa > Chordata > Aves > Passeriformes > Ptilonorhynchidae > Amblyornis > Amblyornis subalaris. Next base: position 395,876 of record JACAXG010000120.1, read on the forward strand.
TGCACGCTGCAGCGAAATGCTGTATTGCAGGGGCTGAGCCAGGGCCTTTCCGGCAGGAATTACGATGGTTCGGATGGAGCCTTCTCCGGGAGCWTGGCACCGACGTGGCAGCTCCTCACTCATCCCGGCGTTTGTCATCCGCGGTGTTCCACCTYGCTGCCCGCCGTTCCCTCCCCAGCGTTTCCCCACCTTCGCGGGGCACGCCGAGCCGGGCACGGGGCGCGGTCTCCCGCTTGGCCACCCGTTGCTTTTCCTACGGACATCTGTTCCYGCCCGGATCACAGATTTGCTTTGGTTGGAAGGAGCCCGGGAGCGCTGGTGCACCGCGGAGGATCTGCCCTGCCGTAACGCACGCGGAGCTCGGGTGGGGACGGTGCCAGCCGCTCTCCGTCGGCCGCGGAGAGAATTTAGCGGGATTACAGGCCCAAAGCTGTGTGATTYAGGAAGCGTTCCACGGAGCCGGTTTCCCTGTGTGCTACAAACATTCCCGGGATTATCATTTATTGGATGAGGCATTTCTGACTGGTGTTTTTCAGCCCCCAAAATGTGCTTTATGGCCGTTATTTAGAGTGGGGGACCCCATGCCATTTTTAATGCGTGCAGTTACAACCCCGCTCGGAATATGGAATGAACAACCATCTCCTGAGCTTTCCCAGTGCCGTAGGAYCTGCTTTTCTCCGATGCTCATGGGTTTATCCTCACAGTTCCAGGGAAGACACTCCGCCCTGGGTGGGGGTTGAAATAGGAGATTGCAATCTGCCTCTCGGAGGTGACTCGGGATGAGCTGGCGGCTCCTCTGGCTGCCGTGTCCAGGATCCCGGCGCTCCGGAGCCAAGGGCAGGATCCAGCTGCTCCCGGAGCCCAGGCTGGTGCTGCCATTCAAGGAGGGAGCAGAGCTCGGCTTTGGGGCTTGGTGGCAGAGCTGGGTTAAACCCCTCCCACCTGGTTCGTGGTGGGATCTGCCCAGCCCAGCCTTTTCCTGGTGCTGTCCCAGCACCTCCGAACACCTCGGCACAGCGGGAGCACATGGATGGAGGTGCTGCTTCCCGAGCTTGGCTGCTGGGCTTAATAAAACCCTGCCAGTCCAGGTTTTTTTGGTTTCAGGGAAGATTTAGGTGGGTGCATTGCAAAGCCAGAAGGAGCAGCTTGGGCCATGAAATCCCACCCTGTGATTGCTGCCGGGAGCATTCCTTTGGGAAGATCCCACTTCGTTAGCACAGTGTGAGGCCCCAGGTGAGCCCTCCCGGTGGAAGGTCCTCTCTGCCCCCACTTTCACCACTCTACACTCCAATTCTGCTTCAGCTCCTCCCATCTCTTCCCRTGGAGTCCCCCAACACCACAGTGCCCCTCCCTTGGTGCGTACTCGGAGCTCCCATTCAGGCAGCTCCACATTTAAAGATGTCTTTGAGAGGGAACTGCGTCGAGTCCCTGGCTGTGAGCAGAGCCAAGGCGAGAGATTTTGGCAGCTGGGTCCCTCTTCCTCTCCTCCCACCCTTCCCTGCGCTCCTCCCAGCCATTGCCATCTGCTGCTGCCACCACCACAGACCTGCGGCCTCGTTCCTGGCCAGCAGCAACATCTGGCACGTCTTGGATGTGTGTGGTGCTTTTTGGCAACCCTCGCAGAGGCAGCCTGGGGAGGCTTTTTCCTCCTCCTCTTTGCTACTCTTCTGATCRTAGTTCAAGCCTTCCGTGCCTTTGTCTCATTTTCCCCTCTGCGTGGTCTCCAGTTTGCCAGTGAGGTTTTGGTGGGGTGGATRTGTCCAGGTGATGGCCCAGAGCCCCCCAGCAGCGCTCGGTGCCATCCAGAGCAGCAGCAGCTGCAGGGATCACGTGTCTGTGTTTGTCTTTGGGCTCTCAGGGCCCTCACGTGTGTGCATGGCACGAGAACATGGCTGCAGCTGGCTGGGAGTGCACCCTGCAGTGCCATGGAACCCTGGAACGGTTTGGGTTGGAAGGGACATTAAAGCTCMTCCCATTCCCACCCCTGCCATGGACACCTTCCACTAGCCCAGGTTGCTCCRAGCCTCATCCAGCCTGGCCTTGGACACTTCCAGGGATCCAGGGGCAGCCACAGCTTCTCTGGGCAACCTGTGCCAGGGTCTCACCACCCTCCCAGGGAACAATTCCTTCCCAATATCCCATCTAACCCTGCCCTCTGGCAGTGGGAAGCCATTCCCTGTGTCCTGTCCCTCCATCCCTTGTCCCAAGTCCCTCTCCAGTTCTCCTGGAGCCCCTTTAGGCACTGGAAAAGGCTTTAAGGTCTCCCTGGAGTTTTCTCATCGCTGAACACCCCCAGCTCTGAGCACCTTCAGAAGGTGGGTGGCTCAGAGGATTCCTGAGCCAACCATCCCTTTTTCCTGCTCACCATGAGGATGGATTTGCAGCCCTGGGCAGTCAGTGCCTCCTGCCTCTGCTTTAGTGCCAGTCATGAGCTGCTTTTTCAGGTTCTYGCTGCGATTGTTGTTCAATTCCTTGCAGCCAACAGATGGGACAGAAAAATTACATTCTGTCTCCTTCCCTGGCACAGCGACTCCTCRAGATCTTAAAACCTATTCTTTTTTCCCTACATTATCTTTAAACGTCCCTTTTGTCTTGCAGGAAGAGTTCCAGGCACATTTTCAGTCTGTGGGGTTGGGTTTTGTTTGCAAATGTGCCCTGCAGCACTTCTGCTTTGTTGCAGAGGGCTGAGGAATGCCTTGGGATTTGGGATGTGGGGTGTGGGATCCCGGCTGGATCCTGCCGTTCCTGGTCAACACCACTGACCCCAGAGAGGTTTCTGGTGCACAGAACCTGGTCTGTTACTGGAAGATCTCACACCTTGTGGGAGAAATCAGAGGATGTGGTGTGGGATGGGATAAAAGCTGCCATCCCTGGAATACAGCTGGGATGTGACTGGCGTTGGCACCAGTCTCTCCTTGCTGACTGGGATCCAGCAGGTCACACATCTGAGCTGAGCTCGGGTCTGGCTGCTGCTTGGACTCCTCTCTAGCTGAAACATTGTGGGTTTGGGGTTTTTTTAACTGATCTTCAGCCCTTTTTAACACTCGACTTCAGGGCTGGAATTCCTTTTGTCACTGCCAGCAGTTGCCAGTCCTGCCTGGGTTCAGGGTGTCCACACCCTTTGTGACCGTGTTCTGCCTCTCTCCTGCCTCTGGAAATTCTGTCTGGGTTCCTCAGTGATCTTCAGCTCCACAGGCACCTGCATTTCTCCATAAGAAATCAGGAACTCCTCTACTTTCCACACGTAGTGTTGGTTCATCCCCAAAGCCTGAATTTGCCTAATCACCGCTGGGAAAAGATTTTTATCACGAGAGACACCATCCAGCAGATTGCAAATGGCCCTGGATTACCCCATCCTGCTTTCAACACTTCTGTCTGAGCTGTAATTCCAGCCTCCTTYCCTATTTCTTTATTTTCCGTATTTCCCAGCAGCCGTGTCCGGGCAAACTCTTGCGACAGAGCCGCTCGGGGCAGAGCGCTTGTCCTGCCACGGCAGCCAGGTCACCTTCCTCTGTTGTCCCCAGGATCCCGGGGTAAACAGCTGATTTCCCTGCCCCAGCCTGAGGAATATCACGCTGCCACCAGCCACAGAGTGCCTTTAATCCTCTCAAGACCTCCTAAGAAGGATGCTCCGTGCCGCGGACCTTGTCCGAAATAGCTTTAATAATTTATCTGGCAGTGCCTCTCTCGCCTCGCAGGATCATGTGTAAGGTTGTCCTCAAGTTCTCCAAAGATCCTCGGCAGATCCTGGACGTCTTTAGAGGAGTTATTTGAGGAATCCAAACGTCCCTGTTGGATTCTGGTTTCCTTTTTGCCCCTCGCTGTCCCYGAGCCCACGTGATGTGATTGTGAGAGGCCCAGGCAGTGCAGTCGCTCTGAGTCAACGCCCAAGGGACAAAAGGCTCCGTATTTCAGTGGGAAGGTGCCTGCTCTGGTGGAATATATAGGTCCCCGTGGCTCTGCGTGTGCCTGCTGCAGTCAGGATTGGATTTGGGGAGTTTTCTGCTGTTCCTTGCGATCCTGAGCTCTTCCATCCCCTCTTGCTGCCTGTGGCAAGCTGGAAATCCATGAATGTCACCTCGCTCGTGTTATGYCCTTCACATCCTTCCTGCTCTGAGCTCTCTGGATGGAGAAAATTTTATCATTTTTCTTAATCTTTATTCCTCTTTCCATGTGGGAGCCGTAGCCAGGCTGCTCCTGTCCCTGAGTGCCCCTCCCAGGGAGGTGGCCCCGCTCCACACGTGCCGAGTTCTGGGCAGTCCTGCAGGGACCACAGGGAACGCGCTGGGAGCCGCTGACCCCAGACTCACCCCGCTCTTTGGAGCCGCTCCTGGGCTTGGTCAGCTCCGTGGCGAACGTTGAGGCTTTCCTCAAGGGAATAGAGTAGAGAGCCAGCAGGGGAGTAGAGAATTTCGTAGCCAAGGATTATAAATGAGCTCATTGAGGGAAGGCGCCTTCTGCTGTCCCGGGGAAGGSAGGACTTCCCATCTCCCAGGCAAGGGAGACCAAACCCCGCTCATGCAGCTCCTCCAGTGCAAGGCAGGAATGTTTTCCATCCATTTTGCCCAGGCAGGCCTGGGAAAGGGCTCTCACCTGGCAGAACACGACCTCAGTGGCATTAAACAGGGCACCCACCCAGGACTCGGAGCTTTGCTTTTCCCTGGCAGCGGGTGCAGATTCCGATGCGAATGCCCACRCGAACAGTCCTGCACTGCTATTCTTATCTGGGGGACAAATCTCAACATCCCTTCTTTGGTAGAAAGTCGATTTTCCAAAAATAGGTGACGTCAGCCTCCGACTATTCGTGGCTTCAGCTCAAGTTCGTTGAGCTGAGTTCCAGGGAGAGCTTTCCGAATTAGATCCACGATGGGAACAAGAGGGTGGGTCCTTTCTTTGCTTGTACCACGCTGCTCTCCAGAGAGGGCATTTCCTCGGGGTGAGGGGTTGGGTGAAGCTGCTTCAGACCCTTCTTTTGTGCTTTCCATCCCATTTTAAATTATGCACTTGAACTTGGGGCCTGGTGTCGTTCCTCTGGACAGGGGCTCCGTGGGGGACAGCCAGGAATGGGAATGATGGTTTCTGCTGATGAGCCCCAGCACCCCGCGTGTTTTGGGAGCACAAGTGCCGTAATAGGCAGGTCCCCTCATGCCCATCTTGGCTGGCTCAGCCCTGTCCCTGTGCCATCCTGTTGTCCCTGTCCCAGTGCCATCCTGTTGTCCCTGTCCCTGTGCCCTCCTGTTGTCCCTGTCCCTGTTGTCCCAGCACCGTTCCATGGCCAACCGGGCAGAGGAGCTGATCGGGCTGAGGTTTGGCTGGGTCACTTTTTTGGGGCCATTTCACTCTTGAGACAGAGCAGTGTCCCTACCCTGCCTGCTCCATGGCTCCACAAAGAGCTGAACTTGCAGGAAGCAGGGACTCTGCAGGAGCAGGGATTCTGCGCTTGGCATTCAGCTTTAGAACACGTCTAAACCAGAAAAAGCCACRGAGTGTAAAAGCAACAGACAGGCAGGATCCCTGAGCAGCCCCAGACTATTTGTTGTTTTCAAAGACCTGCTTCCTTAGAAAGCTCCTTTTGAAGTAATTTGACGTGCCATTTCCAGCTCCCGTGTGATCTACCGCAGTTATTCCCCCTTTATCTGCCTCCCAGTGCTCCGGAATGTCTCCATAAACCTGCCTGGCAGTGCCTCTGCCCGTGGAAGGGACCTGCATTAGTGTGGGATTTAAACTTAATGCCAGAGGAGCTTACAAAGTCTCCCTTTTGAGCTTCTCGTGGACTTCACGCCGCATTTTCTCTCTCATAAAAATAGCAGGTGTCTGAGTTGGAGGGATCGGTCAGGTGTCGATCCCTCACATGGAAAATCCCTCTGGTCGGCGGGAGATGGAGGATAAGGGATTCATCCCCGTCCCCGGTGAAATCAATGGGAGCTTTGCTGCTGAGACAGGTCAAATGTCGCTCTCAGTTGTTCGCTCTGCCCCGGGATTTTATCCTTTGTGCTCTCCCTATTAAGGAATCCCTCTTCCTGTCTCCTTCCCACGAGCCCTCATCCATCCTGCTTGGAAGTCCCCCCCGTTAAGTGGCTTTCCTGGCCGAGGGGACACTCCATAAATCTCCCATTAGTCATGGCCGTGGCAGGATCCCACGGATAGGCTGCTTTGCCTCGGAGGTTATCAAACCGTGTCAGCCCCCGTGTTTGCCTCTCCTCGCAGGGAGCTCGGCTTCCCTGCCGCCATCCAGGGCTCGTTTCCCGGGAGCTGAGGCGGCCACGCTGCTCAGGGACACCACGTGGGGCTCAATCCTGCTTCCCTGGCCAGCGTGGCTGGAGCTGGGCTCCCTTTCCAGCACCTCTGAGTGGGACAAGGAGCTCCCAACGAGCAGGAATGGGAGAGTTTTATGTGTTTGTGGCTGGAAGGCTCCGTTTCCCCACTTGTCCATGTCTGTGGGATGGAGAAGGGGCTGTGCCCCTGCACTGGGCATGAGGCTTCCCAAAGGAGCCCTGTGAGGCACTCCAGCCTTTTCCTTATGGAAAAGGAGGGCTGAATGTCGCTGCTGGGAGCATGGAACCGCCCAGGGTGTGCTGGATACTGAGTCCTACCTGGGTGCTCCTTCCAGGGCTGTATCCCTAGAAATGAACAGCCGGATCCTGTTCCTGGCCTTGGAGGCCAGGAGCAGGGAAGGATCCTCCCCAGTGCTCTGTGCCAGGAGTCCTGTCTGGCAGGAGCTGCTCTGATCCAGGGAAAGCAGGCTCCTGTCAGAAGGAGCTGGGTGATGGGGACAGCTCTTGGATGTGCTGGGATTTACACTTGGGACCTTTACTCCAGCATGAGACTGGCGTTGTGAGGCTGGAATAATGGCACTTTTCAGACGGTGTGGGGTGAACTGGCAGGGATGCTGTGAATCGGGAATAAATCAGGAATAAATCAGGAATAAATCAGCTGGGGTGGCCCGTGGGTGAAGCCTGGGCCTCTGTTGTCATCTGTGTTCTGTATTCCTCAGATCTAAAATGTTCTTACAGGGATGGCCAGGAACCTTCTGCACAAGGAACGCTGGGAGAGGCTGGGGAAGGGATCCAGCAGGACGCTGGAATGCACAGGTTCCTAGGAACAGCAGTGCTCCATCAGTTGGATGTGTCTGGGTTAGAACAACCTGCTTGGAAGTGAGGAAATGAGGGTTAGGATGTGATCTTTGCTCAGGGATGCCGGAATGGCTGGCGTGTTGTTTTATTGCTGCCGAGGAAAGAGAAAATGGAGCAGGGAATGYAAAATGACAGAGAGCGAGGAGATGTGATATTTGCCTGATGTATTTTGCTGGTAATTAGTGTAATGCCAATTAGACATAAGTAATCTTTTTTCTTTCCCCCCTTCTTCAGCTGTATAAATTATTGCTGGAATACACGCCAGCTAAAACCRACATATTAAACTCGCAGTGATATGGAGATCTCTGCTCCTCGAGGATCTCTAGATGAAATTACCCAGACAACAGGGATCCTGACAAAAGTCAGGCTGGCTCCATCCAGAAAGGAAACGAATAAAAGCCCAAGGAATTGCGTATTCCATGCCCAACGTCTCGCTGCTCATTAGCCACACAGGAAGGGGCCCCCACAGAGATGCAGCCACATCGGGGAGAAAAGGCAAATCTCTCTCTTTCCCCGCAAACAATGGCACTTCCAGGCTATTGTTCCCCTATCAGCTTCCCTGAGGAGGCAGATCCCGAGCCCTTCCCGTGCTGCCCGCACATTCCATTAGCCATTCCCGAGCCCGCTTTCCCTCGGAGCTGACCCGTGTCCCGGCGTTGTTCTTCCTGCCGGCCCTGGGGACACAAAGCTCTTATTTAATGATGATGAACGGCTCCTTCCAAGGCTCCATGRCTGGACCTCTCCAGTGTTGGATCCCTCGGGGCTCTCCACCCGGGCGGGTCCGGCTGCTCCTTCCCACAGCTCCACGCTGCACACGGATTTTCCATCCCCACGCACGAGGAGCAGACCTGCTGTTGCCATCTCCTCCCTTTGGAAAAATCCCAGCTAACAGCGATGCCCTTGGACCGATGCTGGAAATTCTCATCCCTCTCTGTCGGACCGTGAAATCCAAACCTTCTCTGCCCGTGCTGCTGCTCCCTGCTGCTGTGCTCGGGGRGTGGCAGGGCTGGCAAACCCCCTCTCCCAGTCAGCCTCCAGCGCGGGGGGATGACGGATCCCGCTTGTCCCGCCTGGATTTTAGGATTTTTCAATCCTCGCTCTCTCTTTAAAACGTGTTTTATTCATGGCAGCCTTCAGGACTGCCTCTGGCAGGCCTCCCTCGAGGGGTGCAAACTTTATCGCATCTCTCCTCCAGCAGCCTGTAAACTGCAACACCCAAGGGTGGCTGGAGGTTGGTGTTCCCGATCGGAAGCGATTATCCGTCTTTTCCCTCTTTCCCGCAAGGGCTTCTTTCTGCCATCCTAAGAAGAAACACAGGGCACAGCAATAGTCATCAGGATGTGGGGTTTTTTCCCCAAATGAGCCATAATTGGTCTGCCCCGTTCCTACACCTCCCTGCTCGCTCCTTCAGCCCGATGCCCTGGCTCTGGCACCTCCTGCTTTTCCAGGAGAAGGGGATTTCTCCCCAGTCCTGCCCATYGGGGTGGCAGATCCTTTCATCCTTTCACAGCAGGATGGCAGCTGGTCCGTGGCAACCAGCAGGGTGGATTTCTCGGCGTGAATTTTGGCTGCCCCACCAGGAGGACGTGCCCGGTGCCGCTCCTGCCGCGTGCCAGCCACAAAACCTCTCCCCGTTTTGCTTCCACTGCAGATTCCCAGCCTCTGAGTCCGTGGGCGTCTGAGGCGTCAATAAGGAGCGTTTTCAGCTGCTTTGTGGCGCGTCTGCACTGCAGAGAAAGGGGCTGGGCAGTTCAGGGGTTCGGGCTCTGGATCTCYGAGCCATCAGCACAGAAACGTCCTCGTTTGGCGTGGGATCATTCCCGCAGAGTTTCCCGGCTGGATCCCTGCTCTGGCGCTCCCAGAACTGCTGTGTGTGGGGTTTCAGGTGTGTTTGGCTCCCAGGGGCTGGGTGTGCATCCAGCAGGGACAGACATTCCCCCCTCAGGGCAGCCCAGGAGCMTCAGCTCTGGATTTAGTGCCCCCTCCCCGATCCTTCCAACAACCACCAAAAATTCCAGCAGGGATCTGCCTCCTCCTCCTCGGTGTCAGTCAGGACAGGCTGTAAAGGAGCCCAAATGACATCTGAGTGTGCTCACTTCACTCTGAAGCAGCCCGGGAAAGATCCGTGGCGAGGAGACAAAGCGTCCCCATGCAAATCCATACTGTCATTTCCTCTCCCAGCTTCCTTGGGGCTTGGCTTGACTCTCTTCCAAGGGCTCTTCCTTCTCCCCGCTCTGCCTCTCTCCGAGTGGTCTCGGTTTCCTTTGTTTGCAGATCCCCTCGTCGAGACGAGCCCTTTTCGTCAACTTGCGATTTCTTTTGTCACTTAAACACCTCCGTGACTTCAAAGGCCTGGAGCAGCACTTGGCTCGGTGGCTCCCGGCCCCCCTGCGCCCGCCGCTTCCCCCCATCCATTGTCCTGCCCGGGAGAGATTATTAAATTGTTGATGGAGCCGAACAATGGCTTTGTTCAAAGGCAGACATGCCAACGCCACTTCTTTTCTCCTCGACACAAGAGCTTTAATACCCGGCAACAATGGGAGGCAGCCACCAAGGAGCAAACAGGGAGGGCTTGGAAAGCCGGGCCGGTGTTCCCAAATCCTTGTGCGCGGGAACTGGTGCTCCTGGCGGGGCTCCCCGTGGCCGTGGGTGAGGTGAGAGGACTGGCCGTGCTGGAAATGAATTGAAAATAATTCAAATATTTTGTGTTAATACTGGGTTGGGTGATTAGGGCGTGAGCAGCTGGTGGGAGAGGACCACCCTTTGCACGGAATCGTGGAACTAAGGTTGGAAAAAAGCTCTAAGATCATCAAATCCAGCCGTTCTCCCAGCAACTGCCACGGCCACCACGAACCCATGTCCCCAAGTGCCACATCCACGTGGCTTTGAAATCCCTCCAGGGTGACTCCACCACTGCCCTGGGCAGCTGTGCCAGGGCTGGACCATTTTTCAGGGAAGAAATTTTCCCTGATGTCCAACCTGACCCTCCCCTGGTGCAATTTGAGGCCACTCCTCCTGTCCCTGTTCCCTGGGAGCAGAGCCCGACCCCCCTGGCTGCCCCCTCCCGTCAGGAGTTGTGCAGAGCCAGCAGGTCTCCCCTGAGCCTCCTTTTCTCCAGGCTGAGCCCCTTCCCAGCTCCCTCAGCTCCTCCCAGCCTGGTGCTCCAATTCCCAGTGCGGTGCTGGCACGGGGCTGCTCCCGTGGCTCCGTTCCTGGCGCTCGGAGCGTGCCAGGCTCACACACACACTCAGCCCCAGCCCTGGAGCCTGGAATGGGGATCGTTCCCTGCTCTGCCCGGAATGGGGATCTTTCCCTGCTCTGCCTTGAACCGGGATCATTCCCTGCTCTCTGTGGAACAGGGATCCTTCCCTGTTCTGCCTGGAACAGGGATCATTCCCTGCTCTGCCTGGAACAGGGATCATTCCCTGCTCTGCCTGGAACAGGGATCATTCCCTGCTTTTTGTGGAACAGGGATCATTCCCTGCTCTCTGTGGAACAGGGATCATTCCCTGCTCTGCGCAGCCTCAGGCTGCCTGACATTTTGTATTGCACAGCTCCTCTCCCGTTCCTGATCACCTCCGCTGCCTTCCAACACCAAAGCTGCAATTTTCCATGCTGGGTTTCCCTCAGGTTGGTTCCTTGTTCTGTTTTTCCTCAGTTTTAGCGCAGCTGTTCCATCTGGTTTCGGGGGACGAGCCGCGCTGCCTCAGCCCTGCTAACAAAGTGAYGATGGAAATTTCTTTTCAAGATCCATTAGCTTACCCACGCTTTGGGAGAGAGGTGTGGGATTTGGCATGGGAGCTGCCGGCATCGGCTGGGGGCTGCTTGTCCCACAGTGTGCATTGAATCCGCTCCAGAGCACATCCCTGGGGAGCTGCGCCCACGCTCCCGTGTGTGGCCTTCGAACAACAGCATTCCCTGGCTTTATCCATCAGGGGAATGGATTCCCACTGACAGAGAGTAGGTTTAGCCTGGATAGCAGGAAAAATTCCTTCCCTGTGAGGGTGGGGAGGCCCTGGCACAGGTTGCCCAGAGCAGCTGTGGCTGCCCCATCCCTGGAAGTGTCCAAGGCCAGGTTGGATGGAGCTTGGAGCAGCCTGGGATAGTGGAAGGTGTCCCTGCCCATGGCAGTGGAACGAGATGAGCTTTAAGGTTCTTTCCAACCCAACCCAAACCATTCCATGATTCCATGATTCTGTGATCCATGTCTTCCTTCGGAGACCTGGTGCMGGAGTTTGTTGCTGTTGCTTCGTGAGCATCCATCCTGTTCCTTTAGGAACACCCATCCAGTTGCTTGGTGACCTCCCTGCTGGACACGCCCTGTCCCCAGTGCCCTGGGGGTCCCCAGTGTCCTTTGTGGGGCTGGGTCCAGCCTGGCAGGGATTGTCCTGCTCCCCTGGGAGGGCTGAGCGTGGCTGGCTCTGCCTCTGGGCTCCGGGGTCAGGAGGGTGCCCCGCTGGGAGCAGTGGTGTCCCTGCTTGGGCCAGGAGTGCCCAGCGGGGCAAGGGGCCATTGGCACCTGGGCTGTGCCAGCCGTGGGGTGACAGCAGGACCAGGGCAGTGCCCGTCCCTGTGCTGGCCCTGCTGAGGGACCTYGAGGGCTGTGTCCAGTTCTGGGCCCTCAKGACAAGAGGGACATKGAGGGGCTGGAGCRTGTCCAGGGAAGGGAAYGGAGCTGGGRARGGGSYKG
>JACAXG010000120.1:413257-425388 GCA_018881555.1 Amblyornis subalaris
GGATAGGATAGGATAGGATAGGATAGGATAGGATAGGATAGGATAGGATAGGATGGCATAGGACAGCAATGGGGCTGCCGCTGTAGGAACACGGGATGTTGGGACGCACAATCCCAGCGGCTGCTCCTCAGGGCGCAGCGAGGAGGGGGGGCCCCGCGGCAGCGGTGCCTGGAGGAGGAGGCTCCGCAGGGAAGCGGCACCTGGAGGGAACGGCGCTGCGGAACGCGGCACCGGGGAAACGGCTCCGGGGAGGCGGCAGCGGGGGGAGGCCGTGCCGGGGGAGCGGCGGCACCGAGCGTGGCACCCGCGGGCCGTGGCACCCTGGGGACGGCACCCGGAGGCGGCGGCGGCGCCGCGGGGATGGCGCTTCCCGGGAATGTTACTGCGGGAATGGCACCTGGAGGGAGCGGCGCCGTGGGGGACACACCCGTGGGGGACACACCCGTGGGGACACGCCCGTGGGGACAGCAGCCGTGGGGAGTGGCGCTGCGGGGAGGGGCGCCCGTGGAGAGCGTTGGCACGGCAGCAGCTCCGCCGTGGGCAGCGGGAGCAGCATTCCCGGGAATGGGACCGGCAGGAGCCACGGAGCCGGGGTGGTGGAGCAGGGAACGACTGCCGGGAGCTGTGCTGTAGGAAGGGAATCTTCGGGGAGGCTGTTCCCGTTGCACAGGGAGAGGGGACAGCGCTGCTGGGAGGTGATGGCAGGGGCGGTCACCACCCTAAGGGACRCCCCAGAGCGGTCCACAGAGCCCTGAGTGGGGGAAGGGGAATTTCCAGGTGCCCACAGCATGGTGGCAAAGCCGCCTGTCCTGGGAACACCGCGTCCTTCCCGGGCTGAAGGCAGACCTTGGATGGAAGGCCGGCGGAAGGAAAGCCTGTGGAAGGAATTCCTGGCACCCCAGTTGGCAGCGTGGGYCGTGCCCCATCCCTCTGCCCCCAGGGCCGGCACAAGTCTGGGGCTTTGAGGCTCTGCTTTGGGGGGAACTGGCTGGAATCAGTGGCCAGTGTTCTCCCCGGGGAGGGAAGAAGGATCTTCCTGATCCCAGCTTTGGGAAAGCATCCTGCTTTATCTCCCAGCTGCTCTCCCCACGCTCCCATCCCCATTCCTCCCCACCCCTGACCCTCTCCCGTCCCTCCTGGCATGCCGTGCTTCCCTCCTGCTCTTTTCCGGGCTTCTCTGCATCCCCTGCCGTGCTCTGCTCTGCCACAGCCCCACTGCCTGACCCCTCCCAGAGCTGCTCCAGCACATCCCCTCGCTTCCAAGCCCKGCCCCATCCCTGCTCTCCCGGCACCGCGAGTGGAAGACACGGGAGGACCAAACCACGCATAGAAAACGTGCTGGGGGCTGGCTCTGAGCCTCTGCTTGGAGCTTCCCAGCTCGCAGAGAGCGAGGGAAGCTTTGCAGGGGATGGAAGCACTGCTGGGTGGGGCTGCTGCTTTTGTCTCGTGCCTAAAAGTGCCCCAGAGCTCGGCTGGAATTCTCCCCGAAGGTTTTAGAGGAGCCCTTGGAAGCGGCTGCAATGGGATGAGTTCCTGCCCTGGGTGGGGAGAGAGAGAGACAGGAATAATTAGCGGCAGCACCAATGTGTGCCTCTTCCCCGAGGACACAGCCTGGCACAGTCTCCTTCCCAAAGAGCAGAGGTGCCCTGGATGGCAGGACACGGGAAGGGCGTCGGAGCGGTGCCACGGCTCCGGAGAGCCTCCCCTCCTCCAGCCAGGGCAGGGCCCAGGGGAATCTCTGAGGGTGTTAAACCCCAACTGTGCCCCCTTTCCMTCTGAAAAAATCAATGGGATCCGTCTTTTCCCTACCCCGGATCCGTCCCTAAGGAGCAGAGCACCCCAAGGCAGCTGAGGAGGGGATGCCAGAGAGATGGGAAGCTGTAGGAARGGGGCAGCCAGCAGGATGTGAGGATTGTGAATGCCCAAAAAACCACTTCCCTGGCTGGGAAGTCCAGTCCTGTGGCCTGGAATGGGGATAACGCAGGATGGGCCAGCCCTCGGAGTGGGAAGAGCTCTGGAAAGCATGGCAGCTGCACAGGCATAGCTTTACCTGTGTGGCCAGAGAGGGCGTGGCCATCCTCTGCATCCTCTGGGAATGTTGTCACGTTCCAGGGGTTCAGAGGCACAAAAGYGCAGGTTGGGTGGAGGAGGGACCCGAAATCTCGAGGACCCTTTGTGCACCCCGAGGTGAGGTGTGGTCCTGCCTCCTCACCACCCCACGAACCTGGGCAAAACTGATGGGCACAATTCCCATCACGGACAGATCTGTGCTGGCCTGGTGGCACGTGGGAGCCCCTGAGCCACCGGCCGAGGGGCTGAGCTGGGAATTAGGCCGTGGGGTCGTGTTTCCTCCATTCAGGGATTGCAGCCTGCCCCGTTCCGGGCTCTCGGCACGGAATCCACTCATGGCACGGAATCCACTCCTCAGTGGCACCGCAAGCCAGGGGACAGCGCTGGAAAGAGGCCTCGGTGCCAGGAGCAGACAATGGGAAAAGCAGAATAAAAGACCCTGAACACAGCGTTCCTGCTTGATCCTGCCATTCCCAAGCTGCTGCTGGCACGAGGAGATCTCCGTAGCTTTGTTCCCTGCAGAGGTGGATTTTATTTTTGTCCTGCCAGGCCCCTCCGTGGGCTCGGCAAAGCTCCTTGTGCCAGAGGAAGCAGGAATGGCTCCCAGGCACTCCCCTGGGAGCACACATTTCTCCGTTTTCTGGGAGAGCAAATGACGTCCAGGAGGGAAGGTGGTGGGAAAGAGATGGCGATAATTCCTCTGGGACAGAAGCGAAAGGCCACGGAACACCACCCCAAAGTGACCGAGCCATTGGCCACTGGGGCATCCTGTTATCCTGAGAGGAAAACCTGATGGATCCTCTTGGATTCAGGCTCCATTCTCTGCTTCCACTTGCACAGAGCAGGGATGAAAACGGASCTGTTGTGCCCCTGGTTTCCCCCCTCTCACGTTCCAGCCGTACTGGGAGAGAGGAAGGAGGCGATTCCACGGGCAGTGGGACAGTTGGTCCTTGGCCAGCCCCCAGGGTGACCCCGGGGACGTGCCCTGTGCTCCGGTGCTGCCCGTGCCGTGTCCCCCGTGTGGCTTTGTGGCTGCTTTTGTCCCCGCGGTGTGAGCATGGCCGTCCCCTGCGCTGAGCTGCTGCGCGTGYGAGCGCGGGCGAGCATCCCGGCGGGATGGATCCGCGTGTATCCCTGCCTGTGTGTGCGCACAGCCCCGCTCCCTCCCCAGCGCCACCTCCCAGGCGGCCCCAAGCTTTTCCCGTGTGAGTCCAGCCCGGGGGGCTCCAGGGAGGGTCAGGATAAGGCTGGAAATGGGAGTGAGAGACGAGCAGCGGTGGCCRAGCAGCTCCGGGAGGCTGGAGCAGGGCCGGGAGAGGCCGAGGGACTCGTGGAGGCAGCGGGGGGCAGGGGGACGCTGGAGCGGTGTGCCGGGGGGGGCAGAGGCTGCAGGGGGTGTGGAGGCTGGGGCTGTGCACTGATGTGACCCTGTCGTCCTTTTTCTGCCCCCCATTAGAGTCCCCTGAGCGGAGCAGGCTGTGAAGGGGGGCTGCGCTCAGGTATGTCCGCGTGGCTCCCGCAGSGTATCCCGGCTCCCGCAGGGTATCCCGGCTCCCGGGGGCGCCAGGGACGGGACGCGGGCACGGGGGCACAGCCTCCGCAGGGCCCCGGGCAAAACCGGGGTGTCTTGGCCCCCAGAGGGGCTGGGAATTTGGGGTCCGGTCGCCGGGGGCTGTTCTAGGGCAAGGTGTGCTCACACACTGGGTCGCTGCTGGCGTTGCCCCTTCGTCCATGCTCGTGTCAGGCATTCCCAGCGTTGTCTGGAGCCTTCTCCTGCAGAGCCTTTCCCTGCATCCCGTGTGTGAAAGCTGTGCCAGGGTGGCTTGGGTGTGTGACAGGCCCACACTGGTGGCAGGAGGGAGYGTTGACGAGGGCAGGGACCCCACCATGGTGCTCTGGTTGGCTTCTGCCCAGGGCTCAGGGGGTGCCCGTGGGTCTGTCCTGCTTCTGGGATGAAGGAATTGCGTGGATCAGTGCGTATCCAGTGGGAAGGGGGGTGCCCCACATGTCTCAGGTCCCCAGAGCTCTTCAGCAKCTCCCTCCATCGCTGTGTTTGTCAGCGAGGCAGTGGAGAGAGCTCCATGGTGGTGGGGACGTGGAGAGGATTTTTGGGAACCACGGGGGCATCTGCAAGTCTCAAGGTCGTGAGCAGCCCCCCTTCCACCCCAGCACCASCACCAGGATTTACCTGCCCACAGGTGCCTGTGGCGGCAGTCGGTGACGTGTCCCAGGGCACGGTGTGGTGTCCCAAACCGGGGTAGGAATCAAGGAATGGCTCTTGGAGGGACGCTCACCTCTGCCTGGAAATGCCACACTCCAACCTCAGAGCCTGGTGGCAGCTGCTCCCTGTGCCACGGACACCTGGCCGAGGCTCAGTAACGCTGGGGCGGGGCTGGCTGGCGTGTGGGGACACCGGAGCTGAACTGGTGTAACTGGTGCTCAGCTTCCCGCCTGKGCCGGGAGCAGGGAGCTGCGGTGGCCTCGGGTGCTGGGCTCCCTCAGGGGCAGGGGTTTGGTGCACGGGGCACCCCTGGGACAGGGGCTCCCGGCATGTCCAGCCTCTCCGGGGTGGGCGTGGGTGTGCTCCAAGATTTCAGGCTGCATGGGAGACCAGGACTTCTGTCTGGGCTTGTGGCTGCTGCTGATGGGTGCCAGGGGAGGCTGGAATGTGGCCTGGAGTGCCTGATGGGAGCAGGGCAGGGCTATCCAAGGATGCTGCTCAGGACACACTCGGGGCTGAGTTCAGGGCAGTTCTGTCTCTGCACAGTGAAGCCATCGGTGGTGCCCAACGGTGCTGGCCCGTGGGAATTCCTGGAGCTGAGCAGGGTCCGGGTGGTGCCTGCAGCTGTGGGGATCAGGAGTCTGGTGGCCGCGCGTGTCCTGCTGCGCAGCTCCAGGCTGTGGAGCCTCCCTGTGCGCTCCTTGTCTCCAAAGGGGGTGGGCTCAGCGAGCTCTGCCCCGTGGCTGCTCCCGTTTCTCCGTGACCTCGGATGGGAGCCTCGGGTTCCCYTCCCGGCTGTCCGCGGGTCCAGGACACGTCCGGTCCCTGCCGCCGCGCCCCGCGCTCCGTGCCCCATGCCGGGCCGGGCTGTAACGCCGCTGTCCCTTGTTCCCGCAGATCTCCGGCCCCTGCCCGATGTAGCCATGACCGGGACCTGCACCCGGGAGTGCACGGAGTTCGGCCACTCCGACACCTGCTGGATGCCCGGCCAGTCCTCCCCCAGCCGCAGGCCCAAGAACGCCCTCAAACTCTCCACTTTTGTGCCTTACCAAGACAGAGGGAGCCAAGAGCAAGTCGGGAACGGCAGYCCCAGACTGTCGGAAGAGCGCAGCACCAAAATGGCCAACCTCCGCCTGCTCCCCACGTACAGTGCCTTCTCCAATAGTAGCCATGAGCCCTGCAAGGACTCCCCCATGGAGGAAATTCCTCTCACCCAGACCTCGGACTTCCAGCCGGCCACCACCCCCTCGTCCCAGACCACCAAGAGGGAGATCTACCTGTGAGGCTGGGCGGGAGGGGCGGGGAGCGGCCGCGGAGGAACGTTTCCCGCTTGGATGCTTTATGGCTCCGGCCGCTCCTCCGGGCGGGGGGCTCTGCGGGGAGCAGGGCAGGGCGAGGCGGGGATGAGAGGAGCGCCTTTTGAAACCCCCCCCCCACCCCGTGTCCCGGGGCCGGGGGTGGGGCCGGGGGAGGATGAGAAGCATCCCAAACCCGATTCCCGAGCGCTCGCCGGGGGCAGGGCTCCGAACTGCTGCCGGGGAAGGGCTGGGCAGGCTCCTGGTGCGGAGGGCACGGAGAGGGGAGAGAAGGGCTTACGTACCAAAGGTCCACGCAGAGCTGGTGGAGTTCCCGGGGCGCAGCTCCAGGGGTGTCCCCGAGCGCGGGGAGCCGGCTGCCCGTCTCTTGGCTGTAGACTCCTGTAAATACGAATCTTAGGAATGACATTCGAGTCCTGCCTGATCGCAACTTTTTATTGTCCTTGAAACTAAAAGACGTTCAAACAGAAAGCAAAACAGAAAAAAAAAGAAAGAAAAACCGAAACAAAAAGCAGACAAAAAAGAAAAAAAAAAAAAAGAGGAAAAAGAAAACAAAACCAAAAAAAAAGAAAAAAAAAAAAAGAAAAAAACAAACCACAGGGAGCAAGTTCCAGCTTTGAATGGTTTCCTGCGTGGAAGAGCCCCTGGGAGCGCAGCGTCCGGCCCGCACTCATGTTCTATATTGTAAATAGAGATGTGATCAGTCCCTGAAACAGCAGCCGGGGAGCTGGAGGAGAGGGGCAGCATCCTGGCCGGACTGTAGGGACTTTGCTATTTTTCAGCCTGGATCTCTTTCTGAACGTTGTCACTGTGCCCACAAGCTGCAGGGTCCCTAGGGACTGCCCGGTGCCATAGGTGGGGTCTGCTTTGGGGGGAGGGGGTTCCCCGGTGGTGGCCTGCGCCTGGCGGGTGGAGGAGGGGTGGGGAAGCCCCCAGGCGAGGGACCGGCTGGGTCCGGGGAGGGGATGTCCCCAGGCGAGGGACCGGCTGGGTCCGGAGAAGCCCTCAGCCCGACTCTGCCGGCAGGGCGCTCGGCGGCGGCTCCGGCTCTCAGCCCGTCGCCTCGGGCCTCCCCCGGGCCAGGGGGTGCCCGCGAGGCCGGGCTGCGCCGCGCCCTCCGCCTCCGTCCCGTCCGCCTGTAAAGCCACCATTGCCTTTGTGAGGAGGAGCTTCGTCTCAGGGTCACACCGGGGGCCGCCGAGCCCCTGCCCGCTGGACTCCCGCTGCCCTTAGGCCACAGGGCCGCTCTCGCGGGGTCCAGCTTTCTCTTCCATTGTCAAAGGTCCCYCCCGGCGGGTCCCCGCTGCCCCGGCGTCCTCAGCTCCCGGGCAGGGTACCCGGCCGGGGCGGCGCGGCGAGGGCGGCGGGAGAGGAGCCCCCGCCCCTCACGGGACTCCCCTCGGGGGGGGACCCCCGGCTCCGTCTCTGCTCCCTCGGCAGCCGGGGCACGGTCCTGGCGTCGGGGTGCTCCCCCGGCTGGAGGGGTGCGGGCGACTCGCGCCTCGCTCCCGGGTAGCCCTTCCCAGTCCCCCCCCCCCGCCGGGCCGCGGGAGGGGCTGCGCTGCACCCTCGTGCTTCCCGTACTCCCGTCTTCATCCCTGGCAGCTTCCTTCGGGAGCGAGGCCAGCGGTAGCCGCGGGACGCTTCTCCTGCGGCGGCTCATCCTCGGACCGCAGGGTCCCTCCCCGCGGGGCTGGCGGGCGGCTCTGGCGGGCACAGGGACCCGCGGGGACGGGGCGGGGCGGGGGCTGCCCTGCCATAGCTGTAGTGCCTGTCGGGACCCCCTGCCCAGCCCGCTCCCCCTGCAGCGTCCCGCTCCGAGCAGCTCCTCTCCCTGCGTCCGGGCCGGTGGCGGGACGCGGCCGGCTCCCGGTGCGGCTCCCGGAGGGGACGCGGCGCCAGCCGAGCCCGGGTGACCGAGGAAAGGTGGCGGAAGGCGCCTGYCCGCACCCGCTCCCCCGCCCCYCGTGCCCCGGCCCCGCCTGCCCCGCGTGGCACCGCGGCCACCCCGCCCGGCCCGCGGCCCCGGCCCCTGCCGGGGCCACCCGGAGGAGGCAGGACCCTCCTCCCGGCCTCCTGCTGCTGCTCCCGCCCGGCCGGGGGTCCCCGGAGGCGGGCGGGATGCTCCCGGGGGATGCCCACCCATCCCTCCGCCCGGCCGGCCGCTCCCGCTSCGCCCCGCGGGGCCGCGTTCCCCCGGCCCGGCTGCCTGAGCAGGTCCCGCTCCCGAACTCGTTTTTATTGTAGCTCTGTAGTTTCAGGGCCAAACTGGGCAGAATGTGCAATTTGGCCGCGCTGGCCACGATCTCTGACTCCGCTGCCGCCTCGGCTGCTCACGCCTCCCCTGGCCTCAGGCAGCGGCAGTGTCCGGTGCCCCTCGCGGGCACCCCCGGGAGAGCCGCATCTGAGGGGGGCTTGTCCGAGGCCACCTTATCCCGGCGGGTGGGCTCCCTACCTTGTGCCGGGGTCTCCAGAGGGATCCCGGGGCTGGAAGCCCTGCGGCCGGAGTTGGTGTCTTGTCTCCTGGAGCACCTGGCGATGTCCTCAGTGCGAGCACGGTGCGGGAAGGGGGGAGTGCGGAGGGGGCCCCGAGGGATGGGGGTGGGGGTGGGTTTGGGGATGGATTTGCGGATGGGTGAACCGCGTGGGGGTGCGCAGAGGGATGGGGGCGCTGGGGGGTTGGAGGGGAGCACGGTGGGGAGGGGGTTGGGTGTCTGGGGGTGCGGAGGGGATGGGTGTCTCGGGGCGCTGGGTGGGTTTGTGGGGACAGACAGCGGGGACAGTGGGACTGGGGCCTCAGTGGGGTGCCAGGGGTGCAGGGGGTGGGTCCCTGGGGAGGAGAGGGCGCTGGGGGTCAGTCCTGGGGGAGGGCGTGCTGGGGATTTGTCCTGGGGTGGAGTTGCCACTGGGGATCAACCCTGGGGAAGGGGGTGCTGGGGGTTTGTCCCGGGGGGAATTTGCCACTGGGGATCCGTCCTGGGGGAGGCCGAGGAAGAGGTGCTGTCGGAAGAAGCTCATTTGCACAATTTTAAGCCAGAAGGATAAAGCCTCCGTGCACGTGGGGGGGGGAGGGGGGGGGACAGCTCCCCACGGGCTCCAGCCTAGACAAGCACAGGGAGGAGGAGGAGGGTTCACTGTATCTCACACTGCACTAGGACAAGCCAGGGGGAAAACCAAAGGTGGGAGCCAGGGAGCAGGCGGGCTGCGCGGGAAGGATCTAAGCGACCCCTTTGTAGCTCTTCAGTGTTGGTTCTATTTATACGAGATTTCATTTCCTTGCTTGTGATGCCTTGTTTTTTGTACAGTTTTATGTACATGCAGGTGTAGCTTTTCTAAAGGAGAAATCCTATGGCAGAGTAAAGTACCCCACTATTTTTCAGATGGTGACCCCTGTCTAAGGCGACGCCTCTTGCTAAGGTTGTATTGCTCAATGTGTGATGCATTTCCCTGTGCGGGGAGGGCTTTGGGGCCTTGGGCTTGGTTTTCCCCGGGCGCTGTGAGCACAATTGATTCCCTTGTAACTCTTTCTGTTCGGAGCAGTGAGCATGACACCGTCGTGATCCCCTTTCCGTTCTCCCCTGTTCCGTTTGTTTGCTGAGCTGTCAGATGACCAACTCCATTGTAATTAGCCCTTCCTAAAGCTTTACAATAAAAGTGTGAAAACCCGGCTGCCTGGGCCCGGCTGGTTCTTCCCGTGTGGCGGATCCTTGGAGCATCCTCGGGGGAGGAAGCGCTTGGAGGCTGTGGGAATCTCCATGTCTTCCTCCAGGAGCAAGGAGCCCTGCTCTCGTCTCCCTGTTTTCCAGCTTGAGGATGTTTCTGCACAAGTGCAAGGAAGATCATCCCCCAAAGCACTTTGCCACAGTCCACTCTCCTTCAAGGCCAGCTTGGATGGGGCTTGGATCATCCTGGTGTAGTGGAAGGTGTCCCTGCCCGTGGCAGGGGGTGGAATGGGATGAGCTTTCAGGCCCCTTCCAACCCAAGCCATTCTATGATTCCATGGTTTAAACCCATAACATTTCAATGAAAAGACATCTCCAGCCCCAAGGCTGCCTGCCACCGGTCACCAGCCAAGGTGGGAACCAGTGACAATCCCAATCCCACCAAAGCGCTCCAGACCCCCTCTCACCTCCACCCCTGCTCCTTGGAGCCTTTCTCCCTTTCCCACCGTTTACCCACCTCCTTTCCCAGCCATGGCTGATTTTTTTTTAGGTGCTTCAGACCCTTTGGAAACATTTGGGCCACTCCAAAGCAGGGCACTTTCGTGGCTGCTTCCCAGCCCAGCTGCAGGGAGCTCCTCCAGGTGTTTCCCCGCCTGCCTTTGCACGGACATCCCACGGATCCCGAGCTGCACCCGGAGGTTTCCTGGCTCAGGGCAGAGGTGCTCCCCTCGCTGGTGGGGCTCCATACAGGTGTTGCACATCTGGGCCGTGCTGGGCTCACACACCTCTCTCTGCTCAGCTCTGGGCACCGATTGGACCACCAGGCAAAGGCAGGACCCACTCCCAGCGTGGGAGACTCCAGGAAGGAAGAGCTCCCATGGGAAGATGAGCTCATCCTCCCCTCCCCTTTGCAGAGATTCCTGTTGAGCCTTCCCAGGGCTCTGCTGGGACACCAGAGGGGATCCAGTGCCCCTCGTTCCCGAGGGTGAGGGGTGGGGGGCTCTCAGCTGTCCCTCGGTGCAGGCCAGGCCAGCTGGGAGCAGGGATGTGACTCCAGGGATCCTGGGGAAGCGGGAGCCCTTTGCTGCCATCCCAGGGAAGGGGGATCCAGATGCTGAGGGTGGTGCCAGGCTGGCACAGCAGGGCAGAGCTGTCAGCACCCTCCTGCCCCCAGGACAGGTCACCAAAGAGTGTCCTCCCAAGCAGAGACACCATCCCAGGACCTCCCTGCCTTCCAGACCATTCCTGGCCTTGTGCCATGCCCTGCAGTCGCTCCTCACGCTCCCTGCTCCTCCCCAGTCATCCCAGGCTACTCAGACCCTTCCCTGCTCCCCTTCTGTGCCTCCTCCCCTCTCTGTCATACCCTCCCCACCCATCCCGCCCATTCCCCGCTCTCCTCGTTCCCTCCTTGCCTCCCTTCCCTACTCCCCTGCTCTCCCCTCACCCCACCCGGCGCACGAAGCCTTCCCGCTCCTCCGGCACAGCCCTGAGCTCACATCCAGCTCCGTGCCGGGCTGGAAACGCTCCGGTTTCCATGGCAGCACACATCAATTACCGGCTGGGAAGGGGCCCGCGGATGCTGCGGATGCTGCAGCTGCCCAGCGCGGCCGGGGGCTCGGACACGGGGATCCCGGGCACCACCTCCCTCGGGATGGGATTTGCTGCCCGCTGAGCCTGCAGGGGGATGTGGAAGGGGAATATTCCACCCCAGGGTTGTCCCACCTGGCTAGGCTCTGTGGAGTGACCTGGTGTCCCTGCTCAGTCCTTGGGGATTCATTCCCGGCTGGAGGTGAGGGAGATGGATCTGCTCCTCCTGCCCACCCCGTGGTGGCTGCCCTGGCGTTGGGACACCTGCAAAGAGGGGCACGGGTGACAGTGGGACCAGAGGTGGGCTGGGCAAGGAACCATTGGTGCCAAAGCTTTGTAGTGAGCTGGGTTTGGCAGGTACACCTGGTTTAATGGGGTCCTGGCTTACAGCAGGAGCTGGGAATGTGCCAGGCCGGGGACATCCATTTTGATGGGAAATTTAATTCTCGTGGCTCCCGAGGGCCTGACCTCGCAGCCCCAGCACAGACCTGGCAGATTCATTGCCAGGGCTTGCATGGTAACGGGGAGGAGGTTTGGGATCTYTGCAGTGACCAGGTGCAGTGGCACCGACTGCCTCCCAGCCCCTGCCTTTCCCGAGGGTTTCCCACCAGGATTTTGCTCTGTCACAGGCACGGTGAAGTTTAAAGCTGCATTTTCARGAACCGCAGGATCACAGAACTGCAGGAGGGTTTGGGTTGGAAGGGACCTTGGAGATCCCACCCATGCCATGGGCAGGGACAACTTCCACTATCCCAGGCTGCTCCAAGCCCCGTCCAACCTGGCCTTGGATACTTCCAGGGATTCAGGGGCAGCCACAGCTTTCCTGGGCAACCTCAGGGCCTCACCCCCCTCACCATCTGTGTTTACGTGTTCCCTTCTCCCAGTTCCTCCCTCCCAGAGCCATTTCTGCAGGCTGGGAACAGGGAGCCAGGTGGGAATATCAGGACTGCTTGATGTATTTTCACCAAATCCTTATGGAAATAAAAAGCTGCTGAGGTGGTTCCCGGGCCAGGCAGCTCTGCTGGGAGCAGGGAGGGAGCAGGCAGGGCTGTGCCCAGAGCTGGCTGACATGGCCGGGCACTGCGTGCCCACCAGGATTGGTTTTCCTTCGGGTGAGCAATGGCACAGCACAGCTTTTCCTGCTGGGATAGCGGCCACAAATCCCTCCCGGCAGGGAAGCAGGGCTGTGGATCACCTCTGGGCCAGCCTGGCGCGGGGGGGGGGGGGGGGGTTTTCCAAAAGAACTCCAGAGCTGCCACCGCCTTTTCTGGCACG